>CM040934.1:47446138-47456138 GCA_023029165.1 Gobiocypris rarus
CATTGGTCCGGCGCGAGGGGCATCGGCTGAGGGAAAGAGTTTCTGTACTGCAGAAACGAAACCAAAACCGAACGCTTTCTTATGAAAGGAGTGTGTACGCGGAAAACCGTGGCATAACAATATCAGGCATAACATTGGCGACCACCCTCCTAATGTTGTGTTGCTGACCCGTCGAGGCATGGAGTCCACTAACCCCTGAAGGTGTGCTGTGGTATCTGGCACCAAGATGTTAGCAGGAAAGGTGTTTAGGAAGGTGCTCATGATATTATGTCTGATCTGTGTATTTGTTTTGTTTTTTTTGGGGTTATTTGTACAATTGGTTTATGGTATGTTACTTTACATTGGGATTACTATTGTGCATTTCACTGTTGTTGTTTATATCTCTGCTAAGAAAATCAGAAGTTGCGAGAAGTTGGCATGTAGATCCCTCCCAAAACAAGACTTTCAGATTTATAGTGAACTTTACTCTTAAGAGTACGAGTTTGTTATAAGGTATATCGTTTCAAATGCACATGACCCTTTTAAGCAAACATGCGAAAGGCCATCTGCATTACTGAGTCTCTCTGAGAGACAGGGTTCATGATGGCAGTCATGAGCTGAAAGGGTGACTGTCCATCTTTGAATCCATGGTGGGTAGGCTTTTATGCTCTCCGGACAAATTTAACAAAGGTATATAGTCAGTTACAATCTTGAATTTCCTTCCCCATGGATATTGGTGATATGTTTTTACCCCAAAGATGAGCGCCAACCCCTCTTTCTCAATCTGTGAAGGCTTTTTCTCAGCCGGGGCCAGAGCCTGTGAGGCGTAAGTAACGGGACGTTCCTCTCCAGTGGGCATGGTGTGTTGCAAAACAGCTCCAATCACATATGCTAAAGAATCGCAAGCTATATCAAGACTCGGATCATAGTGTACTAGAACCCTTTCGTCACAGCAGGTCTTTACATGGTGCATGATCTCTCAACAGTCTGGGAAAAAAGCGTCCACAGTAGTTGACCAAACCCAGAAAAGCTCTCAGGTGCTGGTGCATCCCTGAATGACTGGAGATGGATGGCTGTCCAGCACAAATCCTAGATATTCAATTAGCTTTTCCCAAACTCAAATTTAGACTTTTTTCACTCTCAAGCCATTCTGCTGGAGTCTTTAGAGCACCATGTGGTAGAAATTCCCCAAAGCACCTGACTTAAGTTTACCTGGGGAGTTTTATAATTTAAATGTATTCTCCAAGCACACTTCAATACCAAATCTGGATTTCTTGATTACTTCACCTTGTTACTCAAAGTCATGTGTTAATATATTTAGATATCTGTCTCGTTTAATTTAACCCTAATGAAACTCAGACAAACTTTGACCCAAGGTTTGGGGACATTTAGTGTAAGTTATAATATGACAATAATTAGTATATTATTATTGTTGATTTTGCAAGTAATACGTTTTACTTTGAAACTTTCTTTGAGAGGCAATTCTGATATTTCCTGTGTTTATATGTTTCTCTGTTTTCTGATGTGTAATTTCTGTTCTGTTTCTGTAATGGCTCGCCCACGTGTTGTTGCCGAAGAGTGAACTTGAACAGGTTTGGGCATAGGAAGGAAGGGAGAAACAGTTTTCTTACTGTCTTGTCTGTCATTTATGGATAAAACTTGTGTTTTGAACGTTTATGGTAACACAAGATGTCGCCTCTGGCTTGGCTTGCTCAGTTGGGGAAACTACATTTTTCAAATAAATTTCAAAATAAATCGAATTATTAAACTAAATTAACCATATAGACCAAATTACTGATCTAATTACTGATCTAAAGCCCACATTGTTACTGTATGATAATCTAAATATATTCTGTTGCATTATTTTTCTGTTTAACACTGTGAAGCTGCCTTGAAACAATCTGCATTGTTAAAAGCGCTATATAAATAAAGTTGACTTGACAAGTGTAATATCATAGGATACAGGAAACAACAGGATCTTTGTATTTTTGTGTTTGATTAAACTCACAATTGTTGACAGATTTTTGACTGACTTCTTTGACGAGTACCTGCCACTATAACACAAGTGAAGTTAACATTGGACTTTGCATCAACATTTAGTTTTCAAAAGCATATAATCCTGCAAGAAAAAACTTATGTTAGTCATGATTAATTAAAAAATCCCATTACAACTGCCTCAGTAGATGTTCTGTTCTTCCAGTGAGCAGCAGGTCATCGAGGTCAACGACGACATCAAGGTGTTCTCTATAATTCAATTAGTTTTAGAAGAAAAGCTAAAGTAAGTTTTTGATTGATTAATTTCTGTTAAAACATAGTTATTTAATTTGGGATAACTTAAACAACACCATCATCAACTAAAACAGAAAACTCCAATGCGTCCAAAAAGGCAAACCATGAAATAGGTTTGAAATAGTTTTGAAACTATACCATCATCTTCCTCGCGCAAACCCCTGAAAAGGCGATTCTGTGAAAACTGCGACGGCATTTGCGCAAGCATTACGTGTTCAGCCTATAGGCAAGCGTGTTTGAATACGTGTGTGTGTGCATGTGTGTTTTTATCTATTCAGAGGGGAAGGGAAGGAGGCATCACAGTGCAGAGTTTAATGGACACGGTCTCTGCAGACACTTCAGGCTCATGTGTTGGTCCACATCTGGTGCGGCCTGGATCCGGCTGACTGCAGTAACCTCGGGATAAAACAGAGACACTAACATTAGCGTAGATGCCATTCTTCTGATGATGTAGTACATCAAGTGTTATGGGAAGTGTTCGGTTCCGACCCTGATAATGCAGCCTAATAATCATTAATCATTGAAAAAGTTGAAAAAGTGTTTTATGTGTATGCCATAGAAAGAGATGTTTTTAGTCTAGATTTAAACTGACAGAGTGTGTCTGCTTCCCGAACAATGCTAGGAAGACTGTTCCAGAGTTTAGGAGCTAAATAGGAAAGGATCGACCGCCTGCAGTTGATTTAGATATTCTAGGTATTTTCAACTGGCCAGAGTTTAGAGACCGCAGTAGACGTGATGGAGTATAATGTGTTAAGAGCTCGCTCAAGTACTGGGGAGATAAACCATTTAGTGCTTTGTAAGTAATAAGCAAGATTTTAAAAGCGTATGCGATGTTTAATAGGAGCCAGTGCAGTGTTGACAGAACCGGGCTAATGTGTTCATACTTCCTGGTTCTAGTAAGAACTCGAGCTGCTGCGTTTTGGACCAGCTGGAGTTTGTTTATTAGGCGAGCAGGGCAACCACCCAGTAGAGCATTACAATAATCTAGCCTTGAGCTCATGAACGCATGTATTAACTGTTCAGCATTTTGCATTGAGAGCATGTGCCGTAATTTAGATATATTTTTAAGATGGTAGAATGTGCATGTGTGTGTGTGTGTGTGTGTGTGTGTGTGTGTGTGTGTGTGTGTGTGAACAGTAATTTTTCTCCTCAGTGACACTAGAAATGTCTTGTCTGAAGGATAATGTAGTAGACGGCTGCATGGTTATAATTTTATTCCTAATGTTAAAAATTCAGTTTTTCTGAATTAAATTGCAGGAAATTACTGATCATCAATTTTTATATCATCTATACAATCCGTTAATCTTGTGATTGGTAAGTTTCTTCAGGGTGTGAAGAAATATAGAGCTGAGTATCATCAGCATAACAATGAAATCTAACGCCATGCTTCCTAATGATATCTCCCAGTGGTAGCCATGCTTCCTAATAATATCTCCCAGTGGTAGCTATGCTTCCTAATGATATCTCCCAGTGGTAGCCATGCTTCCTAATAATATCTCCCAGTGGTAGCCATGCTTCCTAATGATATCTCCCAGTGGTAGCCATGCTTCCTAATAATATCTCCCAGTGGTAGCCATGCTTCCTAATAATATCTCCCAGTGGTAGCCATGCTTCTAATGATATCTCCCAGTGGTAGTCATGCTTCCTAATAATATCTCCCAGTGGTAGCTATGCTTCCTAATGATATCTCCCAGTGGTAGCTATGCTTCCTAATGATATCTCCCAGTGGTAGCTATGCTTCCTAATGATATCTCCCAGTGGTAGCCATGCTTCCTAATGATATCTCCCAGTGGTAGCCATGCTTCCTAATGATATCTCCCAGTGGTAGCCATGCTTCCTAATGATATCTCCCAGTGGTAGCCATGCTTCCTAATGATATCTCCCAGTGATAGCCATGCTTCCTAATGATATCTCCCAGTGATAGCCATGGTTCCTAATGATATCTCCCAGTGATAGCCATGCTTCCTAATGATATCTCCCAGTGGATAGCCATGCTTCCTAATGATATCTCCCAGTGATAGCCATGCTTCCTAATGATATCTCCCAGTGATAGCCATGGTTCCTAATGATATCTCCCAGTGATAGCCATGCTTCCTAATGATATCTCCCAGTGGTAGCCATGCTTCCTAATAATATCTCCCAGTGGTAGCCATGCTTCCTAATGATATCTCCCAGTGGTAGCCATGCTTCCTAATAATATCTCCCAGTGGTAGCCATGCTTCCTAATAATATCTCCCAGTGGTAGCCATGCTTCCTAATGATATCTCCCAGTGGTAGCCATGCTTCCTAATGATATCTCCCAGTGGTAGCCATGCTTCCTAATGATATCTCCCAGTGGTAGCCATGCTTCCTAATGATATCTCCCAGTGGTAGCATGTACAGGGTGAAGAGCAATGGCCCTAGCACTGAGCCCTGCGGTACTCCATACTGAACTTGTGATCGGTGTGACATCTCTTCATTTACTGCTAGAGATTGTGTGTGTGTTCCTCTCCTATAGCAGTGAATGAGTGTGTGTGTGTGTGTCTTCCTCTCCTATAGCAGTGAATGAGTGTGTGTGTGTGTGTATGTGTGTGTGTCTTCCTCTCCTATAGCAGTGAATGAGTGTGTGTGTGTGTGTGTGTGTGTGTGTGTGTGTGTGTGTGTGTGTTCCTCTCCTATAGCAGTGAATGTGTGTGTGTGTGTGTTTCTTCCTCTCCTATAGCAGTGAATGAGTGTGTGTGTGTGTTCCTCTCCTATAGTGTGTGTGTGTGTGTGTGTGTGTCTTCCTCTCCTATAGCAGTGAATGAGTGTGTGTGTGTGTGTGTGTGTGAATGTGTGTGTGTGTGTGTGTGTGTGTGTGTGTGTGTTCCTCTCCTATAGCAGTGAATGTGTGTGTGTGTGTGTGTGTGTGTGTGTGTGTGTGTGTGTGTGTGTGTGTGTGTGTGTGTGTGTGTGTGTGTGTGTGTTCTTCTCCTATAGCAGTGAATGTGTGTGTGTGTGTGTGTGTCTGTGTGTGTGTGTGTGTGTGTGTGTGTGTGTGTGTGTGTGTGTGGGCATGTTTTTGTGAAATATCAGGACACAAATGTGTATAATGACATGGGTATGACACAGGTATTACAAAAGAGGGTGAAATATGAGGACGTTCCCCATGTCCTCACTTTTCAAAATGCTTATAAATCACACAGGATGAGGTTTTTAACAGAAAGTAAACTGTGCAGTCTCCTGTGATGGGTAGTGTGTGTGTGTGTGTGTGTGTGTGTGTGTGTGTGTGTGTGTGTGTGTGTGTGTGTGTGTGTGTGTGTGTGTGTGTGTGATGGGTAGGTTTAGGGGCAGTGTAGGGGATAGAAAATATGGTTTGTGTATAAAATGCATTACGCCTATGGAATGTCCCCACATTTCACAAAACAAACATGTGTGTGTGTGTGTGTGTGTGTGTGTGTTCCTCTCCTATAGCAGTGAATGTGTGTGTGTGTGTGTGTGTGTGTGTGTGTGTGTGTGTGTGTGTGTGTGTGTGTGTGTGTGTGTGTGTGTGTGTGTGTGAATGAGTGTAATTTTTCCTCAGTGACACTAGAATGTTCTGTCTGAAGTGATACTGTAGTAGACGGCTGCATGGTTATAATTTTATTCCTAATGTTATCAATCTTACTAGTAAAGAAGTTCATAAAGTCATTACTGCTGTGCTGTTTACAAACATCAAGTTGAAGCTTTATTCTTGGTTAATTTAGCCACTGTATCGAATAAATACCTAGGTTGTGTTTGTTTTCTTCTAAGAGAGTCGAAATAAGCAGATCTAGCAGTTTTTACGGCCTTTCTGTATGCAATCATGCTCTCTTTCCACAAATTGAAAAACCTCAGTTTTGTTTTCTTCCAGCTGCGCTCCATTTTCTGGCTGCTGTTTTAAGGGCCCGAGTGTGCTCGTTGTACCACGGCTTGGATTATTTTGCTTTAATCTTCTTTAGCGCGAGGAGCGACTGTGTCTAAAGTGCTAGTAAGAGAGAGTCAGTAGTTTCTGTTGCAACATCAAGTTCCTCTTGGCTATCTGTAATTCTGAGGAGATGGAACTGATGAGGAAGATTATGTATAAAGCAATCTTTAGTCGCAGCGGTTATAGTCCTGCCATATTTGAAGCGAGGGGATGGCTTTGCAGCCTTAGCTATATTAAGTATACATGATATTAGGTAATGATCTGAGATGTCATCGCTCTGCTGCAGAATTTTAATGGTATCAACATTTAGTCCATGTGACAGTATTAGATCTAAAGTATGATTAAGGCGATGAGTTGGTCCAGATACGTGTTGTCTAACTCCAATAGAGTTTATAATGTCTTTAAATGCCAATCCCAATGCGTCTTTTCATTGTCAACATGGATATTAAAATCACCAACAATTAGTACTTTATCTGCAGCCAGTACTAACTCTGATAGAAAACCAGCAAATTCTTTGATAAAGTCTGTATTGTGCCCTGGTGGCCTGTATACAGTAGCCAACACAAATGTCAAACGGGATTTATCATTTGCACTACATAACGTTACATAAAGCACCAAAACTTCAAAGGAATTATATTTGAAACTAGACTTCTGAGTAATACTGAAGATATCATTATAAATTACAGCAACACCTCCCCCTTTACCTTTCAGACGCGGCTCGTGTTTATAACAATAAGACTCATTTAAAGTAATGTAGTCGTTAGGTTTTAGCCAGGTTTCTGTCAAACACAGCACATCTAGGTTATGATCTATAATCATATCATTAACAATAAGCGCTTTTTGGGGAAAGGGATCGAATATTCAGCAACCGATTTATCATTTGATTATCTGTATTATATATATTGTTTATTTGTTGGACATCAATTAAATTATTACCGTTGAATGGTTTTGATGGTTTTTGTAATTACTAATTCATGGAACAGACACAGTCTCTATGTGATAATATCTAGGTAAAGAGTGTCTATGTGTTGGGATTTACCTGACTTCTGTAACGGGAGGCAGCTAGCAGACGGTTGGTTTAGCCAGTTTGTCTGCTTCCTGACCTGGGCCCTAGTGAGTCAAGGTTTAGCTCTAAGACTATATGCCAAGTCCAATCATGGAGGCCCCACCTGCAACTTACAGAACTTAAAGGATCTGCTGCTAACATCTTGGTGCCAGATACCATAGCACACCTTCAGGGGTCGAGAGGAGTTCATGCCTTGACGGGTCAGGGGGACCAACACAATATTAGTCATAATGTTATGCCTGATCGGTTCCATTACCTTACCCTACCCCACTAACTTGCCGTATCAGTCCCCTCCCGTTGTTCCAGGAATTTAGAACTTGCACATTAAGCACTGCCGTCTGGCTAGTCTGGTTATCAGAGTCACTGTCACATTTGCAAACACTGTTTTATTCCTGAATGTGTTTCACACACTGAAGAGGCGGTGTTTTCTGGTCACACATGTGGTCTTTTATTTCTGTCACTCTGCAAAATCAACAAACACAACAAGAGATTAGATTTGACAGTGTGTAGAAATGACTTCTTCAAACTCCCTGCGGCTCACCACTGCCCCCTAGTGTCACCCAGTGATGTTAAAATACACATCAGTATACTTACTAACTATTAATAATAACAAAAACAATACATGCATAGGACTACTTGAATCTATATGACTACACCTCCCCCAATTAGAAATGTTCCTTGTCATTGTACCACAGTCGGTCACCCCTGTGGCTTGTTTTCTAGAAAAAGTTGTCAGATTTGAAAGAGGAGCCATTTTCTCAAAGTGTGAAGAACATGTTAATAATCTGAAGAGAAGTTTTACACTATAAAGAACCTTGCTGGAAGATTGTGGAGGCACCAGATTCACATAGAGTAAGCTCTCTGGATACATTAGAAGAATCTTAAAAAGTTCCCAACTTCCCAACAGCGACCGCATAACTTTGAGATCCATCTTTCCACACGGAGGATGATTGCGGAACTGTTTCCAAAGCTGCAAGCGCTCGCTGATGCGCGAGACGGTGCTTTAAGAGCCGGGAGTGAACGCTTTTGCACAGGTGTGAACGTATTATTGTGCTTTGTTTGAAAGATGATGAAGGGCAGTACTAAATAACAGCAATGACCAGCTCAGGAGGCAGAAAGAGAGCGCAGACGGGATACAGCATCACGCTCGGGGTCCGTAGTAATCATCGTAAGGCTCGTTGATGTTGGTGGTCGTAGGACGCGGGATGCTGTAGTCTTTTTCACCGCTGAGTTCCTGAAACATAAAACACACTGCAGATTGTACCATGTGACATCATCAGTGCGGCAGGGTTGTGATTGGATGATGAGAACTCACACTCATGAAGATTCCAGGCGACGCCACGTCTTGACCTGGAACAGAAACACGTGACCTTGCATAAACCAAAGATGCTTTGAAATGTTTCACAATGCATTCTGGGAAAGTGTTATTCAGGACTAGTCTATGTATTAATAATTATTAATGTTTTCACAGTTTTCGATGCTCTGTGTCCCTACCTCTCCTCCCGCCCGCGTCCGTCTGGAAGCCGCTGTTGTCCGAGCCTGTCCTCGGGTCGGCTGGAGCTGCTGCTTGGGTTCTGGGGCTCGTCCAGCCCGTGAAGTCCAGAGGCGGATCTTTGGCATGGGCTGCGCTCGTGCACATGAAGCAGACCTGAGTGAAGCCGTGTCCCAGCAGCAGCACCCAGCCGTTAGCGGTCAGTGCCACCCATCCATCCACCCATCCATCCATCCATCCATCCATCATCCATCCATCCACCCATCCAGGCATCCATCATCCACCATCCTGAGGACCATCCAGCCCGTACCATCTATCCGTCGTCCATCCATCCATCCATCCATGGTTCCATCCATCCACCCAGCTGTGGGTGACGGCGCGGACACGCGCGGCATCGCGCCAGCGTACCCACCCATCCATCACGTAAATCTGCATCCATCCATCCATAAGTCCATCCATCCATCCATCCATCATCCATCCATCCACCCATCCATCCATCCATCCATCATTTTAAATGTATTCTCACCCACCCATCTTTTACTTCATGCATCCATCATCCATCCATCCACCCACCCATCTCCATCCATCCACCCATCCATCTTGATTCTTCACCTTGTTACTCAAAGTCATGTGTTAATATATTTAGATATCTTATCCCGTTTAATTTAACCTACTGGAAACTCAGACAAACTTTGACCCAGGTTTGAGGACACATTTGAGTGTAAATTTATAATCATCCACCCATCCACCTAATCCATCCACCCATCCACCCATCCATCCCCAGGAACAGCAGCAGCGCCGCCAGCGCACTGGACCAACGGCAGGACACACAGGACGCCCACAGCAGCAGAACCAGCATCAGCACCACACAGCTCACCAAGCCCAGCCCGGCTGCGGCCTGGACCACCGCTCCCACGTGTCACACAGCGGCCAGAACACCGGATCCAGACCGAGCGCAGCCCGCAGGCCGGGAGCCGTTCGACCGCTGGACCCGCTCCAGAACATCCATGGACACGCTGATGGGTCTGACTGACAGCCACAGGTGCTGACCTTGATCCCTGAAGAAAGGTGAGGATGGGGATAATGATGATGTGATGAGGATGATATGATGATGATGTGATGAGGATGTGATGATGATGTGATGAGGATGTGATGATGTGATGATGTGATGATGATGTGATGAGGATGTGATGATGTGATGATGATGTGATGATGATGATGATGATGTGATGATGTGATGATGATGTGATGAGGATGATGATGATGATGA
>CM040934.1:47461138-47511138 GCA_023029165.1 Gobiocypris rarus
TTCTTTATATTCCACTACTGAGTCCGAAAAAGCCATGGCAAGCACAAGAAGGGGTTTTCTTTTGTAAAGTCTTTCGAGACGCCTACATTTTGTTTTCAGAACTCTTAGTTCTGGAGTGAACCAGGGAGAGGAGTGAGTAGACGGAACAGTTCTAGTTTTTAATGGCTAAAGATCATCCAAAACATCAAACATTAAAGTTTTGTAATGAAACTTGTGTTTTGAGACATTTCTTTGGCAAAGCATCTGTCAATCCAGCAGAAAACAAAAACAGCATATAGTGCGCTTAACACCGCAAGGCTGATGAAATGTGGTGTGAGAGTGAAGCATGAGTCATCCGTGTCTCAGAGCGGCTCCGTTCACAGTAAATGAGCTTCATCACACGCGTGTTTGACCCCTCCGCTCTATCCCAGTCAAGGTGCAGACATTAGTTCCTGCACTGGTTTGTTTGACTGGTTGATTTGTCAGTTTGAGAGATACATTTTTTGTATACCATGATGTTGTTTTAAACCCCAAATCATTTACTCAAAACATTATTTTTGAACAATTATTCAGGTGTTTGTAATATGCAATGTCATTGTTAAATGTAGCTAGTACTTTTGATCGTAGAATGTAGTGTAGCTAAGTACTCCATTTAGACCGGTGACCCGATTCCCAATACCAGCGGGAAATGACCGACCCCAATGAGTGCTAAAACAAACATTCGAACAGCATGTTTTCCATTGTGTTTAGTTCATGCTCATTGTAGATCAACCACTTTCATTTGATCCTTTCTTGTATTCTCCTTATCTTTTACCATTTGTGGCACAGACCGCCGCCTAGCAACCAGCCAGAGTTGTGTTGGCGAGTTTTGCTCTAGTTTCTGTGCTGAGGTTTGTGCAGCGCTGAAGCTGACAGGTGTGTGTTCTTCCTCTCCAGGACAAAAGCACAGTTGTGATGCCGCTATCACTGATTTTATCTTCTGGCTTTATCAAAGGTCTTTCCTGCTTCATACACTGCCAGTCTTCACTCTTCCACATCCCTCACGTCTCTTCTGTCGTCTGGCAGCCGGTACAAACAGTGTATAAATGACTAGTGTGTGTCGAATGAAACGAGCATCTAATGAACACGACGAAATCTGATCGTCTGATTGAAGGAAACACTTGAGCAACAGTCCATATAAAGGGACATCTCACACACACACACACACACACACACACACACACACACACACACACACACACACACACACACACACACTGCAGCATGATGTATCGCTCATAGTCATGCATATATTGTGGCCTGGTTTCATTCATTCATCGTCTGTCAGATTCATAGTATTAAGAGATGAAAGTGTCGTACCTGCCGCCTGTCGCTCCGTCCTTCACAGACTCACACACACACACACACTCTCTCTCAGGTGTGGGTGGATGGGAGGAGCGGAGGAGAAGTTTCTACTCTTCCTGATTTCACACACACACACACACACACTGTTCATCACATCACTCTCAGTATGTTTTTCATGATGGTCTTTAATCATCTTCAGCATCAGGAATGAATTCACAGAGTTACTGAAAATAGAAACTTTAATTGGGTTTCTACTCCGGCAATCACACATGACACATTTAGTTATATAAATGTGTTTATGAGATGGGATCTACGAGAGGAAGTGATGTTACAGGAAAAGTAGGGCGGAGTCACGGCTAGGGGTGTTGATTGACAGCTGGGGTGTGAGGGGGGGTGTGGTTGTCGTCTTATCACAACATATACAAAATATAAAATATTATATAATAATAATAATCATAATAATAGCAATCAATAATGACAAAGTCCATATGTTGAATCAGTCCTTTACCATCACACGTCATAACCACACAACAACATCAAACATAAGGGGCGGGGCCGTGAGGCGAGAGGGGGTGGAGTCCAAGGCGGTGATGTGGAGGAGGCGGAGCTTAGATAATGCCGTATTTGGCCAGATCGCTGAGCTCCATGTCTCCGAACGCCTCCCATGGGCACACGACGGTGATATCTGTGATGGGACGAGACGCAGGCGTTAGCAGGAAACAGAAAACACCACATCTATACTGAGTATGTGTGCTGGGACTGACCTGTGCCGAGACCCTCCATCCCAGGGATATCATCGCCGAACCTGCAGACGAGAGGGAGCGATCAGTGAGTGAGTGTGTGAGAGTGTGTGTGTGTGTGTGTGTGAGTGAGTGAGTGTGTTTGTACCCTTTCTGCCCGGGTTTGGGGGCCTTGCTCTTGAAGGTTCGCGTCTGCCTCTGCTTGAACTTGGGCGGCCCTTTCTTGGCGTGGTGGGGCCGGTGGTGCCGGCGGGCGTGGCCAGAGCGCTTCCTGCGGGAGGAGCGGCGTTCATGTCTGAAACACAGAGCCACAGCAGCAGCTGTTACCACACTCATCCGGGATTATGGGATCACCTCCTCCCTCGGCTTCCGGCACCACTCACTCCTTCTCACGTAATAAATGAGTGTGACACCTTACAGTCAGCTGTGATCACTAAATAAAGACAGATTATAATCTCACAATAATCCACATCTAACTCTGTTGTTCATGTTGCCTCATTAAGACAGTTAATCTCATTAACATAACAGACTTAAGAGATTTCCTTCATCCCACGGCTAATACTGTGGCATGTCTGAAACATGAACGATCTGAAGAATACAAAAATCAACAACATGCATGGCAAGCCAATGAAACATTTAATCCTTAAAACATTCTAGTATCTATTCTCATGCTACTAGTGCTTATTCATTTGACACTAGGGTCCCACTTTATATTAGGTGGTCTTAACTAGTGTTCATATTGTATTTCAAAACATTAATATTGAGGTGGGATACGGGTAAAGTTAGGGACAGGTGTGGTGGTGTGGGTAAGTTTAAGGGTAAAGTTAGGGACAGGTGTGGTGGTGTGGGTCAGTTTAAGAGTAAAGTTAGGGACAGGTGTGGTGGTATGGGTCAGTTTAAGGGTGAAGTTAGGGACAGGTGTGGTGGTGTGGGTAGTTTAAGGGTAGGGTTAGGGACAGGTGTGGTGGTGTGGGTCAGTTTAAGAGTAAAGTTAGGGACAGGTGTGGTGATGTGGGTTAGTTTAAGGGTAAAGTTAGGGGCAGGTGTGGTGGTGTGGGTAAGTTTAAGAGTAAAGTTAGGGACAGGTGTGGTGGTGTGGGTAAGTTTAAGGGTAAAGTTAGGGACAGGTGTGGTGGTGTGGGTCAGTTTAAGGGTAAAGTTAGGGACAGGTGTGGTGGTGTGGGTCAGTTTAAGGGTAAAGTTAGGGACAGGTGTGGTGGTGTGGGTAAGTTTAAGGGTAAAGTTAGGGACAGGTGTGGTGGGATGGGTAAGTTTAAGGGTAAAGTTAGGGACAGGAGTGGTGGTCTGGTTGAGTTAGGGAAAGGTGTGGTGATGTGGGTAAGTTTAAGGGTAAAGTTAGGGACAGGTGTGGTGGTGTGGGTGAGTTTAAGGGTAAAGTTAGGGACAGGTGTGGTGGTGTGGGTGAGTTTAAGAGTAAAGTTAGGGACAGGTGTGGTGGTGTGGGTAAGTTTAAGGGTAAAGTTAGGGACAGGTGTGGTGGTGTGGGTGAGTTAGGGACATGTGTGGTGGTATGTGTAAGTTTAAGGGCAGAGTTAGGGACAGGTGTGGTGCTGTGGGTAAGTTTAGGGTAAAGTTAGGGACAGGTGTGGTGGTATGGGTAGTTTAAGGGTAAAGTTAGGGACAGGTGTGGTGGGATGGGTAAGTTTAAGGGTAAAGTTAGGGACAGGTGTGGTGGTGTGGGTGAGTTTAAGGGTAAAGTTAGGGACAGGTGTGGTCATGTGGGTCAGTTTAAGGGTAAAGTTAAGGACAGGTGTGGTGGTGTGGGTAAGTTTAAGGGTAAAGACAGGTGTGGTGGTGTGGGTAAAGTTAGGGACAGGTGTGGTGGTGTGGGTAAGGTTAAGGGTAAAGTTAGGGACAGGTGTGGGTAAGTTTAAGGGTAAAGTTAGGGACAGGTGTGGTGGTGTGGGTGAGTTAGGGACAGGTGTGGTGGTGTGGGTGAGTTAGGGACAGGTATGGGTAAGTTTAAGGGTAAAGTTAGGGACAGGTGTGGTGTGGGTAAGTTTAAGAGTAGAGTTAGGGACAGGTGTGTGGTGATGTTTATTTAGTTTAAAGGACAGGTGTGGTGGTGTGGGTAAGTTTAAGGGTAAAGTTAGGGACAGGTGTGGTGGGATGGGTAACTTTAAGGGTAAAGTTAGGGACAGGTGTGGTGGTATGGGTGAGTTTAAGGGTAAAGTTAGGGACAGGTGTGGTGGTGTGGGTGAGTTTAAGGGGTAAAGTTAGGGACAGGTGTGGTGGTATGGGTAAGTTTAAGGGTAAAGTTAGGGACAGGTGTGGAGGTATGGGTCAGTTTAAGGGTAAAGTTAAGGACAGGTGTGGTGGTATGGGTAAGTTTAAGGGTAAAGTTAGGGAAAGGTGTGGTGGTGTGGGTAAAGTTAGGGACAGGTGTGGGGGTGTGGGTAAGGTTAAGGGTAAAGTTAGGGACAGGTGTGGGTAAGTTTAAGGGTAAAGTTAGGGACAGGTGTGGTGGTGTGGGTGAGTTTAAGGGTAAAGTTAGGGACAGGTGTGGTGGTGTGGGTAAGTTTAAGGGTAAAGTTAGAGACATGTGGTGGTGTGGGTGAGTTTAAGGGTAAAGTTAAGGACAGGTGTTGTGGGATGGGTAAGTTTAAGGGTAAAGTTAGGGACAGGTGTGGTGGTGTGGGTCAGTTTAAGGGTAAAGTTAGGGACAGGTGTGGTGCTGTGGGTGAGTTTAAGGGTAAAGTTAAGGACAGGTGTGGAGGTATGGGTGAGTTTAAGGGTAAAGTTAGGGACAGGTGTGGTGGTGTGGGTAAGTTTAAGGGTAAGTTAGGGACAGGTGTGGAGGTATGGGTGAGTTTAAGGGTAAAGTTAGGGACAGGTGTGGTGGTGTGGGTAAGTTTAAGGGTAAAGCTAGGGACAGGTGTGGGTCAGTTTAAGGGTAAAGTTAGGGACAGGTGTGGTCGTGGTCAGTGGGTCAGGTTATGGTAAGGGCAGTTAGGGACAGGTGTGGTGGTGTGGGTCAGTTAGGGACAGGTGTGGTGATGTGGGTAAGTTTAAGGGTAAAGCTAGGGACAGGTGTGGTGTGTGGGTGATTTTAAGGGTAGGGTCAAGTGTAAAGGATGGGTCGACAGTGTAATTATAAACGTAACTACAGAAATTAATTACAGATTTAGTTACAAGCAGGTAATTTTTAAGATGTAAGCACAATGTAAACACATGTATGTACACAATAAGTTCATTGTATCAAATGTTGGTACATAGTAGTTAAATCCACCTATTATAAAGTGGGTCTGATTGTAGTGCTTATTCATTAGACACTAGTATTTATTCCACATGTTACTAGTGAGATTATTAACTGAACTCTACAGTGGCCATTCTACTTGTAAGATAAGAAATGTTACTAGTTACAATTAAAAAAGATACTAGTATCTAATGAATAACTATTAGTATATTTTAAAAAGGGCACTAGTATCTAAATAATAAGCACTAGTAGAATGAAAATAGCTACTAGGTCGTTTTAAGGATTAAATGTAAAACGGCTTGCCATACAGACTGTATAGCGCGTAAGATTGAAAACAGGGTCTCTCTCTGGAGTAAAGAGGGAAATGCTGCGTCTGTACCTGCGTCTGCTGTCCGTGAGCGGAGTGTGTGTGTGTTCGTCTCTCTCTCTCCGTCTGTGGAATGAGGCTTTGTGTCTCTCTGGCTCTCTTATAGTCTCACTGAAGGTCAGAGAGCAGCTCCGCCCCAGTCGTCCAGCTCCTCTTAGGGAAACACTAATTGACTTAATGCTCTTTAGACTGTGTGTGCTGCATGTGTGTGTGTGTGTGTGAGTGTGTGCTCATGACACTTTAATCTCAGGGTCATGGTCTCGTTTCCTGAACATGTGAGAAGATCTCACTTCACACACACAGACTCATGGACACAGATGTTTGAGTGACGCCACACACTCCTGAACAGTAAATAACAGATCTAGATCATAAACTGACTGTCGTCTGCAGTGAGTGTGTGAGCACTGGATGTGGAGCAGACAGGAGTGTGTACAGGAGGCATGCTGCAGATGTGTGTGATGTGTGTGTGCAGCTTCAGAGAGAAACACGTCGTCTGAGGATGCGGCGTCATCTGGGTTAATAATCAGGACTAACCTGCTCTGAACTAACACTAAACAATCTCTGAGCTCTGACAGAGAGAGCCATAGGTGACGCACTCAACCTTTGAAATACATAATCCAAAATACGTTTGCTTTGGTTGCGAGACTTTCCCTGTGCAAGAAACAGAGCGTCACTTTGCGTCTTAACACGCGATGTGTTCCCGTCTGTGAAACACCTATGCAGTATTTCCCATCATGCCCTTCATCAGTGAAGTCCTCATCAAGGCAGTGCGGGACATCCTCTGCGCTGTTCTCGTTGGACTGTCCATGCAGTGTCGGACAGAGACGTACAGTAACGCGCCGTTGCTAATGTCCAGCTGTATGGCACGGCTAGCCTTGATCGCTCCACCAGTTGGCATTCAATGTCATCGGAAAGGGTTCCTTTGGCTTCCCAACACAGCTCAAGCATTCAGCACACTGCACCTCGGCCTAGTCTCAGCACCTGCCCTCATTAAACCAGACCAAACCAGACTAAACCAACACAGCTCAAGCATTCAGCACACTGCGCCTCAGCCTAGTCTCAGCACCTGCCCTCATTAAACCAGACCAAACCAGACTAAACCAACACAGCTCAAGCATTCAGCACACTGCGCCCGGCCTAGTCTCAGCACCTGCCCTCATTAAACCAGACCAAACCAGACTAAACCAACACAGCTCAAGCATTCAGCACACTGCGCCGGCCTAGTCTCAGCACCTGCCCTCATTAAACCAGACCAAACCAGACTAAACCAACACAGCCCAGGTGTTTGAGCTCAAGCATTCAGCACACTGCACCTCGGCCTAGTCTCAGCACCTGCCCTCATTAAACCAGACCAAACCAGACTAAACCAACACAGCTCAAGCATTCAGCACACTGCACCTCGGCCTAGTCTCAGCACCTGCCCTCATTAAACCAGACCAAACCAGACTAAACCAACACAGCCCGGGTGTTTGAGCTCAAGCATTCAGCACACTGCGCCTCGGCCTAGTCTCAGCACCTGCCCTCATTAAACCAGACCAAACCAGACTAAACCAACACAGCCCAGGTGTTTGAGCTCAAGCATTCAGCACAATGCGCCTCGCCTAGTCTCAGCACCTGCCCTCATTAAACCAGACCAAACCAGACTAAACCAACACAGCTCAAGCATTCAGCACACTGCGCTCGGCCTAGTCTCAGCACCTGCCCTCATTAAACCAGACCAAACCAGACTAAACCAACACAGCTCAAGCATTCAGCACACTGCGCCGGCCTAGTCTCAGCACCTGCCCTCATTAAACCAGACCAAACCAGACTAAACCAACACAGCTCAAGCATTCAGCACACACCTCGGCCTAGTCTCAGCACCTGCCCTCATTAAACCAGACCAAACCAGACTAAACCAACACAGCTCAAGCATTCAGCACACTGCGCCTCGGCCTGGTCTCAGCACCTGCCCTCATTAAACCAGACCAAACCAGACTAAACCAACACAGCTCAAGCATTCAGCACACTGCCTCGGCCTAGTCTCAGCACCTGCCCTCATTAAACCAGACCAAACCAGACTAAACCAACAGCTCAAGCCCAGGTGTTTGAGCTCAAGCATTCAGCACACTGCACCTCGGCCTAGTCTCAGCACCTGCCCTCATTAAACCAGACCAAACCAGACTAAACCAACACAGCTCAAGCATTCAGCACACTGCGCCTCGGCCTAGTCTCAGCACCTGCCCTCATTAAACCAGACCAAACCAGACTAAACCAACACAGCTCAAGCAGGTGTTTGAGCTCAAGCATTCAGCACACTGCACCTCGGCCTAGTCTCAGCACCTGCCCTCATTAAACCAGACCAAACCAGACTAAACCAACACAGCTCAAGCATTCAGCACACTGCGCCTCGGCCTAGTCTCAGCACCTGCCCTCATTAAACCAGACCAAACCAGACTAAACCAACACAGCTCAAGCATTCAGCACACTGCGCCTCGGCCTAGTCTCAGCACCTGCCCTCATTAAACCAGACCAAACCAGACTAAACCAACACAGCTCAAGCATTCAGCACACTGCACTCGGCCTAGTCTCAGCACCTGCCCTCATTAAACCAGACCAAACCAGACTAAACCAACACAGCTCAAGCATTCAGCACACTGCGCCTCAGCCTAGTCTCAGCACCTGCCCTCATTAAACCAGACCAAACCAGACTAAACCAACACAGCCCAGATGTTTGAGCTCAAGCATTCAGCACACTGCGCCTCAGCCTAGTCTCAGCACCTGCCCTCATTAAACCAGACCAAACCAGACTAAACCGACACAGCTCAAGCATTCAGCACACTGCGCCTCAGCCTAGTCTCAGCACCTGCCCTCATTAAACCAGACCAAACCAGACTAAACCAACACAGCTCAAGCATTCAGCACACTGCGCCTCGGCCTAGTCTCAGCACCTGCCCTCATTAAACCAGACCAAACCAGACTAAACCAACACAGCTCAAGCATTCAGCACACTGCGCTCAGCCTAGTCTCAGCACCTGCCCTCATTAAACCAGACCAAACCAGACTAAACCAACACAGCTCAAGCATTCAGCACACTGCGCCTCAGCCTAGTCTCAGCACCTGCCCTCATTAAACCAGACCAAACCAGACTAAACCAACACAGCTCAAGCATTCAGCACACTGCGCCTCAGCCTAGTCTCAGCACCTGCCCTCATTAAACCAGACCAAACCAGACTAAACCAACACAGCTCAAGCATTCAGCACACTGCGCCTCAGCCTAGTCTCAGCACCTGCCCTCATTAAACCAGACCAAACCAGACTAAACCAACACAGCTCAAGCATTCGGCACACTGCGCCTCGGCCTAGTCTCAGCACCTGCCCTCATTAAACCAGACCAAACCAGACTAAACCAACACAGCCTGGGTGTTTGAGCTCAAGCATTCAGCACACTGCGCCTCGGCCTAGTCTCAGCACCTGCCCTCATTAAACCAGACCAAACCAGACTAAACCAACACAGCCTGGGTGTTTGAGCTCAAGCATTCAGCACACTGCGCCTCGGCCTAGTCTCAGCACCTGCCCTCATTAAACCAGACCAAACCAGACTAAACCAACACAGCTCAAGCATTCAGCACACTGCGCCTCGGCCTAGTCTCAGCACCTGCCCTCATTAAACCAGACCAAACCAGACTAAACCAACACAGCTCAAGCATTCAGCACACTGCGCCTCGGCCTAGTCTCAGCACCTGCCCTCATTAAACCAGACCAAACCAGACTAAACCAACACAGCCCGGGTGTTTGAGCTCAAGCATTCAGGTCACTGCGCATTTACTGAATGAGCACTGTCACACATCTGTGCAGCTGTGCATTTACTGAATGAGCACTGTGCCACTGTACGTCCAGACTCAAAACACATCTGTCCAGCTGTGCATTTACTGAATGAGCACTGTGCCACTGTCAGACTCAAAACACATCTGTCCAGCTGTGCCTTTACTGAATGAGCACTGTGCCACTGTACGTCCAGACTCAAAACACATCTGTCCAGCTGTGCATTTACTGAATGAGCACTGTGCCACTGTACGTCCAGACTCAAAACACATCTGTCCAGCTGTGCCTTTACTGAATGAGCTCTGTGCCACTGTACATCCAGACTCAAAACACATCTGTTCAGCTGTGTCTTTACTGAATGAGCACTGTGCCACTGTACGTCCAGACTCAAAACACATCTGTCCAGCTGTGCCTTTACTGAATGAGCACTGTGCCACTGTACGTCAGACTCAAAACACATCTGTTCCAGCTGTGCATTTACTGAATGAGCACTGTGCCACTGTACGTCCAGACTCAAAACACATCTGTCCAGCTGTGCATTTACTGAATGAGCACTGTGCCACTGTACGTCCAGACTCAAAACACATCTGTCCAGCTGTGCCTTTACTGAATGAGCACTGTGCCACTGTACGTCCAGACTCAAAACACATCTGTCCAGCTGTGCATTTACTGAATGAGCACTGTGCCACTGTATGTCCAGACTCAAAACACATCTGTCCAGCTGTGCCTTTACTGAATGAGCACTGTGCCACTGTCGTCCAGACTCAAAACACATCTGTCCAGCTGTGCATTACTGAATGAGCACTGTGCCACTGTCGTCCAGACTCAAAACACATCTGTCCAGCTGTGCCTTTACTGAATGAGCACTGTGCCACTGTACGTCCAAACTCAAAACACATCTGTCCAGCTGTGCCTTTACTGAATGAGCTCTGTGCCACTGTACGTCCAGACTCAAAACACATCTGTCCAGCTGTGCCTTTACTGAATGAGCTCTGTGCCACTGTACATCCAGACTCAAAACACATCTGTCCAGCTGTGTCTTTACTGAATGAGCACTGTGCCACTGTACATCCAGACTCAAAACACATCTGTCCAGCTGTGCCTTTACTGAATGAGCACTGTGCCACTGTACGTCCAGACTCAAAACACATCTGTCCAGCTGTGCCTTTACTGAATGAGCACTGTGCCACTGTACGTCCAGACTCAAACACATCTGTCCAGCTGTGCCTTTACTGAATGAGCACTGTGCCACTGTACGTCCAGACTCAAAACACATCTGTCCAGCTGTGCCTTTACTGAATGAGCACTGTGCCACTGTACGTCCAGACTCAAAACACATCTGTCCAGCTGTGCCTTTACTGAATGAGCACTGTGCCACTGTACGTCCAGACTCAAAACACATCTGTCCAGCTGTGCCTTTACTGAATGAGCTCTGTGCCACTGTACGTCCAGACTCAAAACACATCTGTCCAGCTGTGCATTTACTGAATGAGCACTGTGCCACTGTACGCCCAGACTCAAAACACATCTGTCCAGCTGTGCCTTTACTGAATGAGCACTGTGCCACTGTACGTCCAGACTCAAAACACATCTGTCCAGCTGTGCCTTTACTGAATGAGCTCTGTGCCACTGTACGTCCAGACTCAAAACACATCTGTCCAGCTGTGCCTTTACTGAATGAGCACTGTGCCACTGTACATCCAGACTCAAAACACATCTGTCCAGCTGTGCCTTTACTGAATGAGCACTGTGCCACTGTACTCCAGACTCAAAACACATCTGTCCAGCTGTGCATTTACTGAATGAGCACTGTGCCACTGTACATCCAGACTCAAAACACATCTGTCCAGCTGTGCCTTTACTGAATGAGCTCTGTGCCACTGTACGTCCAGACTCAAAACACATCTGTCCAGCTGTGCCTTTACTGAATGAGCACTGTGCCACTACGTCCAGACTCAAAACACATCTGTCCAGCTGTGCCTTTACTGAATGAGCACTGTGCCACTGTACGTCCAGACTCAAAACACATCTGTCCAGCTGTGCCTTTACTGAATGAGCACTGTGCCACTGTACGTCCAGACTCAAAACACATCTGTCCAGCTGTGCCTTTACTGAATGAGCACTGTGCCACTGTACGTCCAGACTCAAAACACATCTGTCCAGCTGTGCCTTTACTGAATGAGCACTGTGTCACTGTACGTCCAGACTCAAAACACATCTGTCCAGCTGTGCCTTTACTGAATGAGCACTGTGCCACTGTACGTCCAGACTCAAAACACATCTGTCCAGCTGTGCCTTTACTGAATGAGCACTGTGCCACTGTACGTCCAGACTCAAAACACATCTGTCCAGCTGTGCATTTACTGAATGAGCACTGTGCCACTGTACGTCCAGACTCAAAACACATCTGTCCAGCTGTGCCTTTACTGAATGAGCACTGTGCCACTGTATGTCCAGACTCAAAACACATCTGTCCAGCTGTGCATTTACTGAATGAGCACTGTGCCACTGTAAGACCAGACTCAAAACACATCTGTCCAGCTGTGCATTTACTGAATGAGCACTGTGCCACTGTATCCAGACTCAAAACACATCTGTCCAGCTGTGCATTTACTGAATGAGCACTGTGCCACTGTACGTCCAGACTCAAAACACATCTGTCCAGCTGTGCATTTACTGAATGAGCACTGTGCCACTGTACGTCCAGACTCAAAACACATCTGTCCAGCTGTGCATTTACTGAATGAGCACTGTGCCACTGTGTCCAGACTCAAAACACATCTGTCCAGCTGTGCATTTACTGAATGAGCACTGTGCCACTGTAAGACCAGACTCAAAACACATCTGTCCAGCTGTGCATTTACTGAATGAGCACTGTGCCACTGTACGTCCAGACTCAAAACACATCTGTCCAGCTGTGCCTTTACTGAATGAGCACTGTGCCACTGTAGTCCAGACTCAAAACACATCTGTCCAGCTGTGCCTTTACTGAATGAGCACTGTGCCACTGTAAGACCAGACTCAAAACACATCTGTCCAGCTGTGCATTTACTGAATGAGCACTGTGCCACTGTACGTCCACTCAAAACACATCTGTCCAGCTGTGCCTTTACTGAATGAGCACTGTGCCACTGTGTCCAGACTCAAAACACATCTGTCCAGCTGTGCCTTTACTGAATGAGCACTGTGTGCCACTGTATGTCCAGACTCAAAACACATCTGTCCAGCTGTGCCTTTACTGAATGAGCACTGTGCCACTGTACGTCCAGACTCAAAACACATCTGTCCAGCTGTGCATTTACTGAATGAGCACTGTGCCACTGTACGTCCAGACTCAAAACACATCTGTCCAGCTGTGCCTTTACTGAATGAGCACTGTGCCACTGTACGTCCAGACTCAAAACACATCTGTCCAGCTGTGCCTTTACTGAATGAGCACTGTGCCACTGTACGTCCAGACTCAAAACACATCTGTCCAGCTGTGCATTTACTGAATGATCACTGTACCACTGTACGTCCAGACTCAAAACACATCTGTCCAGCTGTGCCTTTACTGAATGAGCACTGTGCCACTGTACGTCCAGACTCAAAACACATCTGTCCAGCTGTGCCTTTACTGAATGAGCACTGTGCCACTGTACGTCCAGACTCAAAACACATCTGTCCAGCTGTGCCTTTACTGAATGAGCACTGTGCCACTGTACGTCCAGACTCAAAACACATCTGTCCAGCTGTGCATTTACTGAATGAGCACTGTGCCACTGTACGCCCAGACTCAAAACACATCTGTCCAGCTGTGCCTTTACTGAATGAGCACTGTGCCACTGTACGTCCAGACTCAAAACACATCTGTCCAGCTGTGCCTTTACTGAATGAGCACTGTGCCACTGTACGTCCAGACTCAAAACACATCTGTCCAGCTGTGCCTTTACTGAATGAGCACTGTGCCACTGTACGTCCAGACTCAAAACACATCTGTCCAGCTGTGCCTTTACTGAATGAGCACTGTGCCACTGTACGTCCAGACTCAAAACACATCTGTCCAGCTGTGCCTTTACTGAATGAGCACTGTGCCACTGTACGTCCAGACTCAAAACACATCTGTCCAGCTGTGCCTTTACTGAATGAGCACTGTGCCACTGTACGTCCAGACTCAAAACACATCTGTCCAGCTGTGCCTTTACTGAATGAGCACTGTGCCACTGTACGTCCAGACTCAAAACACATCTGTCCAGCTGTGCCTTTACTGAATGAGCACTGTGCCACTGTCGTCCAGACTCAAAACACATCTGTCCAGCTGTGCCTTTACTGAATGAGCACTGTGCCACTGTATGTCCAGACTCAAAACACATCTGTCCAGCTGTGCCTTTACTGAATGAGCACTGTGCCACTGTACGTCCAGACTCAAAACACATCTGTCCAGCTGTGCCTTTACTGAATGAGCACTGTGCCACTGTGTCCAGACTCAAAACACATCTGTCCAGCTGTGCCTTTACTGAATGAGCACTGTGCCACTGTACTCCAGACTCAAAACACATCTGTCCAGCTGTGCCTTTACTGAATGAGCACTGTGCCACTGTACGTCCAGACTCAAAACACATCTGTCCAGCTGTGCCTTTACTGAATGAGCACTGTGCCACTGTATGTCCAGACTCAAAACACATCTGTCCAGCTGTGCCTTTACTGAATGAGCACTGTGCCACTGTACGTCCAGACTCAAAACACATCTGTCCAGCTGTGCCTTTACTGAATGAGCACTGTGCCACTGTGCGTCCAGACTCAAAACACATCTGTCCAGCTGTGCCTTTACTGAATGAGCTCTGTGCCACTGTACGTCCAGACTCTAAAACACATCTGTCCAGCTGTGCCTTTACTGAATGAGCACTGTGCCACTGTACGTCCAGACTCAAAACACATCTGTCCAGCTGTGCCTTTACTGAATGAGCACTGTGCCACTGTACGTCCAGACTCAAAACACATCTGTCCAGCTGTGCCTTTACTGAATGAGCACTGTGCCACTGTACGTCCAGACTCAAAACACATCTGTCCAGCTGTGCCTTTACTGAATGAGCACTGTGCCACTGTACGTCCAGACTCAAAACACATCTGTCCAGCTGTGCCTTTACTGAATGAGCACTGTGCCACTGTATGTCCAGACTCAAAACACATCTGTCCAGCTGTGCCTTTACTGAATGAGCACTGTGCCACTGTACGTCCAGACTCAAAACACATCTGTCCAGCTGTGCCTTTACTGAATGAGCACTGTGCCACTGTACGTCCAGACTCAAAACACATCTGTCCAGCTGTGCATTTACTGAATGAGCACTGTGCCACTGTATGTCCAGACTCAAAACACATCTGTCCAGCTGTGCCTTTACTGAATGAGCACTGTGCCACTGTACGTCCAGACTCAAAACACATCTGTCCAGCTGTGCCTTTACTGAATGAGCACTGTGCCACTGTACGTCCAGACTCAAAACACATCTGTCCAGCTGTGCCTTTACTGAATGAGCACTGTACTGTATGTCCAGACTCAAAACACATCTGTCCAGCTGTGCATTTACTGAATGAGCACTGTGCCACTGTACGTCCAGACTCAAAACACATCTGTCCAGCTGTGCCTTTACTGAATGAGCACTGTGCCACTGTACGTCCAGACTCAAAACACATCTGTCCAGCTGTGCCTTTACTGAATGAGCACTGTGCCACTGTACGTCCAGACTCAAAACACATCTGTCCAGCTGTGCCTTTACTGAATGAGCACTGTGCCACTGTACGTCCAGACTCAAAACACATCTGTCCAGCTGTGCCTTTACTGAATGAGCACTGTGCCACTGTACGTCCAGACTCAAAACACATCTGTCCAGCTGTGCCTTTACTGAATGAGCACTGTGCCACTGTACGTCCAGACTCAAAACACATCTGTCCAGCTGTGCCTTTACTGAATGAGCACTGTACCACTGTATGTCCAGACTCAAAACACATCTGTCCAGCTGTGCTTTACTGAATGAGCACTGTGCCACTGTACGTCCAGACTCAAAACACATCTGTCCAGCTGTGCCTTTACTGAATGAGCACTGTGCCACTGTACGTCCAGACTCAAAACACATCTGTCCAGCTGTGCCTTTACTGAATGAGCACTGTGCCACTGTACGTCCAGACTCAAAACACATCTGTCCAGCTGTGCATTTACTGAATGAGCACTGTGCCACTGTACGTCCAGACTCAAAACACATCTGTCCAGCTGTGCCTTTACTGAATGAGCTCTGTGCCACTGTCGTCCAGACTCAAAACACATCTGTCCAGCTGTGCCTTTACTGAATGAGCACTGTGCCACTGTATGTCCAGACTCAAAACACATCTGTCCAGCTGTGCCTTTACTGAATGAGCACTGTGCCACTGTACGTCCAGACTCAAAACACATCTGTCCAGCTGTGCATTTACTGAATGAGCACTGTGCCACTGTACGTCCAGACTCAAAACACATCTGTCCAGCTGTGCATTTACTGAATGAGCACTGTGCCACTGTGTCCAGACTCAAAACACATCTGTCCAGCTGTGCCTTTACTGAATGAGCACTGTGCCACTGTACGTCCAGACTCAAAACACATCTGTCCAGCTGTGCCTTTACTGAATGAGCACTGTGCCACTGTACGTCCAGACTCAAAACACATCTGTCCAGCTGTGCCTTTACTGAATGAGCACTGTGCCACTGTATGTCCAGACTCAAAACACATCTGTCCAGCTGTGCCTTTACTGAATGAGCACTGTGCCACTGTACGTCCAGACTCAAAACACATCTGTCCAGCTGTGCCTTTACTGAATGAGCACTGTGCCACTGTACGTCCAGACTCAAAACACATCTGTCCAGCTGTGCCTTTACTGAATGAGCACTGTGTGCCACTGTACGTCCAGACTCAGAACACATCTGTCCAGCTGTGCCTTTACTGAATGAGCACTGTGCCACTGTACGTCCAGACTCAAAACACATCTGTCCAGCTGTGCCTTTACTGAATGAGCACTGTGCCACTGTACGTCCAGACTCAAAACACATCTGTCCAGCTGTGCCTTTACTGAATGAGCACTGTGCCACTGTACGTCCAGACTCAAAACACATCTGTCCAGCTGTGCTTTACTGAATGAGCTCTGTGCCACTGTACGTCCAGACTCAAAACACATCTGTCCAGCTGTGCCTTTACTGAATGAGCACTGTGCCACTGTACGTCCAGACTCAAAACACATCCGTCCAGCTGTGCCTTTACTGAATGAGCACTGTGCCACTGTATGTCCAGACTCAAAACACATCTGTCCAGCTGTGCATTTACTGAATGAGCACTGTGCCAATGTAAGACCAGACTCAAAACACATCTGTCCAGCTGTGCATTTAGGCAAGGCAAGGCAAGTTTATTTATATAGCACATTTCATACACAATGGCAATTCAAAGTGCTTTACATGAAAATGAAATTAAAATAGTGATAAGAATTAAGAATACCACGTGTAAGACTTAAAAATAAAACAGGATAATTAAAAACAGTTGTAAAGAGAATTTTTAAAATAAGAAGACAATAGAAATATATAGTTGTAAAGATATTTAAAAGAATAAAATTATTACAGTGTATATATAGATAAAAATAAAATAAAAATAGAAATTAAGATGATGCATAGATTAGAATAGGTGCAATCAGTCGGACGTACAGTGGCACAGTGCTCATTCAGTAAAGGCACAGCTGAACAGATGTGTTTTGAGTCTAGATTTGAATGTGGCTACTGTTGGAGCACATCTGATCTCTTCTGGAAGCTGGTTCCAGCTACGGCTGGCACAATAGCTGAAGCAGACTCTCCTTTCTTTGAGTGAACTCTTGGTATTTCTAGCTGACTTGATCCTGATGATCTGAGTGATCTGATGGGTTTGTATTTAATCAGCATATCTGCAATGTATTGAGGTCCTAGGTCATTGAGTGATTTATAAACAAGTAATAATATTTTAAAATTGATCCTAAATGTAACTGGAAGCCAGTGTAAAGACCTGAGGACTGGCGTGATATGGTCATATTTTCTTGTTCTGCTCAGAATCCTGGCAGCATTCTGTATGAGCTGCAGCTGTCTAATGGTCTTTTGGGAAGGCCGGTTAGAAGACCATTACAATAGTCCACCCTGCTGGTGATGAAAGCATGAACGAGTTTCTCTAAGTCTTGCCTGGAAACAAAGCATCTAATTCTTGCAATATTTTTCAGATGATAGTAAGCTGATTTAGTTATTGCTTTGACATGACTATTGAAACTCAGGTCTGACTCCAAAATCACACCAAGATTCCTGACTTGATTTTTGTTATTAGACCTTTTGTCTCAAGATATGCGTTCACCTTGAGAATTTCATCTTGGTTTCCAAATGTAATGATTTCAGTTTTGTTTTTGTTTAACTGGAGATAGTTTTGGCTCATCCAACTGTTAATTTCATCAATGCATTTGCACAGGGAGTCAATGGGGCTATAGTCATTAGGTGATAGTGCTAAGTAGATCTGGGTGTCGTCAGCATAGCTGTGGTAAGCCATTTGGTTCTCTCTCATTATTTGGCTCAGTGGCAGCATGTACAGGTTGAATAGGAGTGGTGCTAGAATTGACCCTTGTGGGACTCCAAAGTCATGGATGTCCAGTCAGACTTATGGTCACCTATACTCACATAATAACCTCTTCCTTCTAAGTGCGACCTGAACCATTTAAGGACCATCCCAGAAAGTCCGACCCAGTTTTCCAGCCTGTCAAGAAGTATGTTATGGTCAACAGTGTCGAATGCGGCACTGAGGTCGAGTAGCACCAGAATTGATGTTTTGCCTGTATCTGTATTGAGGCGAATATCATTTATGATCTTTATGAGCGCTGTTTCTGTGCTGTGATGTGGTCGGAAACCAGATTGAAAATTGTCAAAGTATCCGTTTGAGCTTAAGAATTTGTTCAGCTGACTGAAGACAACTTTTCAATGATCTTGCCTATGAAGGAGATTTGAGATTGGTCGGTAGTTGTTCAATATGGAGTTATCCAGATTTCTCTTTTTCAGAAGAGGCTTAACTACTGCGGTTTTAAGGAGTTTGGAAAATTCCCATTGAGAAGTGATGAGTTTACCACTTCTAGCAGATCTGCTTCTAAACAGTTAAACACACTTTTGAAAAAGAAGTGGGAGTGTGTCAAGGAGGCAGGTTGATGTTTTAAGGTGCTGCACCGTTTCTTCTAAAATTTTATAATCAATTGCTTCAAAATCAGACATAGTAACTTTCCGAGGTTGTGGTCTGATCTGACTGACCCCAAAGCAACTCACGGATATGCTGATCGCCTTCCTGATATTATTTATTTTCTCTGAGAAGAAGGAAGCAAACTCACTGCATTTGCTGTCAGAGAGCATTTCACTGGGAATGTGACTCGGGGTTTGTCAGTCTCTCTACAGTAGCAAAAAGAGTGCGCGTGTTGTTATGTTTCTGTTTATAATATTTGAGAAGAAGGTCTGTCTAGCCTAGTTCCACATTGAAATCATGAAGGCTGTCTTTATAGATGTTATAATGGATTATAAGTTTTGTCTTCCGCCACATGCGTTCAGATTTCCTGCATTGTCTTTTCATTATTTGCACTGCCGTTGAGTTTCTCCAAGGTGCTTTCTGTCTTCCACTCTTTTTCTTGACTTTCTCAGGAGCAATATTATCAATTACACTCTTAACTTTTGAGTTAAAGGAGTCAAGGAGAGAATCAACAGAGTCTGCAGATATGCTTGGTGTTAGAGATATAGCCTTCATAAATAGCTCACTAGTGTTCTCATTTAAGCTTCTCTTTTTGACAGCGACAGATCTAGCTTCAATGGCAGGAGAGATTGAAATATCAAAGAAAATACAGAAATGATCAGACAATGCTACATCTTTAACAACAATTGATGAAATGTTTAGACCCTTGCTGATAAGTAAGTCTAGAGTGTGTCCACGATTGTGTGTGGGACCATGTACATGCTGTGTCAAATCAAAAGTGTTAAGAACAGTCATGAGCTCTTTTGTTGTACTGGATTCAGCATTGTCTATGTGAATGTTAAAATCCCCAGCAATGGCAAAACAATCAAACTCTGAGGAGATTATTGATAACAGCTCTGTAAAGTCCTCAGTAAAGGATGGAGAGTATTTTGGAGGCCTGTAAACAATGATAAGCAGGATGCGTGGAGCACCTTTAACACAATACCCAGATATTCAAAAGACAGATAGTCACCAAATGACACTTGCTTACATTGATAGACATCTTTAAAAAGAGCAGCAATACCCCCACCTCTTCTAAACGCTCTGGACATACTCATAAAAGTAAAGTTAGGAGGGCTGTTTCATTGAGGACTGTTGCACTGCAGTTTTCTTCAAGCCAAGTTTCATTTAGAAGCAAAAATCTAGGTTGTTTGTGGTTATTAAGTCATTGACTAGAAATGATTTGTTCTTAAGTGAACGGATATTTAAAAGTGCTAACTTAACAGTATTAATTTTTCCCCACAGTAATCTTAGTTTGACATGTAATAGGCAGCAGATTAGATGGGTTTGCTATACGGTCTGAGAAGGTCTTACACTTTCTATCACGTAACAGAACTGAAATAGAGAAAGAGACAGGCACACTGGGTTCCTTTCGTTCTGTAAACATTTGATAAAGTTACTGTTATCATGGCGGGGACCCAACACACATCACTGAGAGCTGGTATCAGTTGTTTTGGGTTCACCTACAACAGATGGAGGAGGGTGTTGGCCTGGCGTTGTGACCGAAGAAATCTCACAGGAGGAGGCTGAGGCGAGCTGGGCCCACAGGCTTTGATGGTTGTGGGGCTCGGCGGCTCTTTGGTTGATATCTGGGGCTCGCAGAAATCGAGTGTGATAGTCTGGTTCCAGCATAGACCATTTGCTCCATTCTCTCTGAGAAGCTCAGAAGCGGGGATGCTGGTGAGAGGGATAACATGTCTGGTGAGGGTGGCTGTTGTTCTGGTGTTATCGGAGGCTGAATTATGTTATCATCCATTTCATGGAGTGACTTAGACATTTCATGCAGTTTCCTGTTCAGACTAGTCATAAAGCGTAACAGTTCACTAGTCTGACCCCCCTTAGAGCCCACCCTTTCGTGCACCTCCACAGTATGGGCAGAGATGTTACTGTTCAGTCCCTCAATCTGTGTTAGTTCTAATATGTCACAGTCTGTCTGTGGTGAGCACTGTGGGCGGGACTCAGCTGGGAGTGTGTCCGTGAGCAGTGGCTGTTGTGGCTGCGTGATGTTATCAGTGTCCTTGTGGAGTGTGACATGTCCATTCAGATGCTGAAATGAAGTCCTGTAGTCGTCCATAGTCTGTTCAGGTGTGTGTGTGTGCCATTCAGGTCGAGTGAGTTAGCACACACAGCTGAGGGATGGTGTGGGGAAAAGTGAATATTGTCCTTTAGCACTCTTGCACCAAGTTTGTTTGGGTGAAGGCCATTTGATGTAAACAATTGTCTCTGGCTCCAGAATAGATTAAAGTTGTCGATGAAGTTCACTCCCTTTATGTTGCAGGTTTTTTGCAGCCATGTATTAAGCCCAAGTAACCGTGAAAACCTATTTGTTCCTCTTGCTGGAAGTGGTCCACTGATGAGCACGGTTGAACTTTTAGTTTTCTAAGTGTTTCAAAAGTACATTGAAATCCCTCTTAATGAGTTCTGACTGCTCTCTCTGAATATCGATTTTCCCCACATGAATGACAAGTCGATTTGCAGTCTTATGTTTCATCAGAATGTTCTGAATTTCCCTGTTTACGTCAGAAACTGTAGCTTGTGGAAGGCAGCATGTAGTTGTATCCCTGCTGCTAATGTTTCTGACTGTGGAGTCCCCCACTATCAGAGTCCTGGGCTCGGCTGCGCTCTGAGCTGAGTGCCGCTGTCTGCTGCTCGACCTTGAGCGCCTTTTGGTATCAGTGTTAGCTGCTGGCTGATACGATCTGTGTTCGTTTACATTCATCACATTTGGGGATTCATCACCCACATTCATTAATACTTCAAATCTGTTTTCAAGTTGTATAGTTGGTGGTAGGAAATCAGCGTTTGCAATCCTTGTGTCTGGGGTAGAGCATGCTAATGTTGCAGTATGTGGCCTCGTGACAATCTGATGTCTCGGGTCCCTTTGGGTCTTGCTCCCTGTTTGTGCCATCGATTAGTGTGTTGATCAGTTATTTGTTTCCCCTGTTGGGTAGCACTATGTTTATGGGACTCACCGGCAGTGTGCTGAGGCGTTCATTTGAAGCTCTGTGTGATTCGTCTGGTTCGGTGGTTCATAAATAACTTTGTTTCAAGAACTGCAATCCTCTGTAAAAGTCTGTGGCAGTTTGTGCAGCAAGTAGATTCTAGAGGAGGCATTTTCTTATCCTTTTGAATGTAGGCAGCTGTGTTTTCCCTTCTCCGGAATGTAAGCTGATGGCAGTGGGAGGCTGGTTGGATGAAATATTCGCTTTTTTGTAGTAATCCAGTCACCAGAGTTTCAAATTTTATCATTGAAGTCAAGCTTTGTTGTTTGAGCACTGTGCTGATTTACAGAAGTTGAAATTACGAAATTACGAATAAAATATAGAAGCGATAGAGCAAAGCGGAGCAGTAAGCAAGAGCGTCGAACAGTAGCAAAGCAGGAATTCACCTGAATTTACTGAATGAGCACTGTGCCAATGTAAGACCAGACTCAAACACATCTGTCCAGCTGTGCATTTACTGAATGAGCACTGTGCCACTGTACGTCCAGTCTCAAACACATCTGTCCAGCTGTGCATTTACAGAATGAGCACTGTGCCACTGTACGTCCAGTCTCAAAACACATCTGTCCAGCTGTGCATTTACTGAATGAGCACTGTGCCACTGTATGTCCAGACTCAAAACAGATCTGTCCAGCTGTGCATTTACTGAATGAGCACTGTGCCACTGTAAGACCAGACTCAAAACACATCTGTCCAGCTGTGCATTTACTGAATGAGCACTGTGCCACTGTACGTCAGTCTCAAAACACATCTGTCCAGCTGTGCCTTTACTGAATGAGCACTGTGCCACTGCATGTCCAGACTCAAAACACATCTGTCCAGCTGTGCCTTTACTGAATGAGCACTGTGCCACTGTGACCAGACTCAAAACACATCTGTCCAGCTGTGCATTTACTGAATGAGCACTGTGCCACTGTACGTCCAGTCTCAAAACACATCTGTCCAGCTGTGCCTTTACTGAATGAGCACTGTGCCACTGTTCCAGACTCAAAACACATCTGTCCAGCTGTGCCTTTACTGAATGAGCACTGTGTGCCACTGCATGTCCAGACTCGAAACACATCTGTCCAGCTGTGCCTTTACTGAATGAGCACTGTGCCACTGTACGTCCAGACTCAAAACACATCTGTCCAGCTGTGCCTTTACTGAATGAGCACTGTGCCACTGTACGTCAGACTCAAAACACATCTGTCCAGCTGTGCCTTTACTGAATGAGCACTGTGCCACTGTACGTCCAGACTCAAAACACATCTGTCCAGCTGTGCCTTTACTGAATGAGCACTGTGCCACTGTACGTCCAGACTCAAAACACATCTGTCCAGCTGTCCATTTACTGAATGAGCACTGTGTGCCACTTTACGTCAGACTCAAAACACATCTGTCCAGCTGTGCCTTTACTGAATGAGCACTGTGCCACTGTACGTCCAGACTCAAAACACATCTGTCCAGCTGTGCATTTACTGAATGAGCACTGTGCCACTGTACGTCCAGACTCAAAACACATCTGTCCAGCTGTGCCTTTACTGAATGAGCACTGTGCCACTGTCGTCCAGACTCAAAACACATCTGTCCAGCTGTGCATTTACTGAATGAGCACTGTGCCACTGTACGTCAGACTCAAAACACATCTGTCCAGCTGTGCCTTTACTGAATGAGCACTGTGCCACTGTACGTCCAGACTCAAAACACATCTGTCCAGCTGTGCCTTTACTGAATGAGCACTGTGCTACTGTACGTCCAGACTCAAAACACATCTGTCCAGCTGTGCCTTTACTGAATGAGCACTGTGCCACTGTACGTCCAGACTCAAAACACATCTGTCCAGCTGTGCCTTTACTGAATGAGCACTGTGCCACTGTACGTCCAGACTCAAAACACATCTGTCCAGCTGTGCCTTTACTGAATGAGCACTGTGCCACTGTATGTCCAGACTCAAACACATCTGTCCAGCTGTGCCTTTACTGAATGAGCACTGTGCCACTGTACGTCCAGACTTAAAACACATCTGTCCAGCTGTGCCTTTACTGAATGAGCACTGTGCCACTGTCGTCCAGACTCAAAACACATCTGTCCAGCTGTGCCTTTACTGAATGAGCACTGTGCCACTGTACGTCCAGACTCAAAACACATCTGTCCAGCTGTGCCTTTACTGAATGAGCACTGTGCCACTGTATGTCCAGACTCAAAACACATCTGTCCAGCTGTGCCTTTACTGAATGAGCACTGTGCCACTGTACGTCCAGACTCAAAACACATCTGTCCAGCTGTGCCTTTACTGAATGAGCACTGTGCCACTGTACGTCCAGACTCAAAACACATATGTCCAGCTTTGCCTTTACTGAATGAGCACCGTGCCACTGTATGTCCAGACTCAAAACACATCTGTCCAGCTGTGCCTTTACTGAATGAGCACTGTGCCACTGTCGTCCAGACTCAAAACACATCGGTCCAGCTGTGCCTTTACTGAATGAGCACTGTGCCACTGTACGTCCAGACTCAAAACACATCTGTCCAGCTGTGCCTTTACTGAATGAGCTCTGTGCCACTGTACGTCCAGACTCTAAACTCATCTGTCCAGCTGTGCCTTTACTGAATGAGCACTGTGCCACTGTACGTCCAGACTCAAAACACATCGGTCCAGCTGTGCCTTTACTGAATGAGCACTGTGCCACTGTGCGTCCAGACTCAAAACACATCTGTCCAGCTGTGCCTTTACTGAATGAGCACTGTGCCACTGTCGTCCAGACTCAAAACACATCTGTCCAGCTGTGCCTTTACTGAATGAGCACTGTGCCACTGTACGTCCAGACTCAAAACACATCTGTCCAGCTGTGCCTTTACTGAATGAGCACTGTGCCACTGTACGTCCAGACTCAAAACACATCTGTCCAGCTGTGCATTTACTGAATGAGCACTGTGCCACTGTACGTCCAGACTCAAAACACATCTGTCCAGCTGTGCATTTACTGAATGAGCACTGTGCCACTGTATCCAGACTCAAAACACATCTGTCCAGCTGTGCCTTTACTGAATGAGCACTGTGCCACTGCGTCCAGACTCAAAACACATCTGTCCAGCTGTGCCTTTACTGAATGAGCACTGTGCCACTGTACGTCCAGACTCAAAACACATCTGTCCAGCTGTGCCTTTACTGAATGAGCACTGTGCCACTGTCGTCCAGACTCAAAACACATCTGTCCAGCTGTGCCTTTACTGAATGAGCACTGTGCCACTGTGCGTCCAGACTCAAAACACATCTGTCCAGCTGTGCCTTTACTGAATGAGCACTGTGCCACTGTATGTCCAGACTCAAAACACATCTGTCCAGCTGTGCCTTTACTGAATGAGCACTGTGCCACTGTACGTCCAGACTCAAAACACATCTGTCCAGCTGTGCCTTTACTGAATGAGCACTGTGCCACTGTACGTCCAGACTCAAAACACATCTGTCCAGCTGTGCCTTTACTGAATGAGCACTGTGCCACTGTACGTCAGACTCAAAACACATCTGTCCAGCTGTGCCTTTACTGAATGAGCACTGTGCCACTGTACGTCCAGACTCAAAACACATCTGTCCAGCTGTGCCTTTACTGAATGAGCACTGTGCCACTGTATGTCCAGACTCAAAACACATCTGTCCAGCTGTGCCTTTACTGAATGAGCACTGTGCCACTGTCGTCCAGACTCAAAACACATCTGTCCAGCTGTGCCTTTACTGAATGAGCACTGTGCCACTGTACGTCCAGACTCAAAACACATCTGTCCAGCTGTGCCTTTACTGAATGAGCACTGTGCCACTGTGCGTCCAGACTCAAAACACATCTGTCCAGCTGTGCCTTTACTGAATGAGCACTGTGCCACTGTACGTCCAGACTCAAAACACATCTGTCCAGCTGTGCCTTTACTGAATGAGCACTGTGCCACTGTGCGTCCAGACTCAAAACACATCTGTCCAGCTGTGCCTTTACTGAATGAGCACTGTGCCACTGTACGTCCAGACTCAAAACACATCTGTCCAGCTGTGCCTTTACTGAATGAGCACTGTGTGCCACTGTACGTCCAGACTCAAAACACATCTGTCCAGCTGTGCCTTTACTGAATGAGCACTGTGCCACTGTACGTCCAGACTCAAAACACATCTGTCCAGCTGTGCCTTTACTGAATGAGCACTGTGCCACTGTACGTCCAGACTCAAAACACATCTGTCCAGCTGTGCCTTTACTGAATGAGCACTGTGCCACTGTACGTCCAGACTCAAAACACATCTGTCCAGCTGTGCCTTTACTGAATGAGCACTGTGCCACTGTACGTCCAGACTCAAAACACATCTGTCCAGCTGTGCCTTTACTGAATGAGCACTGTGCCACTGTACGTCCAGACTCAAAACACATCTGTCCAGCTGTGCCTTTACTGAATGAGCACTGTGCCACTGTACGTCCAGACTCAAAACACATCTGTCCAGCTGTGCCTTTACTGAATGAGCACTGTGCCACTGTACGTCCAGACTCAAAACACATCTGTCCAGCTGTGCCTTTACTGAATGAGCACTGTGCCACTGTCGTCCAGACTCAAAACACATCTGTCCAGCTGTGCCTTTTACTGAATGAGCACTGTGCCACTGTACGTCCAGACTCAAAACACATCTGTCCAGCTGTGCCTTTACTGAATGAGCACTGTGCCACTGTCGTCCAGACTCAAAACACATCTGTCCAGCTGTGCCTTTACTGAATGAGCACTGTGCCACTGTACGTCCAGACTCAAAACACATCTGTCCAGCTGTGCCTTTACTGAATGAGCACTGTGCCACTGTACGTCCAGACTCAAAACACATCTGTCCAGCTGTGCCTTTACTGAATGAGCACTGTGCCACTGTACGTCCAGACTCAAAACACATCTGTCCAGCTGTGCCTTTACTGAATGAGCACTGTGCCACTGTACGTCCAGACTCAAAACACATCTGTCCAGCTGTGCCTTTACTGAATGAGCACTGTGCCACTGTACGTCCAGACTCAAAACACATCTGTCCAGCTGTGCCTTTACTGAATGAGCACTGTGCCACTGTCGTCCAGACTCAAAACACATCTGTCCAGCTGTGCCTTTACTGAATGAGCACTGTGCCACTGTACGTCCAGACTCAAAACACATCTGTCCAGCTGTGCCTTTACTGAATGAGCACTGTGCCACTGTACGTCCAGACTCAAAACACATCTGTCCAGCTGTGCCTTTACTGAATGAGCACTGTGTGCCACTGTACGTCCAGACTCAAAACACATCTGTCCAGCTGTGCCTTTACTGAATGAGCACTGTGTGCCACTGTACGTCCAGACTCAAAACACATCTGTCCAGCTGTGCCTTTACTGAATGAGCACTGTGTGCCACTGTACGTCAGACTCAAAACACATCTGTCCAGCTGTGCCTTTACTGAATGAGCACTGTGCCACTGTACGTCCAGACTCAAAACACATCTGTCCAGCTGTGCCTTTACTGAATGAGCACTGTGTGCCACTGTACGTCCAGACTCAAAACACATCTGTCCAGCTGTGCCTTTACTGAATGAGCACTGTGCCACTGTGCGTCCAGACTCAAAACACATCTGTCCAGCTGTGCCTTTACTGAATGAGCACTGTGCCACTGTACGTCCAGACTCAAAACACATCTGTCCAGCTGTGCCTTTACTGAATGAGCACTGTGCCACTGTACGTCCAGACTCAAAACACATCTGTCCAGCTGTGCCTTTACTGAATGAGCACTGTGCCACTGTACGTCCAGACTCAAAACACATCTGTCCAGCTGTGCCTTTACTGAATGAGCACTGTGCCACTGTACGTCCAGACTCAAAACACATCTGTCCAGCTGTGCCTTTACTGAATGAGCACTGTGCCACTGTACGTCCAGACTCAAAACACATCTGTCCAGCTGTGCCTTTACTGAATGAGCACTGTGTGCCACTGTACGTCCAGACTCAAAACACATCTGTCCAGCTGTGCCTTTACTGAATGAGCACTGTGTGCCACTGTACGTCCAGACTCAAAACACATCTGTCCAGCTGTGCCTTTACTGAATGAGCACTGTGTGCCACTGTACGTCCAGACTCAAAACACATCTGTCCAGCTGTGCCTTTACTGAATGAGCACTGTGTGCCACTGTACGTCCAGACTCAAAACACATCTGTCCAGCTGTGCCTTTACTGAATGAGCACTGTGTGCCACTGTACGTCCAGACTCAAAACACATCTGTCCAGCTGTGCCTTTACTGAATGAGCACTGTGCCACTGTCGTCCAGACTCAAAACACATCTGTCCAGCTGTGCCTTTACTGAATGAGCACTGTGCCACTGCGTCCAGACTCAAAACACATCTGTCCAGCTGTGCCTTTACTGAATGAGCACTGTGTGCCACTGTACGTCCAGACTCAAAACACATCTGTCCAGCTGTGCCTTTACTGAATGAGCACTGTGCCACTGTACGTCCAGACTCAAAACACATCTGTCCAGCTGTGCCTTTACTGAATGAGCACTGTGCCACTGTATGTCCAGACTCAAAACACATCTGTCCAGCTGTGCCTTTACTGAATGAGCACTGTGCCACTGTACGTCCAGACTCAAAACACATCTGTCCAGCTGTGCCTTTACTGAATGAGCACTGTGCCACTGTACGTCCAGACTCAAAACACATCTGTCCAGCTGTGCCTTTACTGAATGAGCACTGTGCCACTGTACGTCCAGACTCAAAACACATCTGTCCAGCTGTGCCTTTACTGAATGAGCACTGTGCCACGTCCAGACTCAAAACACATCTGTCCAGCTGTGCCTTTACTGAATGAGCACTGTGCCACTGTACGTCCAGACTCAAAACACATCTGTCCAGCTGTGCATTTACTGAATGAGCACTGTGCCACTGTACGTCCAGACTCAAAACACATCTGTCCAGCTGTGCCTTTACTGAATGAGCACTGTGCCACTGTACGTCCAGACTCAAAACACATCTGTCCAGCTGTGCCTTTACTGAATGAGCACTGTGCCACTGTCGTCCAGACTCAAAACACATCTGTCCAGCTGTGCCTTTACTGAATGAGCACTGTGCCACTGTATCCAGACTCAAAACACATCTGTCCAGCTGTGCCTTTACTGAATGAGCACTGTGCCACTGTACGTCCAGACTCAAAACACATCTGTCCAGCTGTGCCTTTACTGAATGAGCACTGTGCCACTGTATGTCCAGACTCAAAACACATCTGTCCAGCTGTGCCTTTACTGAATGAGCACTGTGCCACTGTACGTCCAGACTCAAAACACATCTGTCCAGCTGTGCCTTTACTGAATGAGCACTGTGCCACTGTACGTCCAGACTCAAAACACATCTGTCCAGCTGTGCCTTTACTGAATGAGCACTGTGCCACTGTACGTCCAGACTCAAAACACATCTGTCCAGCTGTGCCTTTACTGAATGAGCACTGTGCCACTGTACGTCCAGACTCAAAACACATCTGTCCAGCTGTGCCTTTACTGAATGAGCACTGTGCCACTGTACGTCCAGACTCAAAACACATCTGTCCAGCTGTGCCTTTACTGAATGAGCACTGTGCCACTGTACGTCCAGACTCAAAACACATCTGTCCAGCTGTGCCTTTACTGAATGAGCACTGTGCCACTGTGCGTCCAGACTCAAAACACATCTGTCCAGCTGTGCCTTTACTGAATGAGCACTGTGCCACTGTACGTCCAGACTCAAAACACATCTGTCCAGCTGTGCCTTTACTGAATGAGCACTGTGCCACTGTACGTCCAGACTCAAAACACATCTGTCCAGCTGTGCCTTTACTGAATGAGCACTGTGCCACTGTACGTCCAGACTCAAAACACATCTGTCCAGCTGTGCCTTTACTGAATGAGCACTGTGCCACTGTACGTCCAGACTCAAAACACATCTGTCCAGCTGTGCCTTTACTGAATGAGCACTGTGCCACTGTACGTCCAGACTCAAAACACATCTGTCCAGCTGTGCCTTTACTGAATGAGCACTGTGCCACTGTACGTCCAGACTCAAAACACATCTGTCCAGCTGTGCCTTTACTGAATGAGCACTGTGCCACTGTCGTCCAGACTCAAAACACATCTGTCCAGCTGTGCCTTTACTGAATGAGCACTGTGCCACTGTACGTCCAGACTCAAAACACATCTGTCCAGCTGTGCCTTTACTGAATGAGCACTGTGCCACTGTACGTCCAGACTCAAAACACATCTGTCCAGCTGTGCCTTTACTGAATGAGCACTGTGCCACTGTCGTCCAGACTCAAAACACATCTGTCCAGCTGTGCCTTTACTGAATGAGCACTGTGCCACATCTGTTCAGCTGTGCCTTTACTGAATGAGCACTGTGCCACTGTACGTCCAGACTCAAAACACATCTGTCCAGCTGTGCCTTTACTGAATGAGCACTGTGCCACTGTACGTCCAGACTCAAAACACATCTGTCCAGCTGTGCCTTTACTGAATGAGCACTGTGCCACTGTACGTCCAGACTCAAAACACATCTGTCCAGCTGTGCATTTACTGAATGAGCACTGTGCCACTGTGCGTCAGACTCAAAACACATCTGTCCAGCTGTGCCTTTACTGAATGAGCACTGTGCCACTGTGCGTCCAGACTCAAAACACATCTGTCCAGCTGTGCCTTTACTGAATGAGCACTGTGCCACTGTACGTCCAGACTCAAAACACATCTGTCCAGCTGTGCCTTTATTGAATGAGCACTGTGCCACTGTCGTCCAGACTCAAAACACATCTGTCAGCTGTGCCTTTACTGAATGAGCACTGTGCCACTGTCGTCCAGACTCAAAACACATCTGTCCAGCTGTGCCTTTACTGAATGAGCACTGTGCCACTGTACGTCCAGACTCAAAGCACATCTGTCCAGCTGTGCCTTTACTGAATGAGCACTGTGCCACTGTACATCCAGACTCAAAACACATCTGTCCAGCTGTGCCTTTACTGAATGAGCACTGTGCCACTGTCGTCCAGACTCAAAACACATCTGTCCAGCTGTGCCTTTACTGAATGAGCACTGTGCCACTGTACGTCCAGACTCAAAACACATCTGTCCAGCTGTGCCTTTACTGAATGAGCACTGTGCCACTGTACGTCCAGACTCAAAACACATCTGTCCAGCTGTGCCTTTACTGAATGAGCACTGTGCCACTGTACGTCCAGACTCAAAACACATCTGTCCAGCTGTGCCTTTACTGAATGAGCACTGTGCCACTGTACGTCCAGACTCAAAACACATCTGTCCAGCTGTGCCTTTACTGAATGAGCACTGTGCCACTGTCGTCCAGACTCAAAACACATCTGTCCAGCTGTGCCTTTACTGAATGAGCACTGTGCCACTGTACGTCCAGACTCAAAACACATCTGTCCAGCTGTGCCTTTACTGAATGAGCACTGTGCCACTGTACGTCCAGACTCAAAACACATCTGTCCAGCTGTGCCTTTACTGAATGAGCACTGTGCCACTGTACGTCCAGACTCAAAACACATCTGTCCAGCTGTGCCTTTACTGAATGAGCACTGTGCCACTGTACGTCCAGACTCAAAACACATCTGTCCAGCTGTGCCTTTACTGAATGAGCACTGTGCCACTGTACGTCCAGACTCAAAACACATCTGTCCAGCTGTGCCTTTACTGAATGAGCACTGTGCCACTGTACGTCCAGACTCAAAACACATCTGTCCAGCTGTGCCTTTACTGAATGAGCACTGTGCCACTGTACGTCCAGACTCAAAACACATCTGTCCAGCTGTGCCTTTACTGAATGAGCACTGTGCCACTGTACGTCCAGACTCAAAACACATCTGTCCAGCTGTGCCTTTACTGAATGAGCACTGTGCCACTGTCGTCCAGACTCAAAACACATCTGTCCAGCTGTGCATTTACTGAATGAGCACTGTGCCACTGTGCGTCCAGACTCAAAACACATCTGTCCAGCTGTGCCTTTACTGAATGAGCACTGTGCCACTGTACGTCCAGACTCAAAACACATCTGTCCAGCTGTGCATTTACTGAATGAGCACTGTGCCACTGTACGTCCAGACTCAAAACACATCTGTCCAGCTGTGCCTTTACTGAATGAGCACTGTGCCACTGTACGTCCAGACTCAAAACACATCTGTCCAGCTGTGCCTTTACTGAATGAGCACTGTGCCACTGTGCGTCCAGACTCAAAACACATCTGTCCAGCTGTGCATTTACTGAATGAGCACTGTGCCACTGTCGTCCAGACTCAAAACACATCTGTCCAGCTGTGCCTTTACTGAATGAGCACTGTGCCACTGTACGTCCAGACTCAAAACACATCTGTCCAGCTGTGCCTTTACTGAATGAGCACTGTGCCACTGTACGTCCAGACTCAAAACACATCTGTCCAGCTGTGCCTTTACTGAATGAGCACTGTGCCACTGTACGTCCAGACTCAAAACACATCTGTCCAGCTGTGCCATTTACTGAATGAGCACTGTGCCACTGTACGTCCAGACTCAAAACACATCTGTCCAGCTGTGCCTTTACTGAATGAGCACTGTGCCACTGTACGTCCAGACTCAAAACACATCTGTCCAGCTGTGCCTTTACTGAATGAGCACTGTGCCACTGTCGTCCAGACTCAAAACACATCTGTCCAGCTGTGCCTTTACTGAATGAGCACTGTGCCACTGTACGTCCAGACTCAAAACACATCTGTCCAGCTGTGCCTTTACTGAATGAGCACTGTGCCACTGTACGTCCAGACTCAAAACACATCTGTCCAGCTGTGCCTTTACTGAATGAGCACTGTGCCACTGTATGTCCAGACTCAAAACACATCTGTCCAGCTGTGCCTTTACTGAATGAGCACTGTGCCACTGTCGTCCAGACTCAAAACACATCTGTCCAGCTGTGCCTTTACTGAATGAGCACTGTGCCACTGTACGTCCAGACTCAAAACACATCTGTCCAGCTGTGCCTTTACTGAATGAGCACTGTGCCACTGTACGTCCAGACTCAAAACATCATCTGTCCAGCTGTGCCTTTACTGAATGAGCACTGTGCCACTGTACGTCCAGACTCAAAACACATCTGTCCAGCTGTGCCTTTACTGAATGAGCACTGTGCCACTGTACGTCCAGACTCAAAACACATCTGTCCAGCTGTGCCTTTACTGAATGAGCACTGTGCCACTGTCGTCCAGACTCAAAACACATCTGTCCAGCTGTGCCTTTACTGAATGAGCACTGTGCCACTGTACGTCCAGACTCAAAACACATCTGTCCAGCTGTGCCTTTACTGAATGAGCACTGTGCCACTGTCCAGACTCAAAACACATCTGTCCAGCTGTGCCTTTACTGAATGAGCACTGTGCCACTGTACGTCCAGACTCAAAACACATCTGTCCAGCTGTGCCTTTACTGAATGAGCACTGTGCCACTGTACGTCCAGACTCAAAACACATCTGTCCAGCTGTGCCTTTACTGAATGAGCACTGTGCCACTGTATGTCCAGACTCAAAACACATCTGTCCAGCTGTGCCTTTACTGAATGAGCACTGTGCCACTGTACGTCCAGACTCAAAACACATCTGTCCAGCTGTGCCTTTACTGAATGAGCACTGTGCCACTGTGCGTCCAGACTCAAAACACATCTGTCCAGCTGTGCCTTTACTGAATGAGCACTGTGCCACTGTACGTCCAGACTCAAAACACATCTGTCCAGCTGTGCCTTTACTGAATGAGCACTGTGCCACTGTACGTCCAGACTCAAAACACATCTGTCCAGCTGTGCCTTTACTGAATGAGCACTGTGCCACTGTACGTCAGACTCAAAACACATCTGTCCAGCTGTGCCTTTACTGAATGAGCACTGTGCCACTGTACGTCCAGACTCAAAACACATCTGTCCAGCTGTGCCTTTACTGAATGAGCACTGTGCCACTGTACGTCCAGACTCAAAACACATCTGTCCAGCTGTGCCTTTACTGAATGAGCACTGTGCCACTGTCGTCCAGACTCAAAACACATCTGTCCAGCTGTGCCTTTACTGAATGAGCACTGTGCCACTGTACGTCCAGACTCAAAACACATCTGTCCAGCTGTGCCTTTACTGAATGAGCACTGTGCCACTGTGCGTCCAGACTCAAAACACATCTGTCCAGCTGTGCCTTTACTGAATGAGCACTGTGCCACTGTACGTCCAGACTCAAAACACATCTGTCCAGCTGTGCCTTTACTGAATGAGCACTGTGCCACTGTCGTCCAGACTCAAAACACATCTGTCCAGCTGTGCCTTTACTGAATGAGCACTGTGCCACTGTACGTCCAGACTCAAAACACATCTGTCCAGCTGTGCCTTTACTGAATGAGCACTGTGCCACTGTACGTCCAGACTCAAAACACATCTGTCCAGCTGTGCCTTTACTGAATGAGCACTGTGCCACTGTAAGTCCAGACTCAAAACACATCTGTCCAGCTGTGCCTTTACTGAATGAGCACTGTGCCACTGTACGTCCAGACTCAAAACACATCTGTCCAGCTGTGCCTTTACTGAATGAGCACTGTGCCACTGTACGTCCAGACTCAAAACACATCTGTCCAGCTGTGCCTTTACTGAATGAGCACTGTGCCACTGTCGTCCAGACTCAAAACACATCTGTCCAGCTGTGCCTTTACTGAATGAGCACTGTGCCACTGTCGTCCAGACTCAAAACACATCTGTCCAGCTGTGCCTTTACTGAATGAGCACTGTGCCACTGTACGTCCAGACTCAAAACACATCTGTCCAGCTGTGCCTTTACTGAATGAGCACTGTGCCACTGTCATCCAGACTCAAAACACATCTGTCCAGCTGTGCCTTTACTGAATGAGCACTGTGCCACTGTCGTCCAGACTCAAAACACATCTGTCCAGCTGTGCCTTTACTGAATGAGCACTGTGCCACTGTACGTCCAGACTCAAAACACATCTGTCCAGCTGTGCCTTTACTGAATGAGCACTGTGCCACTGTACGTCCAGACTCAAAACACATCTGTCCAGCTGTGCCTTTACTGAATGAGCACTGTGCCACTGTACGTCCAGACTCAAAACACATCTGTCCAGCTGTGCCTTTACTGAATGAGCACTGTGCCACTGTACGTCCAGACTCAAAACACATCTGTCCAGCTGTGCCTTTACTGAATGAGCACTGTGCCACTGTACGTCCAGACTCAAAACACATCTGTCCAGCTGTGCCTTTACTGAATGAGCACTGTGCCACTGTACGTCCAGACTCAAACACATCTGTCCAGCTGTGCCTTTACTGAATGAGCACTGTGCCACTGTCGTCCAGACTCAAAACACATCTGTCCAGCTGTGCCTTTACTGAATGAGCACTGTGCCACTGTCGTCCAGACTCAAAACACATCTGTCCAGCTGTGCCTTTACTGAATGAGCACTGTGCCACTGTCGTCCAGACTCAAAACACATCTGTCCAGCTGTGCCTTTACTGAATGAGCACTGTGCCACGTCCAGACTCAAAACACATCTGTCCAGCTGTGCCTTTACTGAATGAGCACTGTGCCACTGTCGTCCAGACTCAAAACACATCTGTCCAGCTGTGCCTTTACTGAATGAGCACTGTGCCACTGTCGTCCAGACTCAAAACACATCTGTCCAGCTGTGCCTTTACTGAATGAGCACTGTGCCACTGTACGTCAGACTCAAAACACATCTGTCCAGCTGTGCCTTTACTGAATGAGCACTGTGCCACTGTACGTCCAGACTCAAAACACATCTGTCCAGCTGTGCCTTTACTGAATGAGCACTGTGCCACTGTCGTCAGACTCAAAACACATCTGTCCAGCTGTGCCTTTACTGAATGAGCACTGTGTGCCACTGTACGTCCAGACTCAAAACACATCTGTCCAGCTGTGCCTTTACTGAATGAGCACTGTGCCACTGTACGTCCAGACTCAAAACACATCTGTCCAGCTGTGCCTTTACTGAATGAGCACTGTGTGCCACTGTACGTCAGACTCAAAACACATCTGTCCAGCTGTGCCTTTACTGAATGAGCACTGTGCCACTGTACGTCCAGACTCAAAACACATCTGTCCAGCTGTGCCTTTACTGAATGAGCACTGTGCCACTGCGTCCAGACTCAAAACACATCTGTCCAGCTGTGCCTTTACTGAATGAGCACTGTGCCACTGTCGTCCAGACTCAAAACACATCTGTCCAGCTGTGCCTTTACTGAATGAGCACTGTGCCACTGTACGTCCAGACTCAAAACACATCTGTCCAGCTGTGCCTTTACTGAATGAGCACTGTGCCACTGTACGTCCAGACTCAAAACACATCTGTCCAGCTGTGCCTTTACTGAATGAGCACTGTGCCACTGTACGTCCAGACTCAAAACACATCTGTCCAGCTGTGCCTTTACTGAATGAGCACTGTGCCACTGTACGTCCAGACTCAAAACACATCTGTCCAGCTGTGCCTTTACTGAATGAGCACTGTGCCACTGTGCGTCCAGACTCAAAACACATCTGTCCAGCTGTGCCTTTACTGAATGAGCACTGTGCCACTGTGCGTCCAGACTCAAAACACATCTGTCCAGCTGTGCCTTTACTGAATGAGCACTGTGCCACTGTATGTCCAGACTCAAAACACATCTGTCCAGCTGTGCCTTTACTGAATGAGCACTGTGCCACTGTACGTCCAGACTCAAAACACATCTGTCCAGCTGTGCCTTTACTGAATGAGCACTGTGCCACTGTACGTCCAGACTCAAAACACATCTGTCCAGCTGTGCCTTTACTGAATGAGCACTGTGCCACTGTACGTCCAGACTCAAAACACATCTGTCCAGCTGTGCCTTTACTGAATGAGCACTGTGCCACTGTACGTCCAGACTCAAAACACATCTGTCCAGCTGTGCCTTTACTGAATGAGCACTGTGCCACTGTACGTCCAGACTCAAAACACATCTGTCCAGCTGTGCCTTTACTGAATGAGCACTGTGCCACTGTGCGTCCAGACTCAAAACACATCTGTCCAGCTGTGCCTTTACTGAATGAGCACTGTGCCACTGTCGTCCAGACTCAAAACACATCTGTCCAGCTGTGCCTTTACTGAATGAGCACTGTGCCACTGTCGTCCAGACTCAAAACACATCTGTCCAGCTGTGCCTTTACTGAATGAGCACTGTGCCACTGTCGTCCAGACTCAAAACACATCTGTCCAGCTGTGCCATTTACTGAATGAGCACTGTGCCACTGTACGTCCAGACTCAAAACACATCTGTCCAGCTGTGCCTTTACTGAATGAGCACTGTGCCACTGTACGTCAGACTCAAAACACATCTGTCCAGCTGTGCCTTTACTGAATGAGCACTGTGCCACTGTGCGTCCAGACTCAAAACACATCTGTCCAGCTGTGCCTTTACTGAATGAGCACTGTGCCACTGTAAGTCCAGACTCAAAACACATCTGTCCAGCTGTGCCTTTACTGAATGAGCACTGTGCCACTGTCGTCCAGACTCAAAACACATCTGTCCAGCTGTGCCTTTACTGAATGAGCACTGTGCCACTGTACGTCCAGACTCAAAACACATCTGTCCAGCTGTGCCTTTACTGAATGAGCACTGTGCCACTGTACGTCCAGACTCAAAACACATCTGTCCAGCTGTGCCTTTACTGAATGAGCACTGTGCCACTGTATGTCCAGACTCAAAACACATCTGTCCAGCTGTGCCTTTACTGAATGAGCACTGTGCCACTGTACGTCCAGACTCAAAACACATCTGTCCAGCTGTGCCTTTACTGAATGAGCACTGTGCCACTGTACGTCCAGACTCAAAACACATCTGTCCAGCTGTGCCTTTACTGAATGAGCACTGTGCCACTGTACGTCCAGACTCAAAACACATCTGTCCAGCTGTGCCTTTACTGAATGAGCACTGTGCCACTGTCGTCCAGACTCAAAACACATCTGTCCAGCTGTGCCTTTACTGAATGAGCACTGTGCCACTGTACGTCCAGACTCAAAACACATCTGTCCAGCTGTGCCTTTACTGAATGAGCACTGTGCCACTGTACGTCCAGACTCAAAACACATCTGTCCAGCTGTGCCTTTACTGAATGAGCACTGTGCCACTGTACGTCCAGACTCAAAACACATCTGTCCAGCTGTGCCTTTACTGAATGAGCACTGTGCCACTGTACGTCCAGACTCAAAACACATCTGTCCAGCTGTGCCTTTACTGAATGAGCACTGTGCCACTACGTCCAGACTCAAAACACATCTGTCCAGCTGTGCCTTTACTGAATGAGCACTGTGCCACTGTACGTCCAGACTCAAAACACATCTGTCCAGCTGTGCCTTTACTGAATGAGCACTGTGCCACTGTACGTCCAGACTCAAAACACATCTGTCCAGCTGTGCCTTTACTGAATGAGCACTGTGCCACTGTACGTCCAGACTCAAAACACATCTGTCCAGCTGTGCCTTTACTGAATGAGCACTGTGCCACTGTACGTCCAGACTCAAAACACATCTGTCCAGCTGTGCCTTTACTGAATGAGCACTGTGCCACTGTACGTCCAGACTCAAAACACATCTGTCAGCTGTGCCTTTACTGAATGAGCACTGTGCCACTGTACGTCCAGACTCAAAACACATCTGTCCAGCTGTGCCTTTACTGAATGAGCACTGTGCCACTGTACGTCCAGACTCAAAACACATCTGTCCAGCTGTGCCTTTACTGAATGAGCACTGTGCCACTGTACGTCCAGACTCAAAACACATCTGTCCAGCTGTGCCTTTACTGAATGAGCACTGTGCCACTGTACGTCCAGACTCAAAACACATCTGTCCAGCTGTGCATTTACTGAATGAGCACTGTGCCACTGTATGTCCAGACTCAAAACACATCTGTCCAGCTGTGCCTTTACTGAATGAGCACTGTGCCACTGTACGTCCAGACTCAAAACACATCTGTCCAGCTGTGCCTTTACTGAATGAGCACTGTGCCACTGTACGTCCAGACTCAAAACACATCTGTCCAGCTGTGCCTTTACTGAATGAGCACTGTGCCACTGTACGTCCAGACTCAAAACACATCTGTCCAGCTGTGCCTTTACTGAATGAGCACTGTGCCACTGTACGTCCAGACTCAAAACACATCTGTCCAGCTGTGCCTTTACTGAATGAGCACTGTGCCACTGTACGTCCAGACTCAAAACACATCTGTCCAGCTGTGCCTTTACTGAATGAGCACTGTGCCACTGTACGTCCAGACTCAAAACACATCTGTCCAGCTGTGCCTTTACTGAATGAGCACTGTGCCACTGTACGTCCAGACTCAAAACACATCTGTCCAGCTGTGCCTTTACTGAATGAGCACTGTGCCACTGTACGTCCAGACTCAAAACACATCTGTCCAGCTGTGCCTTTACTGAATGAGCACTGTGCCACTGTACGTCCAGACTCAAAACACATCTGTCCAGCTGTGCCTTTACTGAATGAGCACTGTGCCACTGTACGTCCAGACTCAAAACACATCTGTCCAGCTGTGCCTTTACTGAATGAGCACTGTGCCACTGTATGTCCAGACTCAAAACACATCTGTCCAGCTGTGCCTTTACTGAATGAGCACTGTGCCACTGTACGTCCAGACTCAAAACACATCTGTCCAGCTGTGCCTTTACTGAATGAGCACTGTGCCACTGTACGTCCAGACTCAAAACACATCTGTCCAGCTGTGCCTTTACTGAATGAGCACTGTGCCACTGTCGTCCAGACTCAAAACACATCTGTCCAGCTGTGCCTTTACTGAATGAGCACTGTGCCACTGTACGTCCAGACTCAAAACACATCTGTCCAGCTGTGCCTTTACTGAATGAGCACTGTGCCACTGTACGTCCAGACTCAAAACACATCTGTCCAGCTGTGCCTTTACTGAATGAGCACTGTGCCACTGTACGTCCAGACTCAAAACACATCTGTCCAGCTGTGCCTTTACTGAATGAGCACTGTGCCACTGTCGTCCAGACTCAAAACACATCTGTCCAGCTGTGCCTTTACTGAATGAGCACTGTGCCACTGTACGTCCAGACTCAAAACACATCTGTCCAGCTGTGCCTTTACTGAATGAGCACTGTGCCACTGTACGTCCAGACTCAAAACACATCTGTCCAGCTGTGCCTTTACTGAATGAGCTCTGTGCCACTGTACGTCCAGACTCAAAACACATCTGTCCAGCTGTGCCTTTACTGAATGAGCACTGTGCCACTGTACGTCCAGACTCAAAACACATCTGTCCAGCTGTGCCTTTACTGAATGAGCACTGTGCCACTGTACGTCCAGACTCAAAACACATCTGTCCAGCTGTGCCTTTACTGAATGAGCACTGTGCCACTGTACGTCCAGACTCAAAACACATCTGTCCAGCTGTGCCTTTACTGAATGAGCACTGTGCCACTGTACGTCCAGACTCAAAACACATCTGTCCAGCTGTGCTTTACTGAATGAGCACTGTGCCACTGTACGTCCAGACTCAAAACACATCTGTCCAGCTGTGCCTTTACTGAATGAGCACTGTGCCACTGTACGTCCAGACTCAAAACACATCTGTCCAGCTGTGCTTTACTGAATGAGCACTGTGCCACTGTACGTCCAGACTCAAAACACATCTGTCCAGCTGTGCCTTTACTGAATGAGCACTGTGCCACTGTACGTCCAGACTCAAAACACATCTGTCCAGCTGTGCCTTTACTGAATGAGCACTGTGCCACTGTACGTCCAGACTCAAAACACATCTGTCCAGCTGTGCTTTACTGAATGAGCACTGTGCCACTGTACGTCCAGACTCAAAACACATCTGTCCAGCTGTGCCTTTACTGAATGAGCACTGTGCCACTGTACATCCAGACTCAAAACACATCTGTCCAGCTGTGCCTTTACTGAATGAGCACTGTGCCACTGTACGTCCAGACTCAAAACACATCTGTCCAGCTGTGCATTTACTGAATGAGCACTGTGCCACTGTACGTCCAGACTCAAAACACATCTGTCCAGCTGTGCCTTTACTGAATGAGCACTGTGCCACTGTCGTCCAGACTCAAAACACATCTGTCCAGCTGTGCCTTTACTGAATGAGCACTGTGCCACTGTACGTCCAGACTCAAAACACATCTGTCCAGCTGTGCCTTTACTGAATGAGCACTGTGCCACTGTACGTCCAGACTCAAAACACATCTGTCCAGCTGTGCCTTTACTGAATGAGCACTGTGCCACTGTACGTCCAGACTCAAAACACATCTGTCCAGCTGTGCCTTTACTGAATGAGCACTGTGCCACTGTACGTCCAGACTCAAAACACATCTGTCCAGCTGTGCCTTTACTGAATGAGCACTGTGCCACTGTACGTCCAGACTCAAAACACATCTGTCCAGCTGTGCCTTTACTGAATGAGCACTGTGCCACTGTCGTCCAGACTCAAAACACATCTGTCCAGCTGTGCCTTTACTGAATGAGCACTGTGCCACTGTACGTCCAGACTCAAAACACATCTGTCCAGCTGTGCCTTTACTGAATGAGCACTGTGCCACTGTACGTCCAGACTCAAAACACATCTGTCCAGCTGTGCCTTTACTGAATGAGCACTGTGCCACTGTACGTCCAGACTCAAAACACATCTGTCCAGCTGTGCCTTTACTGAATGAGCACTGTGCCACTGTACGTCCAGACTCAAAACACATCTGTCCAGCTGTGCCTTTACTGAATGAGCACTGTGCCACTGTCGTCAGACTCAAAACACATCTGTCCAGCTGTGCCTTTACTGAATGAGCACTGTGCCACTGTACGTCCAGACTCAAAACACATCTGTCCAGCTGTGCCTTTACTGAATGAGCACTGTGCCACTGTACGTCCAGACTCAAAACACATCTGTCCAGCTGTGCCTTTACTGAATGAGCACTGTGCCACTGTACGTCCAGACTCAAAACACATCTGTCCAGCTGTGCCTTTACTGAATGAGCACTGTGTGCCACTGTACGTCCAGACTCAAAACACATCTGTCCAGCTGTGCCTTTACTGAATGAGCACTGTGCCACTGTACGTCCAGACTCAAAACACATCTGTCCAGCTGTGCCTTTACTGAATGAGCACTGTGCCACTGTACGTCCAGACTCAAAACACATCTGTCCAGCTGTGCCTTTACTGAATGAGCACTGTGCCACTGTACGTCCAGACTCAAAACACATCTGTCCAGCTGTGCCTTTACTGAATGAGCACTGTGCCACTGTACGTCCAGACTCAAAACACATCTGTCCAGCTGTGCCTTTACTGAATGAGCACTGTGCCACTGTACGTCCAGACTCAAAACACATCTGTCCAGCTGTGCCTTTACTGAATGAGCACTGTGCCACTGTACGTCCAGACTCAAAACACATCTGTCCAGCTGTGCCTTTACTGAATGAGCACTGTGCCACTGTCGTCCAGACTCAAAACACATCTGTCCAGCTGTGCCTTTACTGAATGAGCACTGTGTGCCACTGTACGTCCAGACTCAAAACACATCTGTCCAGCTGTGCCTTTACTGAATGAGCACTGTGCCACTGTACGTCAGACTCAAAACACATCTGTCCAGCTGTGCCTTTACTGAATGAGCACTGTGCCACTGTACGTCCAGACTCAAAACACATCTGTCCAGCTGTGCCTTTACTGAATGAGCACTGTGCCACTGTACGTCCAGACTCAAAACACATCTGTCCAGCTGTGCCTTTACTGAATGAGCACTGTGCCACTGTCGTCCAGACTCAAAACACATCTGTCCAGCTGTGCCTTTACTGAATGAGCACTGTGCCACTGTACGTCCAGACTCAAAACACATCTGTCCAGCTGTGCCTTTACTGAATGAGCACTGTGCCACTGTACGTCCAGACTCAAAACACATCTGTCCAGCTGTGCCTTTACTGAATGAGCACTGTGCCACTGTACGTCCAGACTCAAAACACATCTGTCCAGCTGTGCCTTTACTGAATGAGCACTGTGCCACTGTCGTCCAGACTCAAAACACATCTGTCCAGCTGTGCCTTTACTGAATGAGCACTGTGCCACTGTACGTCCAGACTCAAAACACATCTGTCCAGCTGTGCCTTTACTGAATGAGCACTGTGCCACTGTACGTCCAGACTCAAAACACATCTGTCCAGCTGTGCCTTTACTGAATGAGCACTGTGCCACTGTACGTCCAGACTCAAAACACATCTGTCCAGCTGTGCCTTTACTGAATGAGCACTGTGCCACTGTATGTCCAGACTCAAAACACATCTGTCCAGCTGTGCCTTTACTGAATGAGCACTGTGCCACTGTACGTCCAGACTCAAAACACATCTGTCCAGCTGTGCCTTTACTGAATGAGCACTGTGCCACTGTACGTCCAGACTCAAAACACATCTGTCCAGCTGTGCCTTTACTGAATGAGCACTGTGCCACTGTACGTCCAGACTCAAAACACATCTGTCCAGCTGTGCCTTTACTGAATGAGCACTGTGCCACTGTACGTCCAGACTCAAAACACATCTGTCCAGCTGTGCCTTTACTGAATGAGCACTGTGCCACTGTACGTCCAGACTCAAAACACATCTGTCCAGCTGTGCCTTTACTGAATGAGCACTGTGCCACTGTACGTCCAGACTCAAAACACATCTGTCCAGCTGTGCCTTTACTGAATGAGCACTGTGCCACTGTACGTCAGACTCAAAACACATCTGTCCAGCTGTGCCTTTACTGAATGAGCACTGTGCCACTGTACGTCCAGACTCAAAACACATCTGTCCAGCTGTGCCTTTACTGAATGAGCACTGTGCCACTGTACGTCCAGACTCAAAACACATCTGTCCAGCTGTGCCTTTACTGAATGAGCACTGTGCCACTGTACGTCCAGACTCAAAACACATCTGTCCAGCTGTGCTTTACTGAATGAGCACTGTGCCACTGTACGCAGACTCAAAACACATCTGTCCAGCTGTGCCTTTACTGAATGAGCACTGTGCCACTGTACGTCCAGACTCAAAACACATCTGTCCAGCTGTGCCTTTACTGAATGAGCACTGTGCCACTGTACGTCCAGACTCAAAACACATCTGTCCAGCTGTGCCTTTACTGAATGAGCACTGTGCCACTGTACGTCCAGACTCAAAACACATCTGTCCAGCTGTGCCTTTACTGAATGAGCACTGTGCCACTGTATGTCCAGACTCAAAACACATCTGTCCAGCTGTGCCTTTACTGAATGAGCACTGTGCCACTGTACGTCCAGACTCAAAACACATCTGTCCAGCTGTGCCTTTACTGAATGAGCACTGTGCCACTGTACGTCCAGACTCAAAACACATCTGTCCAGCTGTGCCTTTACTGAATGAGCACTGTGCCACTGTACGTCCAGACTCAAAACACATCTGTCCAGCTGTGCCTTTACTGAATGAGCACTGTGCCACTGTACGTCAGACTCAAAACACATCTGTCCAGCTGTGCCTTTACTGAATGAGCACTGTGCCACTGTACGTCCAGACTCAAAACACATCTGTCCAGCTGTGCCTTTACTGAATGAGCACTGTGCCACTGTACGTCCAGACTCAAAACACATCTGTCCAGCTGTGCCTTTACTGAATGAGCACTGTGCCACTGTCGTCCAGACTCAAAACACATCTGTCCAGCTGTGCCTTTACTGAATGAGCACTGTGCCACTGTACGTCCAGACTCAAAACACATCTGTCCAGCTGTGCCTTTACTGAATGAGCACTGTGCCACTGTACGTCCAGACTCAAAACACATCTGTCCAGCTGTGCCTTTACTGAATGAGCACTGTGCCACTGTACGTCCAGACTCAAAACACATCTGTCCAGCTGTGCCTTTACTGAATGAGCACTGTGCCACTGTACGTCCAGACTCAAAACACATCTGTCCAGCTGTGCATTTACTGAATGAGCACTGTGCCACTGTACGTCCAGACTCAAAACACATCTGTCCAGCTGTGCCTTTACTGAATGAGCACTGTGCCACTGTACGTCCAGACTCAAAACACATCTGTCCAGCTGTGCCTTTACTGAATGAGCACTGTGCCACTGTACGTCCAGACTCAAAACACATCTGTCCAGCTGTGCCTTTACTGAATGAGCACTGTGCCACTGTACGTCCAGACTCAAAACACATCTGTCCAGCTGTGCCTTTACTGAATGAGCACTGTGCCACTGTACGTCCAGACTCAAAACACATCTGTCCAGCTGTGCCTTTACTGAATGAGCACTGTGCCACTGTACGTCCAGACTCAAAACACATCTGTCCAGCTGTGCCTTTACTGAATGAGCACTGTGCCACTGTACGTCCAGACTCAAAACACATCTGTCCAGCTGTGCCTTTACTGAATGAGCACTGTGCCACTGTACGTCCAGACTCAAAACACATCTGTCCAGCTGTGCCTTTACTGAATGAGCACTGTGCCACTGTCGTCCAGACTCAAAACACATCTGTCCAGCTGTGCCTTTACTGAATGAGCACTGTGCCACTGTACGTCCAGACTCAAAACACATCTGTCCAGCTGTGCCTTTACTGAATGAGCACTGTGCCACTGTACGTCCAGACTCAAAACACATCTGTCCAGCTGTGCCTTTACTGAATGAGCACTGTGCCACTGTACGTCCAGACTCAAAACACATCTGTCCAGCTGTGCCTTTACTGAATGAGCACTGTGCCACTGTACGTCCAGACTCAAAACACATCTGTCCAGCTGTGCCTTTACTGAATGAGCACTGTGCCACTGTCGTCCAGACTCAAAACACATCTGTCCAGCTGTGCCTTTACTGAATGAGCACTGTGCCACTGTACGTCCAGACTCAAAACACATCTGTCCAGCTGTGCCTTTACTGAATGAGCACTGTGCCACTGTACGTCCAGACTCAAAACACATCTGTCCAGCTGTGCCTTTACTGAATGAGCACTGTGCCACTGTACGTCCAGACTCAAAACACATCTGTCCAGCTGTGCCTTTACTGAATGAGCACTGTGCCACTGTACGTCCAGACTCAAAACACATCTGTCCAGCTGTGCCTTTACTGAATGAGCACTGTGCCACTGTCGTCCAGACTCAAAACACATCTGTCCAGCTGTGCTTTACTGAATGAGCACTGTGCCACTGTACGTCCAGACTCAAAACACATCTGTCCAGCTGTGCCTTTACTGAATGAGCACTGTGCCACTGTACGTCCAGACTCAAAACACATCTGTCCAGCTGTGCCTTTACTGAATGAGCACTGTGCCACTGTACGTCCAGACTCAAAACACATCTGTCCAGCTGTGCCTTTACTGAATGAGCACTGTGCCACTGTACGTCAGACTCAAAACACATCTGTCCAGCTGTGCCTTTACTGAATGAGCACTGTGCCACTGTACGTCCAGACTCAAAACACATCTGTCCAGCTGTGCCTTTACTGAATGAGCACTGTGCCACTGTACGTCCAGACTCAAAACACATCTGTCCAGCTGTGCCTTTACTGAATGAGCACTGTGCCACTGTACGTCCAGACTCAAAACACATCTGTCCAGCTGTGCCTTTACTGAATGAGCACTGTGCCACTGTACGTCCAGACTCAAAACACATCTGTCCAGCTGTGCCTTTACTGAATGAGCACTGTGCCACTGTACGTCCAGACTCAAAACACATCTGTCCAGCTGTGCCTTTACTGAATGAGCACTGTGCCACTGTACGTCCAGACTCAAAACACATCTGTCCAGCTGTGCCTTTACTGAATGAGCACTGTGCCACTGTACGTCCAGACTCAAAACACATCTGTCCAGCTGTGCCTTTACTGAATGAGCACTGTGCCACTGTCGTCCAGACTCAAAACACATCTGTCCAGCTGTGCCTTTACTGAATGAGCACTGTGCCACTGTTCCAGACTCAAAACACATCTGTCCAGCTGTGCATTTACTGAATGAGCACTGTGCCACTGTACGTCCAGACTCAAAACACATCTGTCCAGCTGTGCCTTTACTGAATGAGCACTGTGCCACTGTCCAGACTCAAAACACATCTGTCCAGCTGTGCCTTTACTGAATGAGCACTGTGCCACTGTACGTCAGACTCAAAACACATCTGTCCAGCTGTGCCTTTACTGAATGAGCACTGTGCCACTGTACGTCCAGACTCAAAACACATCTGTCCAGCTGTGCCTTTACTGAATGAGCACTGTGCCACTGTACGTCCAGACTCAAAACACATCTGTCCAGCTGTGCCTTTACTGAATGAGCACTGTGCCACTGTACGTCCAGACTCAAAACACATCTGTCCAGCTGTGCCTTTACTGAATGAGCACTGTGCCACTGTACGTCCAGACTCAAAACACATCTGTCCAGCTGTGCCTTTACTGAATGAGCACTGTGCCACTGTACGTCCAGACTCAAAACACATCTGTCCAGCTGTGCCTTTACTGAATGAGCACTGTGCCACTGTACGTCCAGACTCAAAACACATCTGTCCAGCTGTGCCTTTACTGAATGAGCACTGTGCCACTGTCGTCCAGACTCAAAACACATCTGTCCAGCTGTGCCTTTACTGAATGAGCACTGTGCCACTGTACGTCCAGACTCAAAACACATCTGTCCAGCTGTGCCTTTACTGAATGAGCACTGTGCCACTGTACGTCCAGACTCAAAACACATCTGTCCAGCTGTGCCTTTACTGAATGAGCACTGTGCCACTGTACGTCCAGACTCAAAACACATCTGTCCAGCTGTGCCTTTACTGAATGAGCACTGTGCCACTGTACGTCCAGACTCAAAACACATCTGTCCAGCTGTGCCTTTACTGAATGAGCACTGTGCCACTGTACGTCCAGACTCAAAACACATCTGTCCAGCTGTGCCTTTACTGAATGAGCACTGTGCCACTGTACGTCCAGACTCAAAACACATCTGTCCAGCTGTGCCTTTACTGAATGAGCACTGTGCCACTGTACGTCCAGACTCAAAACACATCTGTCCAGCTGTGCCTTTACTGAATGAGCACTGTGCCACTGTACGTCCAGACTCAAAACACATCTGTCCAGCTGTGCCTTTACTGAATGAGCACTGTGCCACTGTACGTCCAGACTCAAAACACATCTGTCCAGCTGTGCCTTTACTGAATGAGCACTGTGCCACTGTACGTCCAGACTCAAAACACATCTGTCCAGCTGTGCCTTTACTGAATGAGCACTGTGCCACTGTACGTCCAGACTCAAAACACATCTGTCCAGCTGTGCCTTTACTGAATGAGCACTGTGCCACTGTACGTCCAGACTCAAAACACATCTGTCCAGCTGTGCCTTTACTGAATGAGCACTGTGCCACTGTACGTCCAGACTCAAAACACATCTGTCCAGCTGTGCCTTTACTGAATGAGCACTGTGCCACTGTACGTCCAGACTCAAAACACATCTGTCCAGCTGTGCTTTACTGAATGAGCACTGTGCCACTGTACGTCCAGACTCAAACACATCTGTCCAGCTGTGCCTTTACTGAATGAGCACTGTGCCACTGTACGTCCAGACTCAAAACACATCTGTCCAGCTGTGCCTTTACTGAATGAGCACTGTGCCACTGTACGTCCAGACTCAAAACACATCTGTCCAGCTGTGCCTTTACTGAATGAGCACTGTGCCACTGTACGTCCAGACTCAAAACACATCTGTCCAGCTGTGCCTTTACTGAATGAGCACTGTGCCACTGTACGTCCAGACTCAAAACACATCTGTCCAGCTGTGCATTTACTGAATGAGCACTGTGCCACTGTACGTCCAGACTCAAAACACATCTGTCCAGCTGTGCCTTTACTGAATGAGCACTGTGCCACTGTACGTCCAGACTCAAAACACATCTGTCCAGCTGTGCCTTTACTGAATGAGCACTGTGCCACTGTACGTCCAGACTCAAAACACATCTGTCCAGCTGTGCCTTTACTGAATGAGCACTGTGCCACTGTACGTCCAGACTCAAAACACATCTGTCCAGCTGTGCTTTACTGAATGAGCACTGTGCCACTGTACGTCCAGACTCAAAACACATCTGTCCAGCTGTGCATTTACTGAATGAGCACTGTGCCACTGTACGTCCAGACTCAAAACACATCTGTCCAGCTGTGCCTTTACTGAATGAGCACTGTGCCACTGTACGTCCAGACTCAAAACACATCTGTCCAGCTGTGCCTTTACTGAATGAGCACTGTGCCACTGTACGTCCAGACTCAAAACACATCTGTCCAGCTGTGCCTTTACTGAATGAGCACTGTGCCACTGTACGTCCAGACTCAAAACACATCTGTCCAGCTGTGCCTTTACTGAATGAGCACTGTGCCACTGTACGTCCAGACTCAAAACACATCTGTCCAGCTGTGCCTTTACTGAATGAGCACTGTGCCACTGTACGTCCAGACTCAAAACACATCTGTCCAGCTGTGCCTTTACTGAATGAGCACTGTGCCACTGTACGTCCAGACTCAAAACACATCTGTCCAGCTGTGCCTTTACTGAATGAGCACTGTGCCACTGTACGTCCAGACTCAAAACACATCTGTCCAGCTGTGCCTTTACTGAATGAGCACTGTGCCACTGTACGTCCAGACTCAAAACACATCTGTCCAGCTGTGCCTTTACTGAATGAGCACTGTGCCACTGTACGTCCAGACTCAAAACACATCTGTCCAGCTGTGCCTTTACTGAATGAGCACTGTGCCACTGTACGTCCAGACTCAAAACACATCTGTCCAGCTGTGCATTTACTGAATGAGCACTGTGCCACTGTACGTCCAGACTCAAAACACATCTGTTCAGCTGTGCCTTTACTGAATGAGCACTGTGCCACTGTACGTCAGACTCAAAACACATCTGTCCAGCTGTGCCTTTACTGAATGAGCACTGTGCCACTGTACGTCCAGACTCAACACACATCTGTCCAGCTGTGCCTTTACTGAATGAGCACTGTGCCACTGTACGTCCAGACTCAAAACACATCTGTCCAGCTGTGCCTTTACTGAATGAGCACTGTGCCACTGTACGTCCAGACTCAAAACACATCTGTCCAGCTGTGCCTTTACTGAATGAGCACTGTGCCACTGTACGTCCAGACTCAAAACACATCTGTCCAGCTGTGCCTTTACTGAATGAGCACTGTGCCACTGTACGTCCAGACTCAAAACACATCTGTCCAGCTGTGCCTTTACTGAATGAGCACTGTGCCACTGTAC
>CM040934.1:47518638-47521138 GCA_023029165.1 Gobiocypris rarus
GGCTGTATATTGAAAAAAGTGGTCTGGTGTCACAAAGGCGGAGACCTCTTTGGCACGAAGGGTCAACGGGACTTGCCAGTAACCCTTCAACAGGTCAATTTTACTGACAAATACAGCGATCAACACAATCGTCAATACGCGGTAATGGGTAACTGTCAGGTTTTGTAACAGCATTCTGAAATCTGTGCAGAAACGCATGGAACCATCACTCTTTGGAACAAGTAAACATGGCGAGCTCCACGGGCTATTACTAGATTCTGCAATGCCATTTTCCAACATAAATTTTACCTCACTCTGAATCAACAACCTTTTACATGGGTTTGTGCGATAAGGGTGCTGTTTTATTGGGCACGTAGGTCCCACATCAATATCATGTTCAATTACCGTTGTGCGACGAGGCACATCAGGAAACAAACTCTCATGTTGTTCAATCAAAGAGATTAAATCATTACGTTCTAATGTGGACAGCTTAGACAAAAATGAATCTAGGTCCTTAAGAATCTCAGAATTCTTCATTCTCCCTTCAATAACTTCAACGGATGGAACACGACCCTCATCTTCCAACAGTTGTACCGACAGAGACGCATGTTTATCTGGCTTCACAACCGCCAGTGAAGAAACAACTTCAGGACCACCTGTCTTAGACAGCGCCACTTCTGTTGCGCAAGCATCATTTTTAACAGTAGAAGTGCAAGGAGATTTGAGCTTAGACTTTGAACCTTCTCGATCGTGATACAATTTCAAACGATTAATATGGCATAGGGTGGTCTTTCGCCTTCGATCCGGAGTAGAGATGACATAATTCAAATCATTTACTCGTTCAACACGATAAGGCCCACTATAACGAGCCTGCAAAGCAGAACCCATCCCAGGAATCAACACAAGCACTTTATCACCAAGACTGAAGCGTCGAGAAACCGCCTTCTGATCAAACCTCTGCTTCATCCGCTTTTGACAAAGACCTAAATTATCTTTGGCCAACTGGCTTGCACAACTAAGCCTATTACGCATGTTGGACACATAATCAGACAAACTGAGACACTCCTTAGGCTCAGCGAGCCACGACTCTTTCAACAACTTTAAAGGCCCACGAACTGTGTGCCGAAAACAAGTTCCGACGGGCTAAACCCCAAACTCTCCTGCACTACCTCACGCACAGCAAAAAGAGCAAGCGGAACCCCTTCATCCCAATCGCGCTGAAACTCGAGGCAAAAACACTTATTTTTCAACGTTTGATGAAACCTCTCGAGTGCACCTTGACTTTGCGGACGATACGGGCTGGATGTAACATGCTGGACCGCGAGCTGGCGCATAGCTTGAGCAAATACACGGGACATAAAATTAGTACCGCGATCTGTCTGAATGGTTTTCGGAAGGCCAAAAAGAGAGAAAAAACCCATCAAGGCCTTAATCACGGCAGGAGCTGTAATTTTACGAAGGGGAACGGCCTCTGGAAAACGAGTCACGCTACACGTTCGAGGCAATGGGCCAACACAGTCTAATATAACATGTTCAAAGGGCTCAGACGTAACCGGAATCGGCTGTAAAGGCGCAGGCGGAATCACCTGATTAGGTTTACCAATGATCTGACATAGATGACAGGTTCGGCAATATCTCACAACATCTCTTTTAATACCTGGCCAAAAAAAATGGCGTAAAATTCTGTCAGTGGTCTTATTTACGCCAAGATGACCCGTAAAGTGATGGTCATGAGCTAAACTCAAAACCTTATCACGAAAAGAGACTGGAACAACCATTTGTAAGAGAACTCTCCACTCATCTTGCGCTGAGGCCATAAGAGGTCTCCACTTGCGCATTAAGACACCATCTCGTAAAAAATAGCCATGCGGCGAATGCTCATTGTCTTCTTCAGACTTAGCTTCTGAAAAAAAAGAAGACAGAGATGGGTCAATTTGCTGTTCTTTAATAAGCTGCTCTCGACTCATAGACAAATTAAGAACATCATTAGGAAACGACAGTGAGGCAGAATTCAAAAATAAATCACTGTCGCTAGAGAGTGAAGGTCGAGCAAGAAAAGTATCACTAAGATTAAGTTGATCCTCAATTTCCTTCTCTTTTCCATTTTTCGCCATAGCACGCGTAACCACACTAGAGGAAAAAAGATCGGGGAAGTTAATTGACAAGTCATCAGAACATGTTTTTAGAGATGCATGAGATACTATGGGGCAAGGCAAAACTTTTCCACCACACAAATCGTTACCAAGTAGCACTGCTACGTTTTCAATAGGCAAGGAGGGGCGTACGCCCACGATAACATTGCCAGTAACTAAGTCAGACACAAGAGAAATCTCATGCAAAGGGACATTAACAAAACCCATTTCAAATCCACATAGAAGAATACTATCCCCAGTAAAAGTCTTATCACTAAAAGGCAACACATCTTGCACGATAAAACTCAGTGCCAGTGTCACGCAGAATTTTTACCGGAATGTTTAAGCACTCACCAGACTCACCAGGCAAAGAGACAAAACCATCCATT
>CM040934.1:47526138-47551138 GCA_023029165.1 Gobiocypris rarus
TACAGAAAGGCCATAAAAACTGCTAGATCTGCTTATTTCTCAACTCTTTTAGAAGAAAACAAACACAACCCTAGGTATTTATTCGATACAGTGGCTAAATTAACAAAGGATAAAGCTTCAACTTCTGACGTTTGTAAACAACACAGCAGTAATGACTTTATGAACTTCTTTACTAGTAAGATTGATAACATTAGGAATAAAATTATAACCATGCAGCCGTCTACTACAGTATCACTTCAGACAGAACATTGTAGTCTCACTGAGGAAAAATTACACTCATTCACTGCTATAGGAGGAGAAGAATTGGCTAAACTTGTCAAATCATCAAAATCAACAACATGTATGCTTGACCCTATACCGACTAGGCTATTAAAGAGATGCTTCCAGAGGTCATAGATCCTCTGCTTAATATTATTAATTCATCCTTGACATTAGGATATGTACCAAAAACTTTTAAGTTGGCTGTAATTAAACCACTTATTAAAAAGCAACTTGATCCTAAAGAATTAGTCAATTACAGACCAATCTCGAATCTACCGTTTCTATCAAAAATATTAGAAAGGCAGTGTCTTCACAATTATGTTCCTTTTTAGAAAGAAATTGTATATGTGAGGATTTCCAGTCAGGATTTAGACCGTATCATAGTACTGAGACTGCTCTAATTAGAGTTACAAATGATTTACTCTTATCATCTGATCGTGGTTGTATCTCTCTATTAGTGTTACTCGATCTTAGCGCTGCATTCGATACTATCGATCACAATATTCTTTTGAATAGACTCGAAAATTATGTTGGCATTAGTGGAACTGCATTGGCATGGTTTAAATCTTACTTATCTGACCGTTATCAGTTTGTAGCAGTAAATGAAGAGATGTCACACGATCACAAGTTCAGTATGGAGTACAAGGCTCAGTGTTAGGACCGTTGCTTTTCACCCTGTATATGCTACCACTGGGAGATATCATTAGGAAGCATGGCGTTAGTTTTCATTGTTATGCTGATGATACTCAGCTCTATATTTCTTCACACCCTGAAACTTACCAATTCACAAGATTAACGGAATGCATAGCTGATATTAAAAATTGGATGAATAGTAATTTCCTGCAACTTAATTCAGATAAAACTGAATTTTTAATTATTGGACAGAAAAGCTCCACAAGAGTGCCCTAGAATACTGTCTAACCCTCGATGGCTGCTCTGTCAAGTCCTCGTCGTCAGTGAGGAACCTGGGTGTGCTCTTTGATACCAATCTTTCATTTGAAAGCCACGTTTCTAGCATCTGTAAAACTGCATTCTACCATCTTAAAAATATATCTAAATTCGTCACATGCTTTCAATGCAAAATGCTGAACAACTAGTACATGCGTTCATGAGCTCAAGGCTAGATTATTGTAATGCTCTACTGGGTGGTTGCCCTGCTCGCCTAATAAATAAACTCCAGCTGGTCCAAAAGCGCGGCAGCTCGAGTTCTTACTAGAACCAGGAAATGCGATCATATTAGTCCAGTTCTGTCAACACTGCACTGGCTCCTATTAAACATCGCATAAATTTTAAAATCTTGCTTATTACTTATAAAGCAATAAATGGTTTAGCTCCCAGTACTTAAGCGAGCTCTTAACGCAATATACTCCATCACGTCAATTGCGGTCTCTAAACTCTGGCCAGTTGAAAATACCTAGAATATCTAAATCAACTGCAGGCGGTCGATCCTTTTCCTATTTAGCACCTAAACTCTGGAACAGTCTTCCTAGCATTGTTAGGGAAGCAGACACACTCTGTCAGTTTAAATCTAGACTAAAAACACATCTCTTTACTATGGCATACACATAGAACATTTTTAACTTTCTTTATTCAAATCAAATGACTGATTGTTAGGCTGCATTAACTAGGTCAGCGGAACCGGGAACACTTCCCATAACACCTGATGTACTCGTTACATCGCATAAAAAGTGGCATCCACACTAATGTTAGTCTCTCTGTTTATCCGAGGTTTACTGCAGTCGGCGGATCCAGGCCGTGTCCGGATCGGATGGTGGACCTGCATCTGGACATGACCAGCTCATCCTGGAGTGTCTGCTGAGACCGTGTCCATTAGTGTCTCCTCTGAATTTGCCTCACGGGCGTCATCCTCAATTAACCCGTCTCGGCGCAATAACTCCGATCTTTCAAGTATTCATATTCTTGTGTAATCGTAGCGCCATCCTAAATGAGCCCGTCGTCGTCATACCCAAAATTTTGAATATTCCTATCTAATATGATTTATGACCTGCAAGGTTGCCAGAGTAATAATTATACACTGTTAATAATAGGCCAGAGGAGAACTGGCACCCGACTGAGTCTGGTTTCTCCCAAGGTTTATTTTCTCGATCATGCCCTGATGGAGTTTTGGTTCCTTGCCACTGTCGCCTTTGGCTTGGCTTGCTCAGTTGGGGACACTCAAATTATGATCCAAGTTACTCAACTAAATATACAAATAGAATTTATTAATTTGGTCATATATAATTCTATAAACTATCCAAATTAAACTAGCCAAATCAAATTTTGTTGCAATGTTGTCCTGTTTAACACTGTGAAGCTGCTTTGAAACAATCGTCATTGTAAAGCGCTATATAAATAAAGTTGATTGATTGATTGATTGATATATATATACCAATATAATATAACCTATATATATAGATAAGAATACAAGTACTGTATATACCGAATAATAATGTAGTATTGTGTATATATATTTAAAACTGAGTATATATATCCATTATAACATCAGTCATATATATACAGGTATATATATGTCTGAATATATTCTGGCTCTATATATGTATATCATATGTATAATATAAGCAGTATATATATACCGAATATGCTATTTGCAGCTGGTGTTTTCATGAATATATACACAAGTAAGTATATATATATCGTTAACACATTCTTACACAAGTCTGCCCCGTATATATATGCAGACATATTTGTACCGTATATATATTCAGAATAACACATGTACTGATAGAGCGATAGATATACATACTCAAACATTAATTTCTAATGATATAGTTATACTTATTATACTGCTTTGTATTTTATAAATTTTTCACATTTATAACATATATGTACAGTATATCCATATATGCGACATAGTACAAGTATATACATCACAAACACAGCTCGTATATATATAAATATCACATGTAAGTAATATATATGAATATAACATGTATGTGTTTATGGATATAAACATGTAATATATAATATACATTGTATGCCTGATATATACAGCTTTCTGCAGATATAACATAGACTGTATATGCTATAACACACTTTATATATCTTCACTATAACATACAGCCTTTATATTAGACTGACCAAATATATGTTACTGGTACATCTCAATGATATAACACAAGTAAAACATATATTCCTTTGTACATATATATATGACTGAATATTGGCATGTTGAGTCTTCAGACAAAGTACTATAAAATGTGAATATACTGAATAATATTAACAAATACCTGTATATATGCGTACATTTCTGAGGCATGTACCGTATATATATATCAAGATATTCACAATAGTATATATACCTTTAAATTAGACTGATATATATATACTGATATAACACCTACTATATATATAAATCAAGTCTGGAATATCAAAATTTCAACAATTTATAAAGAAGAATAAAAAGATCTCACTTCCTGTTGGTTTTCAGATTTCAGACAAGATACTTTTTTGTAGGAAAATTTTAATTTTCAACAGAATTTCTATCTGTTAAATAAATTCTTTAAAATTTTGTAATCTGTACATTTTCAAATTCTGAATCCAAAAATACATTTGCAATGAGCAAAGTTCGTGAGTGAAGTGACAACAGATTGTATGTGAGACAACAATTCCTGTTTAATGGAAAATACATACCTTAGTAGCCAATACAAGATTTAATGTGTTTTGCAGTTTGGGTTCATCATATTTAACAAAGTGTTTCTAGTGAATTATGTGCAGTATGCCATTTCCTTCAGCATCAGTATGATTCTCTTATTGCATGTAGATGTGTTAGTCAACTCTTATCATAATATGACAGTTTGATCTCTTTTGCCTCTTACGATTTCCGCTGTATGGCGAAACATCAGACTTTCAGGCATACGGACACACCCTTGAGGGAATAACTCAAGATCTTCACTATAACATCACCGCCTTTATTAACATGACCAATGATGTTGTTCTGGATTAAATCTCAATGAGAGTTAATTTCAATGTAAAACAAGGCATTTCCTGTTGACCCCAAGGTGCTATGACTGTAAAATGATTGTAGATGTGTTCAGATCAAACTCTAATAAGCCATGTAGCTTTACAGATCTACATTGTATGGCGACTCAACTTCCTGTGTTTCAAACATCAGACTTTGTAACCACCACAGACCACATATCAGGAAAACTCAAGATATTCACAATATAACATCAAACCTTTAGATTAGACAGGCCAAATATTATGTTGTTGAGATTACTCATTAATCAAAGTAAAACAACAATCCCTGCTCCAGTAGCGCTATCTGTCACTGAATATTGGCATGTTGATGTCTATAGGCTAATAAAACCATGTGTTTGGGAACCACATTGATGTCAGTTACAACAACTTTGTTTCATGGTGAAACCACGAAATCTAGCCGCCAACAGTGTCCAAAAACTCAAGTCTGTAGCAGTGTCGCAGAAGGCCTTTAGATTAGACTGACCAAAATGATGATGATCTGAAGACAATCTCTAGACGGAGCTGGATTCACAGTCCGTCTGATGTAATTTCATTTTAGTTTATATCTTACTTTGTTGTTTTAGATTTAGGAGAACTAGTAGAGCTGTTACAATGTGTGGATTTCATAGCTGTACATAAACTCAGCATTTTGGCGCTGTAGCATGTGCGTAATTTAGAATATAGTAAATTTTATACTTTGTAAGATGTGAGTTTTGTGAGTTTTAGTTTGCCATAAAAAAGCAATTCAGAGAATTAATCAATAACTAGAAGTACTTTTAGAAAATGTGAGTGGTGATTTTTTTAAAACTCAGGGCATTCATGTGATGCAATAAGCCAAAAATTCAGTTTTCTGAGATTTGTTTGTTATTAATTAATTTGATATCAGCTGTTGCTAGGCTACTTTATATGGTTTGCTAGGGTGTGTTTAGAGAAATGATAGAGCTACAGCATAAAAAAAAAAGCAACTCTGTTTTTACAGATTGTAGTATTTTCAATGAAAAGTTTATAAACTTTTCATAGGGATATTCCTAGTGTAATATGTATTAAGTCAGTCATCTTTTTATTAAAATGATATTTTCCAATGAAATATGTATGAAAAGCAAAACATCTTTGCAAATATTCGAAGGAGTCAATACTGTCAAATATGATCTAATCATTACTGCTACAAACTGAAAGACATGTTGCATAAGCACTAATAGATTTAAAACAAACACCAATGCAGTTCATAATGGAACACAATTTATCAATTAATCTCAGAATACTGGATTATTACAATTAATGCAAAAAATGATAAACATTTTCTAATGAGAATACATTTCCAACATTACAGCAAAATCATCCTGAACATCTAAACATCCTTTATTGCTGTAAATCCTGACTGAAAATCACATACATAATCATATTCTCCAGTAACTGCATAATTGTATGAGCTTCTTTTCATAATTTTTATTGAAAGTAAATACCTTTCCACTGGAGTTATGTGATGCAGCGATCTGCAAATTGATTCAAACCAGGTCAGTAGCATCTAATCGTAGTTTAGATAATGTTTAATAGATACAGCAAAAATAGGTTTTGGAGATATTAGATGTCTGAATGACACAATTTATACAATTAATCACAGGATTATTGTGGACATTTTCAGCAACATTGCAGCCAATCATGTCAAGCATACATGTTGTTGATTTAGATGATTTAGAACAAGAATATTGCTCTCCTGTTTTACTGCCACAGTGTAGCATGTCTTGTGTACACTGTATTTTTGTTAGATAACATGTAACATCTTATTGGATATGTGGTAGTGGTCTAACATTTTTATTAGATCACTGTGTTTGACTGCAAGTACATTGTTTTCAAAGTCCTGCTGCTATCTGATCTGCAAGTTTGATTCATCTTTATGTGAGGTTCCAATGCATCTATGTAGGAGATGCTGTGCTTTAGTCAGTCAAATGCTCCACGTCCCCTGAACATAATTTCTACCAGTTGGTATGTTATTTTAGTTATATGTATTTATTTACTTATGTTCAGAGATGTATGCTTTTGATTTGTTTTATTTGGCCTTTTTTATATTACAATACATCCTGTCATGAATGATGATAAATCTGAGCCTGACAGTTGATCATTTTGTATAACAGCCACCTATTTGTATAAAATTATGAAGGACAGCCAAGTAATTATGTTTTAAAATGTACTTTTATTCATCTCCCTGCCCTTCAGCTGCATCAGAGTAAGCCAAACTTAGTAAAAGACTCTCTTTCCTTAAGCATAGCGAGGAAAACAGCATTGTATTTTCCGGTTCATGTTGCAATTCTTCACACCAGCGCTGAGCATAAACAAGGATCTATTTAACACACAGTCTCAATGACATAATCATGTCTGTGTGTTTTCAAGCTGGAATGAGTCAGGGGATCTATAAAATATTTATGGCAGTTTGAGATTATCAGTTTGCGTGATGCTATTATAAGAGGGTGTATTACATCTTAGTTTATTTGTCACAGACTGCTCTGAAAAGCAAACCTGATCAGTCCATTTGATGAAATCTCTTTATGAAACAAGTGATCATTTATATGTAGCATTGGAGCCACTGCCTCATGTACTGTTCAGTGTGTCTCTCTGTGTGCCTGTGTAAGCGTGGTCCTGAAGTGGTCAGCTGCTCAGCTTCAGTGTAATAGCGGGAGGGAAGGAACACACAAGCCTTTCCACCTGGACGTGGCGATCCGGAAAGGAACATTCCCTCCATTCCTTTATCTACATATCTCTCCCAGTCCCCCAGTCTATTCATACCGGTCACATCGGAGACCTGTTCCTGTTCATTTGTTGCCCTCATTATTCCTTTCCTGCCAAATGGTGATACTTTCCGGTGGCTTCTACCTGTTCTGGTCCCACGGTGGTCCTCTGTGCCACTGGTCCCTCTAAATTGAGTGGGCATCCGTAGTTTGGTTCCCTTAAACTTTCTGTGGACTGTGATTTGGTGTCTGTTTGGTCCTCTTCTCAGCTGACTTCAATGTCCAGTTTCCTGCATCCTGCAGATTGTGTCAGTCCTCGTGGTAGTTCTCGGTGCAGTGGTACAGTCCTGGTGAGATGTTTCCTTGCGGCTCCTGTTCCTGGAGTCCCTGTTCCTTCCTGCCTTCGGAGGACTTCATGCATCCTGTTCCGTCGTACAGACTGGAAAATTCAACAAAGCTGTCCCTCCCAACAGTTTATTACTATGTATGGCTTTACCTGCTGTCCTCAGTTCAATCAATCAATCAATCAACTTTATTTATATAGCGCTTTTACAATGACGATTGTTTCAAGCAGCTTCACAGTGTTAAACAGGACAACATTGCAACAAAATTTGATTTGGCTAGTTTAATTTGGATAGTTTATAAATTATATATGACCAAATTAATAAATTCTATTTGTATATTTAGTTGAGTAACTTGGATCATAATTTGAGTGTCCCCAACTGAGCAAGCCAAGCCAAAGGCGACAGTGGCAAGACAAAACTCCATCAGGGCATGATGGAAAAATAAACAGGAGAAACCAGACTCAGTCGTGCCAGTTCTCCTCTGGCCTATTATTAACAGTGTATAATTATTACTCTGGCAACCTTGCAGGTCATAAATCATATTAGATAGGAATATTCTGGGTATGGCCTTGCAGGCCATTTAGGATGGCGCGTCGATTACACCAAGAATATGAATACTTGAAAGATTGGCAAAATAATAGCCTATTAAGGCGGCGTGTACAAACAGGTGTTCTCGCCTCGCCCGGCGTATGTATTCGATTGTTTCCAATGGATGCGCTGCACTTCTCAATAGCGCCAACAGCTGGCAGGTTTTGTCAATTTTTACGCGTTGATCGCGTTGAACTTTGGGTGAACATCAATGTCCAATCACAGTGGAGGAGAGGCGGGACAAATGCCACAACCACCAACCGGCGCTTCGAACAACGACTGATGTTTGACATCACAACACCGCGAGCGCTCTAAATTTACATTTACAACTTTGTTTTTACCGGTACAGACGAAAATGAAAAGACTGCTTCAAACAAAGCTCAGCTTTGAAAAGAGAAAAGATACAGGGCAAGAGAAGGAGACTGGGGAAAAAAGAAAGAGAGAAGATGATGGCGATGAGACAGAAAGAGCAGGTAGCCCACTGTGCTCAGAATAGAAAAAGCATTAGCCTACAATATATTCCTAATTGCTACACATAATGTGATTCTTGTCTGTGAAATCCAGGCTCATAATCTAATATTGAGATTAGGAGCATCAAATTTTGATTTCACTCATTGGTTATATTTTCACATTGATTTCTATCTTTGACATGATCTTACTCATTCAACATTAAATATATCAAGGTTATATGTTCAAATAATGTTCTTTACATAATGTAAATCACAAAAATTAACTTTAGCTAGGTTTTCAAAGACGAGTCACACATGTCGTCTTTGGCTCAATTTAACAACAAAACAAACACCTAATAATTATATTAGTAGTATTGTTACATATATTATTACATATTTTTAGCAGGAGGAACAAGTTATGAGAGAAAGGAGAGGCTGTTAATACAGAGGAGAGAGACAAAGAGTAGAAGAGGGTGGAAAGAGAAGTGAACAGAAAGAATGTCAGGTTGAAGAGACAAGCGAAGATGTGAGAGAGGAAGAGGGAAAACGGAGAGAGACAGAAAAAGAGGCAGAGAGAAAAAGCAGTGGAGAAGGAAACGAAGAAGAGAGATCACACAAGCCATGCAATGCTATAGAAGAACAGGTTAAAGAGGTGACAGGAGAAAAGGAGAGCAGGACAAGAGGGAAGAGAAGTGATGGCTGTCAAACTGGCACAATTCATGAATCTGATCCAGCAAAGTTTAAAAATAAACAACTAACAGATGATGACAAATACTACATTCTCCAGAATAAGTGGTTCAAACATAACCATCATTTTCCTAAAACAAAGTTTGGTGAAAAGCAGTTGTGTTATAATGTGAACTGGGAGGAGAAATATCCTTGGCTTAGATATTCTGTTTCAGAAGAGTCTACTTACTGTGCTGTTTGTATGGCATTCAGCAAAAAAAACTACAAACACAATTTTCATTAAGGCCATTTCTCTTGAGTATGTTATTGTGTTTTGTCAATAATAAACATAAACACCTCTTCTGATTTTCTAATTTGGAGTCAATTTTTTTTTAAATTTAACCAGATTCTCATTTATAAAAATCTGTTGTCTTCTTAAAATAATTTAAACTGCACAATGACATGGTTTTATAGCTACAGTTAGCTGATTCTTTGATTTTCTTATGTCTTAAAATGCATATGTAAATGAGGGAAATGTTTTTTTTTTCAAACCCTCCAAAATTCATATTTGGACCTCGGTATTTAGAAAATCCTGGGTACGGCCCTGAGTCCTCGCACCTGTTTGTTCCTTGTATAACGTGACAATAGCAGTGAATGAGTGTAATTTTTCCTCAGTGACACTACGATGTTCTGTCTGAAGTGATACTGTAGTAGACGGCTGCATGGTTATAATTTTATTCCTAATGTTATCAATCTTACTAGTAAAGAAGTTCATAAAGTCATTACTGCTGTGTTGTTTACAAACGTCAGAAGTTGAAGCTTTATCCTTTGTTAATTTAGCCACTGTATCGAATAAATACCTAGGGTTGTGTTTGTTTTCTTCTAAGAGAGTTGAGAAATAAGCCGATCTAGCAGTTTTTATGGCCTTTCTGTATGCAATCATGCTCTCTTTCCACAAATTGCGAAAAACCTCCAGTTTTGTTTTCTTCCAGCTGCGCTCCATTTTCTGGCTGCTGTTTTAAGGGCCAGTGTGCTCGTTGTACCAGCGTTGGATTATTTGCTTTAATCTTCTTTAGCGCCGAGGAGCAACTATGTCTAAAGTGCTAGTAAAGAGAGAGTCAGTAGTTTCTGTTGCAACATCAAGTTCCTCTTGGCTATCTGTAATTCTGAGGAGATGGAACTGATGAGGAAGATTATGTATAAAGCAATCTTTAGTCGCAGCGGTTATAGTCCTGCCATATTTGAAGCGAGGATGGCTTTGCAGCCTTAGCTATATTAAGTATACATGATATTAGGTAATGATCTGAGATGTCATCGCTCTGCTGCAGAATTTTAATGGTATCAACATTTAGTCCATGTGACAGTATTAGATCTAAAGTATGATTAAGGCGATGAGTGGGTATGTGTTGTCTAACTCCAATAGAGTTTATAATGTCTTTAAATGCCAATCCCAATGCGTCTTTTTCATTGTCAACATGGATATTAAAATCACCAACAATTAGTACTTTATCTGCAGCCAGTACTAACTCTGATAGAAAACCAGCAAATTCTTTGATAAAGTCTGTATTGTGCCCTGGTGGCCTGTATACAGTAGCCAACACAAATGTCAAACGGGATTTATCATTTACACTACACAATGTTACATAAAGCACCAAAACTTCAAAGGAATTATATTTGAAACTAGACTTCTGAGTAATACTGAAGTTATCATTATAAATTACAGCAACACCTCCCCCTTTTCCTTTCAGGCGTGGCTCGTGTTTATAACAATAATCTTGGGAGTGGACTCATTTAAAGTAATGTAGTCGTCAGGTTTTAGCCAGGTTTCTGTCAAACACAGCACATCTAGGTTATGATCTATAATCATATCATTAACAATAAGCGTTTTTGGCGAAAGGGATCGAATATTCAGCAACCGAGATTTATCAATTGTTCATCCGTATTATATCTGTTGTTTATTTGTTGGACATCAATTAAATTTACTTACTGTTGAATGGTTTTGATGGTTTTTGTATTTACTGATTCGGGAACAGACACAGTCTCTATGTGATAATATCTAGGTGAAAGCGTCTCTATGTGCTGGGATTTAGCTGACTCTGGTGACGTGAGACAGCTAGCAGGCGGTTGGTTTAGCCAGTTTGTCTGCTTCCTGACCTGGGCCCCAGTGAGTCAAGGTTTAGCTCTAAGATTATGTGCCAAATTACTAGAGAGAGAGCAGCACCAGCCGGGTAGGATGAATGCCGTCTATCTTCAACAGGTCGGGTCTGCCCCAAAAACTTTTCAATTGTCTATGAACCCTATGTTATTTTGCGGACACCACTTAGACAACCAGCCATTGAGTGATGATAATCTGCTAACTATTTCATCACTCCTTTTAACAGGGAGGGCCAGATAAACAGACTGCGGTGACATCGTACTTGCGAGTTTACACACCTCTTTAATGTTAATTTTGGTGATCTCCGACTGTGAAGTCGAACATCATTAGTGCCGTGAATAATAATCTTAGAGAATTTACGATTAGCTTTAGCCAGCACTTTTAAATTTGCTTTGATGTCAGGCGCTCTGGCTCGGTAAACATGTGACTATGGTGGCTGGTGTCTCTATTTTCACGTTCCGTGTAATAGAATCGCCAATAACTAGGGCACTTTCAACAGGATCCTCAGTGGGTGCATCACTGAGTGGGAGAACCTGTTTGATGTTCTAATCGAACGGAAGAGTGGTTTTTAGATCCGCGACTATGCTGTCTCACAGTCACCCAATTGCCCTGCTGCGGGGCTCAGCGGAACCAAACAATGAGTGTTCACTAAGCTAGTCGCATCCAAAAGAGTATCTAAAGCTGTACCATTCTCACTACTCTCACATAAAGTCTGGATGCGTGTCTCTAAATCTGAAATCTTCTCCGTCAGCCTGATTAATTCCTTACATTTAACACATGTGAAGCCCTGTTAAACGGAGATAGATATGCTAAACATGTAGCATGCAGTGCAAGTGACAATGACAGGAGAAGAAGACATGGCTTACCGTATTTGTTGATGAATCCAAAACTTACCACACAACTTACTCCACTTACTTTGTTTGATGGAGTCTATTTAATAATCCAACTCACCACAGTTGTCTAATGAACTCAGAAAACAGGAGACCCGGGTGCCGGGATGGAAAGCTACCAGGCTAGCGAAAAGCTAACACGTGGTAGTGATTTAGATTAAAAGCTAGTGATGTCAAATTTAACTTGATAGGCTATATTAAACAATATATGGTGATGAGTAAGTTATATTTAGCAGTATAGATAACAAAGAAAATATATCAAATAGAGATTCAAACGCAGCTATACAGAGCTACAAACACTGACGCATGCAGTAGCAGCAGTAGGTAGACTGGAGCAATCGATCAGGAATCACAATCCAATTTACTAAGAAAATGCTTAATAAAATATCAGTTGACCCTATGTTTACTCTCTTCACTGACACAAGTCAAGTCAACTTTATTTATATAGCGCTTTAACAATGCAGATTGTTTCAAAGCAGCTTCACAGTGTTAAACAGAAAAATAATGCAACAGAATATATTTCGATTATCATACAGTAACAATGTGGGCTTTAGATCAGTAATTAGATCAGTAATTTGGTCTATATGGTTAATTTAGTTTAATAATTAGATTTATTTTGAAATATATTTGAAAAATAGTTTTTCCCCAACTGAGCAAGCCAAGCCAGAGGCGACAGTGGCAAGGAAACCCAAACCCCATCAGGAGACCTAATGGAGAAAAATAAACCTTGGGAGAAACCAGGCTCAGTCGGGGGGGCAGTTCTCCTCTGGCCAATTAACAAACAGCGTATTATTATTATTATTCTGGCAATTTTAAAGGTCAGAGGTCATAATAGATCTGAATATTCGAAAGATCTGAGGCAACACGCTGGAGACGGGTTGTTTTGAGGATGACATATCGATTTAAAGAATTATTAACTAGGACTATTCAAACAATCGGAGTCATCCCGCCGGAGACAGGTTTATTGAGGATGCCGTGTGGATGAGGCAGCTTAAGGGGAGTCTAAATGACACGGTCTCTGCAGACACTTCAGGGTCATGGGTCACATCTGGGTGCAGGTCCACCGTCTGATCGGGATACGGCCCGGATCCGGCTGACTGCAGTAGACCTCGGGATAAACAGAGACACTAACATTAGCGTAGATGCCATTCTTCTGATGATGTAACGAGTACATCAGGTGTTATGGGAAGTGTTCCCGGTTCCGGCTGACCTAGATAATGCAGCCTAATAATCATTTAATTGAAAAAGTGTTTTATGTGTATGCCATAGAAAAGAGATGTTTTTAGTCTAGATTTAAACTGACAGAGTGTGTCTGCTTCCCGAACAATGCTAGGAAGACTGTTCCAGAGTTTAGGAGCTAAATAGGAAAAGGATCGAGAAAAAGGTGTGTGTGTGTGTGTGTGTGTGTGTGTGTGTGTGTGTGTGTGTGTGTGTGTGTGTGTGTGTGTGTGTGTGTGTGTGTGTGTGTGAATGTGTGTGAGAGTGTGAGTGAGAGTGAGAGTGTGAGTGTGAGTGTGAGTGTGAGTGTGTGTGTGTGTGTGTGTCCTTGTTTATATTACATTGTGGGGACCAATTGACCCCATAAGGATAGTAAAACCTGAGATCACCAGCCAGCGGTCCCCACTTTTCAAAAGGCTTATAAATCACACAGGATGAGTTTTCTAGAGAAAGTAAAAATGCAGAATGTTTCCTGTGATGGGTAGTGTGTGTGTGTATGTGTGTGTGTGTGTGTGTGTGTGTGTGTGTGTGTGTGTGTGTGTGTGTGTGTGTGTAGGGGACAGGACAGTAGGGGACAGAATGTACAGTTTGTACGGTATAAAAACCATTACGTCTATGGAGAGTCCAGACAAAGATAGTGAACCAGACGTGTGTGTGTGTGTGTGATTGTGTGAGTGTGTAGTGTGTGTGAGAATGTGAGTGGGTGTCTTGTGTGTTGCAAGTGTGTTTGTCGGGCCAAGTTCAGAGTCTCGAGTGTGTGTCAAATATTTACAGCAGCGTGTCGTAGTGAGAAAAACAGGATCTAGTGATGGAGGAATAAACGCTTAATATTTCCAGTGTTTCTGGTTTCTATTTCTGTGCTTGTCCATCACGAGTTGCTTCAGTTGTTCATTTCCCCCTCGTGATGCTCACCGCCGAGGGTTTTGGTGGTTTGCCCGTATCCAACCTCAAATATCTGAACTGCTTCACCATCTCCACCGCATTCAGAGCAGAAGCAGAGGCTGTTTTTCAGCTCTCGCTCTCTCTCTGGTGTTATTCTGGTCTGTTTACTCTCTGTCTGGCTTCAGATGTGACAAAAACACGCTCACACACCTGTGATGTCATCTGAGTGTGTGATCATGGTGCGATTGAGTCGGTGGAAAGAGCAGACAGACAGACGGATGGGTGGGGGTGTGAAGGGTTTATAAGGGCTCGCAAATCCTGAAAAACACCCAGAGATTGATCCAGAAGATCCACAGGCTCATTCAGCTCTCCAGGTACGTCACATCTGTCCGTCTGAGAGCTTTATAGACAAGCAAAAGAAATCTGTATGTGTGTGTGTGTGTGTGTGTGTGTGTGTGTGTGTGTGTGTGTGTGTGTGTGTGTGTGTGTGTGTGTGTGTGTGTGTGTGTGTGTGTGTGTGTGTGTGTGTGAGTGTGTGAGTGTGTGTGTGTGTGTGTGTTGCCAGTGATCTCGATCAGGTGCGTGTGACTGTGTGTGTGAGTGTGTGTGTGTGTGTGTGTTGCCAGTGATCTCGATCAGGTGCGTGTCAGTGTGTGTGTGTGTGTGTTGCCAGTGATCTCGATCAGGTGCGTGTGACTGTCTGTGAGTGTGTGTGTGTGTGTGTGTGTTTCTGAGCTGTTGATGGTGTAAAGTGCATCATTGTGTCTGATCTGTGTGTGTTTCAGTCGGTCCTGCTGCAGTCATGCGTGTCTTTCTGAACTGTGTGTTACTGTGTGTTTCACTGGCGCTCACTGCTTCTTATGGTCGGTACACACTCACACACACACTCACTCACTTACTCACACACTCACTCACTCACTTACTCACTCACTCACTCACTCACACACACACACTCACACACTCACTCACACACTCACTCACTCACTCACACACTCACACTCACTCACTCACTCACTCACTCACTCACTCACTCACTCACTCACTCACTCACTCACTCACTCACTCACTCCTCACACACTCACTCACTCACACACACTCACTCACTCACTCACACACACTCCTCACTCACTCACTCACTCACTCACTCACTCCACTCACTCACTCCTCACACTCACTCACTCACTCACTCACTCACTCACTCACACACCTCCACACTCCTCACCACTCACTCACTCACACTCACACTCACACACACACACACACACACTCACTCACTCACTCACTCACTCCTCACTCACTCACTCCTCCTCACTCACTCACTCACTCACTCCTCACTCACTCACTCACTCACTCCTCACTCACTCACTCACTCACTCACTCCTCACTCACTCTCACTCCTCACTCACTCACACTCACTCCTCACTCACTCACTCACTCACACACTCCTCCTCACTCACACACTCACTCACTCCACACTCCTCACTCACACTCACTCACTCACTCACTCACTCACTCACTCACTCCTCACTCACACTCACTCACACAGTCACTCACTCACTCACACACTCACTCACTCACACACTCACTCACTCCACTCACTCACTCACTCACTCCTCACTCCACTCACTCACTCACTCCTCACTCACTCACACACTCACTCACACTCACTCACACACACTCACTCCTCACTCCACACTCACTCACTCCTCACACTCACACACTCACTCACTCACTCACTCACTCACTCACTCACTCACTCACTCACTCCTCACTCACTCACTCACTCACACTCCTCACCACTCACTCTCACACACACACACACACACTCACTCACTCACTCACTCACTCACTCACTCCTCACTCACTCACTCACTCACTCACTCCAGTCACTCACTCACTCACTCACACTCACACACACACACTCACACTCCTCACTCACTCACACTCACTCCTCCTCACTCACTCACTCACTCTCACACTCACTCACTCCTCACTCCTCACTCACACTCACTCACTCACTCACTCACTCACTCCTCACTCACTCACTCACTCACTCCTCACTCCTCACTCCTCACTCACTCACTCACTCCTCCACTCACTCACTCCTCACTCACTCACTCACTCACTCACTCACTCACTCCTCACTCCTCACTCCTCACACACTCACACTCCTCACTCACTCACTCCTCACACTCACTCACTCCTCACTCCTCACTCCTCACTCACTCCTCACTCACTCACTCACTCACTCACTCACTCACTCACTCACACTCACTCACTCCTCACACACACTCACTCCTCACTCACTCCTCACTCACTCACTCCTCACTCACTCCTCACACTCACACTCACTCCTCACACTCACTCACTCCTCACTCACTCACTCACTCCTCCTCACTCACTCCTCACTCACTCACACACACTCACTCACTCACTCACTCACTCCTCCTCACTCCTCACTCACTCCTCACTCTCACTCCTCACTCCTCCTCACTCACTCACTCACTCACTCACTCACTCACTCCTCACTCACTCACTCACTCACTCCACTCACACACTCCTCCTCCTCACTCACTCACACACTCACTCCACACCTCACACACTCACACCTCACTCACTCACCTCACTCACTCACTCACTCACTCACTCCTCCTCACTCACACACTCACTCCTCCACACTCACTCCACTCACTCACTCCTCACACACACACACACACACTCTCACTCACTCACCTCACTCACTCACTCCTCACTCACTCACTCACTCCTCCTCACTCCTCTCACTCACTCACACTCCTCACTCACTCCTCACTCACTCCTCACTCACTCACACTCACTCCTCCTCACTCCTCACTCACTCACTCCTCACTCCTCACTCCACTCACACACTCACTCACTCACTCCTCACACACTCCTCACTCACTCCTCACTCACTCACTCACTCCACACCTCACTCACTCACTCCTCACTCACACACACTCCTCACTCCTCCTCCTCACTCACACTCACTCCTCACTCCTCACTCACTCACTCACTCACACACTCCTCACTCACTCACTCACTCACACACTCACTCACCACACACCACTCACCTCCACTCCTCTCACTCACTCACTCCTCACTCCTCACTCACTCCTCACTCACTCACTCCTCCTCACTCACTCACTCACACACTCCTCACTCACTCACTCCTCACACTCCTCACTCACTCACTCACACACTCACTCACTCACTCCACACACTCACTCCTCACTCACTCCTCACTCCTCACACTCCTCACTCACTCACTCCTCACTCACTCACTCCTCACTCCACACTCACTCCTCACACACTCCTCACTCACTCACTCACACACACACTCACAGTCACTCACACACTCACTCACTCCTCACTCCTCACTCACTCACTCTCCTCACACACTCACTCCACACACACTCCTCACTCACTCACTCACTCCTCACACACTCACTCACTCACTCCTCCTCACTCACACACTCACTCACTCACTCACACACTCACTCACTCACTCCTCACTCCTCACACACTCACTCACTCCTCACTCACACTCACTCCTCACTCCTCACTCACTCACACACTCCTCACTCACTCACACACACTCACAGTCACTCACACACTCACTCCTCACTCACTCACTCACTCACTCCTCCTCCTCACACACTCACTCACTCACACACTCACTCCTCACTCACTCACTCACTCCTCACTCACTCACTCACTCCTCACTCACTCCACTCACTCCTCACACACTCACACTCCTCACTCACTCACTCCTCACTCCTCACTCACTCAATCACTCACTCCTCCTCACTCCTCACACCTCACTCACTCACTCACTCCTCTCACATCACTCACTCCTCCTCCTCACTCCTCACTCCTCACTCCACTCACTCCTCACTCCTCACTCACTCACTCCTCACTCACTCCTCACACACTCACTCCTCCTCACTCCTCCTCACTCACTCACTCACTCACTCACTCCTCCTCACTCACTCACTCCTCCTCCTCACTCACTCCTCCACTCCTCACTCCTCACTCACTCCACACTCCTCACTCCTCCTCCTCCTCACTCCTCCTCCTCACTCCTCACTCACTCCTCACTCCTCCACTCACTCCTCACTCACTCCTCCCTCCTCACTCCTCCACACTCCTCCTCCTCCTCCTCACTCACTCACACTCACTCACACTCACTCCTCCTCCACTCCCTCTCACTCCTCCTCCTCCTCACACAGTCACTCACTCACACACACACACACTCCTCACTCACTCACTCACTCACTCACACACTCCTCACTCCTCACACTCACTCACACTCACTCACTCACTCCTCACTCACTCACTCACACACTCACACACACTCACTCACACTCCTCACTCACTCCTCACATACACACACACACACACACACACACACACACACACACACACACACACACACACACACACACTCACTCACTCACTCACTCACTCACTCCACACACTCACTCACTCCTCACTCACTCACTCACTCCTCACACACTCACTCACACACTCACTCACTCCTCACTCACTCACTCACTCACTCACTCACACTCAGACACTCACTCACTCACTCACTCACTCACTCACTCACTCACTCACTCACACACTCACTCACTCACTCACTCACTCACACACTCACTCACTCACTCACACACTCACTCACTCACTCACTCACACTCACACACACACACTCACTCACTCACTCACTCACTCACACTCACTCACTCACTAACACACTCACTCACTCACACACACACACACACACACACACACACACACACACACACACACACACACACACACACACACACACACACACACACACACACTCAGACACACACTCACTAACAGAAGTGTCTCTCTCCCTGCAGATTCCCAGGAGAGCCGCGAGTCATTTGAGGGTACGTGTTGACGTTGGCTCGTCTGTGTTTAGAGCCTCATATGATCGACTCCAGATCAATGCTGTAATGACACACTGGTCACATTGGTGTATTTTATATCAAAGCTTCTGTTGCATTTCAGTGTTCGTGAATCCATATCAAGCAAATGCTTTCATGAGGAATCCACAAAATGGCATATACAACCCATACGTCTACAGGAGGTACAGTTAAAACACACACGCACACACACACACACACACACACACACAGACACACACACGCAGACACAGAGAGACACACACACACACACACGCACACACACAGACACACGCAGACACAGAGAGACACACACACACACACACACACACACACGCACACGCACGCACACGCACACACACACACACACAAACACACACGCACGCACACGCCACACACTGACATTCCACAGTCTTGTTTTCATACACATCTAGTTATAAATACTGTACCCAAACTCTCACAGAACACTGACTGCATTGCTACACTCATTTACTCTATTTATATATAGTTTATAAGCGGGCAGATTCTGGCAGATTAAGCCCATTTCTGGAGACACATTTGTCCCAAAGATATAGCTCAGTATTTACAAACTTGTAACACAACTGTGCAGGAAGTATGGCAGCGTCTCGCTCCCTGCTCAGTTCCCCTTCGGAAGAGCTCATCCACGGGATGAGGCTATGGGAGCGATATATAAATCCCCTTCAATCGAGGTCGGCTGAAGACACTATTTGTTTTGAAGAAATGAGAAATGTATGTAAGCACAATGTTCTCTCACCATTCCTGATGTGTAACACACACTCACCGCGTTCCCATAGCATCATCATCGCAGCGTAGAGTTTCCCAAGGGAACGCAGCGAGTCGAGAATGAGTTCTGGTTATTTCCTACATGTTCAGACACGGTCTGGTGTGTTTCCAGGCTGAAGTCTCCGAGCGGCGGGCCGAGATCTGCGAGGACTACTCGCCCCTGCCGTCTGCTTGCGCTCCGCTTCGGCTCACACCTGGCCTATCAGACGTACTTCAGCCCTCAGCAGAACCGGCCCAACCCACACCTGCGTCCGTACTGAGCCCGGCCAGCGCTGCCTTAACCTGCTGACCGTCAGAACCATCGGAAAGCTTCAACACACTCAAGCCTTCCTGTGAAAACTGACTTCATATATGGACACTATCACTTTAAATCTTTTAGCAAGCTCCTCCCCCATGTGTCATGTTTTATAATCAAAAGTGCATAATGTTAATAAGGATGAGCCCCAATGCTCCATATCCGGTCAGCCATCTGTGATGCTGCGGGAGAAATGTGTTGAATAACCCTAACAAAACATGACCCTTGTTTTGAAAAGAGCCCAACCGAAGCTGAGGGGTGACGGTGAACAGGTTAAATCATCATTTATAGCTGCATGTATTCACACACACACACACACACACACACACACACACACTAACATGCTCTCGCTCTCTGCCAGCGCAGTGCTGACCCTTTCCTTTAGCATTAACAGATGTGCTAGCTGAGTTCAGGACTGTGCTAGTCTCAGTGTTGACCCCAGAGCTCAGTTTTGTATGTGATGTTGCTTTGCTTTCATAATTAAACTCCTGCAACCCTGAAACGACCTCGGTCTGCTCATTATTCCTCTCTGGATCTGCTGGAGATCCACGTGTACGAGCGGTTTACTCTGAGCGGAGATGGCAGGATTCTCCTGCAGACTCTGTGGCCTCTGCACTTCAAAATTACACAGATGGAGTCCAAGAGCTCGCTTATGGAATAAATAGCTCAACACGTGCTGGCAGAATAGGCCAAACATACACTCTAAGTTGTCTTCAAAGGGCTGAACTCCTTGACCGGGCTAGAGGAGCAGTCCAGGTGATGGAAACACTGAGTCAGGAGCTGAGCTGTGGAGCCGGAGTCAGGAGCCGGAGCTGTGGAGCTGGAGCTGGAGTCAGGAGCTGGAGTCAGGAGCCGGAGTCAGGAGCCGGAGTCAGGAGCCGGAGTCAGGAGCCGGAGTCAGGGCGGAGTCAGGGCGAGTCAGGAGCTGGAGTCAGGGCCGGAGTCAGGGCCGGAGTCAGGAGTTGGAGTCAGGAGCCGGAGTCAGGAGTCAGGAGCTGGAGTCAGGAGCTGGAGTCAGGAGCTGGAGTCAGGAGCCGGAGTCAGGAGCAGGAGTCAGAGGCTGGAGTCAGGGCCGGAGTCAGGAGCAGGAGTCAGAGCTGGAGTCAGGAGTTGGAGTCAGGAGCCGAGTCATGAGCAGGAGTCAGGAGTCAGGGCCGGAGTCAGGGCCGGAGTCAGGGCGAGGTCAGGGCCGGAGTCAGGAGCCGAGTCAGGGCCGGAGTCAGGGCCGAGTCAGGAGCAGGAGTCAGGGCTGGAGTCAGGGCCGAGGTCAGGAGCCGGAGTCAGGAGCTGGAGTCAGGAGCTGGAGTCAGGGCGAGTCAGGAGTCAGGAGCTGGAGTCAGGGCTGGAGTCAGGGCCGGAGTCAGGGCGGAGTCAGGGCCGGAGTCAGGAGCTGGAGTCAGGAGCTGGAGTCAGGAGCCAGAGTCAGGAGCGGAGTCAGGGCCGAGTCAGGGCGAGTCAGGGCAGTCAGGGCCGGAGTCATGAGCAGAGTCAGGGCTGGAGTCAGGGCCGGAGTCAGGAGCTGGAGTCAGGGCGGAGTCAGGGCCGGAGTCAGGAGCCGAGTCAGGGCCGGAGTCATGAGCAGGAGTCAGGGCCGGAGTCAGGGCCGGAGTCAGGGCCGGAGTCAGGAGCCGGAGTCAGGGCCGGAGTCAGGGCCGGAGTCAGGGAGCCGGACTCATGAGCAGGAGTCAGGAGCTGGAGTCAGGAGCCGAGTCAGGGCGGAGTCAGGGCCGGAGGATGGAGGCGGAGTCAGGAGCTGGAGTCAGGGCCGAGTCAGGGCCGAGTCAGGAGGCAGAGTCAGGGCTGGAGTCAGGGCCGAGTCAGGAGCTGGAGTCAGGGCGAGTCAGGGCGGAGTGGGAGTTGGAGTCAGGGCCGGTCGGCTCCTGAGTCAGGAGCTCCTGGAGTCAGGAGTCAGGGCTGGAGTCAGGAGCTGGAGTCAGGGCCGGAGTCAGGGCCGGAGTCAGGGCCGGAGTCAGGAGCTGGAGTCAGGAGCTGGAGTCAGGAGTCAGGGCCGGAGTCAGGGCCGGAGAGTTGGAGTCAGGGCCGAGTCAGGGCCGGAGTCAGGGCCGGAGTCAGGGCCGGAGTCAGGGCCGGAGTCATGAGCAGGAGTCAGGAGCTGGAGTCAGGGCAGGAGTCAGGGCCGGGCCGGAGTCAGGGCGGAGTCAGGGCCGGAGTCAGGAGCCGAGTCAGGAGCAGGAGTCAGGGCCGGAGTCAGGGCCGAGTCAGGGCGGAGTCAGGGCGGAGTCAGGAGCGGAGTCAGGCCGGACTCATGAGCAGGAGTCAGGAGCTGGAGTCAGGAGCCGAGTCAGGGGAGTCAGGAGCCGGAGGATGGAGGCGGAGTCAGGAGCCGGAGTCAGGAGCTGGAGTCAGGAGCCGGAGTCAGGAGGCAGAGTCAGGGCGAGTCAGGGCCGGAGTCAGGGCTGGAGTCAGGGCCGGAGTCAGGGCCGGGTAAGGAGTTGGAGTCAGGGCGGTCGGCTCCTGACTCCGGCTCCTGAGTCAGAGGCAGTCAGGAGTCAGGAGCTGGAGTCAGGGCTGGAGTCAGGGCCGGGTCAGGGCCGGAGTCAGGGCCGAGTCAGGAGCTGGAGTCAGGAGCTGGAGTCAGGGCCGAGTCAGGGCCGGGTAAGGAGTTGGAGTCAGGGCCGGGTCAGGGCCGGAGTCAGGAGCTGGAGTCAGGGCCGGAGTCAGGGCCGGAGTCAAGGCCGGACTCATGAGCAGGAGTCAGCAGCTGGAGTCAGGAGCTGGAGTCAGGGCTGGAGTCAGGGCCGGAGTCAGGGCGGGTCATGAGCAGGAGTCAGGAAGCAGGAGTCAGGGCCGGAGTCAGGGCCGGAGTCAGGGCGGAGTCAGGGCCGGAGTCAGGGCCGAGTCAGGGCCGGACTCATGAGCAGGAGTCAGGAGCTGGAGTCAGGGCGGAGTCAGGGCCGGAGTCAGGGCCGGAGTCAGGAGCGAGTCAGGAGCCGAGTCAGGAGCCGGAGGATGGAGGCGGAGTCAGGGCCGGAGTCAGGGCGGAGTCAGGAGCCAGAGTCAGGGCCGGAGTCAGGGCCGAGGTCAGGGCGGAGTCAGGGCGGAGTCAGGGCAGTCAGGGCGAGTCAGGGCGAGTCAGGGCCGAGGTCAGGAGTTGGAGTCAGGAGCCGAGTCAGGAGTCAGGAGCTGGAGTCAGGAGCTGGAGTCAGGAGCTGGAGTCAGGGCGAGTCAGGGCGGAGTCAGGAGCGGAGTCAGGGCCGGAGGATGGAGGCGGAGTCAGGAGCCGAGTCAGGGCGAGTCAGGAGCTGGAGTCAGGAGCCAGAGTCAGGGCGAGTCAGGGCCGGAGTCAGGGCCGGAGTCATGAGCAGGAGTCAGGAGCTGGAGTCAGGAGCAGGAGTCAGGGCCGAGGTCAGGGCCGGAGTCAGGGCCGGAGTCAGGGCCGGAGTCAGGGCCGGACTCATGAGCCGGAGTCAGGGCGGAGTCAGGGCCGGAGGATGGAGGCGGAGTCAGGGCGGAGTCAGGGCGGAGTCAGGGCGAGTCAGGAGCCAGAGTCAGGGCAGTCAGGGCGGAGTCAGGGCGGAGTCATGAGCAGGAGTCAGGGCTGGAGTCAGGAGCAGGAGTCAGGGCGAGTCAGGGCCGGAGTCAGGGCGAGTCAGGGCGGAGTCAGGGCCGGACTCATGAGCAGGAGTCAGGAGCTGGAGTCAGGGCGAGTCAGGGCCGAGGTCAGGGCCGGAGTCAGGGCGGAGTCAGGGCGGTCAGGAGCCGGAGGATGGAGGCGGAGTCAGGGCGGAGTCAGGAGCCAGAGTCAGGAGCCAGAGTCAGGGCCGGGTCAGGGCGAGTCAGGGCGGAGTCAGGGCGAGTCAGGAGCGGAGTCAGGGCGGAGTCAGGGCGAGTCAGGAGCGAGTCAGGGAGTCATGGAGTCAGGGCGGAGGTCAGGAGTCAGGAGCTGGAGTCAGGAGCTGGAGTCAGGGCTGGAGTCAGGGCCGGAGTCAGGGCCGGGTCAGGGCCGGGTCAGAGGCCGGAGGATGGAGGCGGAGTCAGGGCGAGTCAGGGCGAGTCAGGGCGGTCAGGAGCCAGAGTCAGGAGCGAGTCAGGGCCGGGTCAGGGCGGGTCATGAGCAGGAGTCAGGGCTGGAGTCAGGAGCAGGAGTCAGGGCCGGGTCAGGGCCGAGGTCAGGGCGGAGTCAGGGCGGAGTCAGGGCCGGAGTCAGGGCCGGAGTCAGAGCCGGACTCATGAGCTGGAGTCAGCAGCTGGAGTCAGGAGCTGGAGTCAGGGCAGTCAGGGCCGAGTCAGGAGGAGTCAGGAGCTGGAGTCAGGGCCGAGTCAGGGAGTCAGGAGCCGGAGTCAGGAGCTGGGATCAGGAGCTGGGATCAGGAGCTGGAGTCAGGAGCCGAGTCAGGAGCCGGAGTCAGGAGCTGGGATCAGGAGCTGGGATCAGGAGCTGGGATCAGGAGCTGGAGTCAGGAGCTGGGATCAGGAGCTGGGATCAGGAGCTGGAGTCACTGGAGGAACGGCTGTAATTAAAGTCTTTATGTGAAGCCGCTGATGAGCCACTCGCACGCAACCACTTCCCCTGGAGTCTCTGTTGCTTCAGTGTGTGTGTGTGTGTGTGTGTGTGTGTGTGTGTGTGTGTGTGTGATTCCTTGTCCAATCATGATGCCTGGTCATTGTGATGTCACGGTTATAAATGATGTGAGTGGCACAGAGAGACACAGATCAACTTAAAGACGGAGACAGACATGAAGAGCCTGACGCTGCTGATCTTCTGCTGCATGACGGCTGCGTGCCTGAGCGCAGGTCAGTGTGTGTGTGTGAGTGTGTGTGTGTGAGTGTG
>CM040934.1:47556138-47807525 GCA_023029165.1 Gobiocypris rarus
CCTGTAATTGACTAATTCTGTAGGATCAAGTTGAGGTTTTTTAATAAGTGGTTTAATAATAGCCAACCTAAAGGTTTTCGGTACATATCCTCAAGGCCTGAGTTGTCCTTTATATGCCAGTCAGAAATCTCCACTGTTTGCCGTGCGAGCGAGGCTATAAACAGCCCAAAGTAATGATTTGAGCGCTTGAACACAAAATCCAACACACTACATAGTGTGTGTGTGTGCGCCGAATGTGTTTATGGAGAATGAGCTTCCAGGCCATAATCAAACAGAAACACACGTGTTGGATCGCATCTGCTCCGGTGATCCCACATTCAGGAATATGTTCTCATGTGGGCTCATTGCTTTACTGAGAATGATATGGACATGATGTGTTCTGAATCTCTCATCACCATAGAGGGATTTGGTAATTGGGATTTTAATCATTTTCGACCTATCTCGGCACTTCCTTTTATTACCAAAGCTTTGGAGAAAACGGTTCTCATTCATCTTCAGTCTTTCCTCAGATCATGTGTTTGACTCTTTCCGTCTGGTTTCAAGCCTCTGTGACTGAGTCGCATTATTACGGGTTTCTAATGATATACTGCTAGCGACTGACTCCGCTGACTCCGTGATCCTAATACTGTTAGACCTAACCTCGGCTTTAGATACAGTTCCCCATTAAATCCTCCTATCCCGACTAGAATGTTCAGGGAACTGTCCTTAAATGGTGGAATTGTGACTTTGTCTTTCATTTACTTGTTTGAGATGTATTTCTTTTGGTTTTGATTTCTTTCTGGAGCTGGGGTCCCGCGGGTGCGTTTGCCGTGTGACACTTTTGAAGTGTTCGAGTGTGTGATCTGAGTTCACGGTGGTGTGTGTGTGTGTGTGTGTGTGTGTGTGTGGAAGTGTGCTTTTGGATAACTAGTGTTGACAATCACTCCGGTGGGTAACCTCAGCCCTGTGATTTATTCAATTCTATTTTGTTTTGTTTATTTGGAAATTGTGTAACTTGGTTTTGTTTAATGTCTTTTTTTCCTTGGGTTGTTTTTGTTGTTCGTGTAATTGTCTATCACTGAACTTTTCTTAAACAGTGAGGACATTTTCTTTTTTGTTAAGGTTGTTTTTGTAAATGGGTATAAACTGAGTTTGATTATATTTTGTGGGCCGTTTGTCTTTTGTAAGTTTGTTTGTTCATATGTGTGTATGTCACTGGAGAGAGAGTTGTTATGAACGGCTCAATGTGCCAATTCTAAAGTGATTTTTCTATTTTGAATTCAAGTTGTAAATAAAACTTTTGTATTTTTATATGCCCACATTTATTTATAAGAGAGTCGAACCTGTGTGACCTAACATTGTAGGGTTTATTTCTATTTCCTGGGTGGTGTAGTCGTTGATCTTGTGTGTTAAGCTGTACTGCTTCCTCACACCTAGATGAAGTGAAACTGTGGTTTTCTCAAAATGTCTTATTTCTGAATGAATCTATAACTGAGGTTATAGTATTTGGCCCTTATGGAAACTCTGGGAACAGAAGCATTGACCTGGACTACCTTGCTTCGTTCACATTTACATTTAGGCATTTAGCAGACGCTTTTATCCAAAGCGACTTACAACATAGGAGTACAGGAAGCGATCGGTCATGAATAGGCGCAAACGCAAAAGTGCCTTAAATACCAAGTTTTGGATATTACATAGAATAAGCTTAAGCTAGAATAAGGAAGGAATAAAAGAGAAGAGTTTTATTTTTTTATTTATTTATTTTTTTTTTTATGATAAGTGTTCACGGAAGAGATGAGTTTTTAGCTGTCTTTTGAATGATGACAGTGATTCTGCCATCCGGATGGAGGTAGGAAGATTGTTCCACCAGCCAGGAGCGGTGAATGAAAAGTTCTGGAGAGGGATTTCATGCCTCTCTGTGATGAGTACCATAAGCCTCGCTCCTTACCTGAGCGAAGGCTTCTGCTAGGAGTGTAGACTCGTAGGAGCGAGTCAAGTATGCAGTGCTGAGTCTGTGATGGTACCATAAGTTGACAAGATTTCTGACCGACCCTGAGGGGTGATCAGAGATGAACCTTGCTGGATGGTGAAGTTGTGTTGTAGAGTCGGATTGGCAGGGAAGGCGAAGCTCAGTCTTAGCCAGGTTGAGCTGAAGGTGGTGTTCTTTCATCCATGCCGAGATGTCTGCCAGACAGCTTGAGATGCGTCCATTTACTGTGGGGTCATCTGGTTTAAATGAAAGATAGAGTTGAGTGTCATCAGCATAGCAATGGTATGAGAAGCCATGTGCCTGTATGATGGGTCCCAGTGACGTAGTGTAAATGGAGAAGAGTAGAGGTCCCAGCACTGAGCCCTGAGGAACCCCCGTGGTCAGTCGATGTGCTTTGGATACCTCACCTCTCCAGGCAACCTTGAAAGACCTACCTGTGAGGTAAGACTCAAACCAGTGGAGTGGAGTCCCTGTGATGCCCAGTGATGAAAGGGTGGACAGAAGAATCTGGTGATTCACTGTGTCAAATGCAGCAGATAGATCGAGGAGGATTAGGACCGATGATCTGGAAGCAGCTTTAGCCATCCGCAGGGCTTCAGTGACTGACAGTAATGCAGTCTCTGTTGAGTGGCCCTTTTTGAAACCTGACTAGTTAACGTCCAGCTGATTTGACTGTGAGAGGAAAAATGAAACCTGGTTGAAAACAGCTCGTTCAAGTGTTTTCGCTATGTAAGGCAGGAGAGAAATAGGTCTGTAGTTCTCTAGAAGTGATGTGTCTAGAGTGGGTTTCTTAAGCAGTGGGGTGACCCGGGCCTGCTTGAATGTGGTAGGGAAAAAGCCAGTGCTGAGAGATGTGTTGATGATGTGTGTGAGATGGTAGGAGTGTGGGAGAGATGGCTTGTAGAAGGTGTGAGGGGATAGGATCTAGAGGGCAGGTGGTGGGGTGGCTGGAGAGGAGAAGTTTAGATACTTCTGCCTCAGTGAGTGTAGAGAAGGAGGAGAGAAGATGTTTGGTCTGTGGGTGTGGCTGATCTAAAATCCTGTGTGTGCGGAGGTGGGAACTGACTGCTGATGGTTGTAGTTTTAGTTGTGAAGAAGTGGGCAAAGTCGTCTGCAGATAAGGAGGTGGTGGAGGTGGACAGAGGAGAGAGTTGAATGTTCTGAAGAGTGTGCGTGTGTTAGAGGTTAGAGGTGCTGTTGTGCTGTTGTTAGAGGTGCTGTTGATTCACTTCATCCGGCATCGCGGATCAGAACCTTACAATTTGAAAAACAAATAAATGCGGTGATCAGCTCTTCTCTAAGATTCGATCTTCTCTTACTGAGAAAACCTTAGAGATTGCTATCCATGCGCTCATTACAACTCGTTTGGACCATTGCAATTCTCTGTTCTACGGTATGTCCAAAAACTCGACTTCAACTAGTACAGAAGTTCCCCAAAAGAGCGGGTAAATCTGATCACGTATCTCCAATTCTGAAATCACTACACTGGTTACCTGTGCATCTCAGAATTGAATTTAAAATTCTACTCTTTGTTTTTAACTCGTTAAATAACCTGGCACTGAGCTATCGGTCCACACAATCCCACAGAAAATCTGAGGTCTGAGATCCCGATGAAAACACAGAGGAGACAGAGCCTTTGCTATTGGAACAGCCTGCCGGATTATATCAGATCAAATCTTTACCCATTTTAAAATCTTCTCTTAAAACCTTCTTTTTAATTCACTGTGAGTTTGTGTCATAAATGTTTGGCTCTGTCCTTGTTTCTTTAACTTGTGTGTTGTTCAGCACTTTGGTCAGCCATGTTTGCTGTTTTTAAATGTGCTATATAAATAAATAAATCTTGATATAGGCAGTAATCTGTCATCTAAACTATAATAAAAACAAGCAGAACATTAGAGTTCCCGTTTGGTATATTTCTGATTATCTGTCACAGAAGCAGAGCTGCTCCGCCACAGCACCTCAGATCAGTAACCCATTCATACAGCCTGCGCTAAACCATTAGACCAAGCCATTCAAGAATAATACTTTACTTTCATAGTAAAAAAAAAAAAAGGATTTTATTCATACCGACTTCCTTTCCTTGGTAATAATAGCGATACACAGTGTCTTTGTATTCTGAGTTTTTTTAATTTGTTGATTAAATTTAAGATTCTGACACATGAGGACACAGATATGACAATACATTTAAAAATATATACCCAATTTATACCATACAGATTGTTTCACAGAAATAAGGAGGAACACAACAGCGGTAATTGTGAAACTAAGCAGTTCAGAAGTCAATAACGCCCTTATATTCAGATAATTCACTAAATAAAGCATGTGGATCTTTATTCATCTGAATAATGTTTAATTAATTAATGTGTATTCATTTGTCACTACATATAGTGGATTTTTTGAAGACTTTTATCATCGATTTAATAAAAGTCCGGAAAGCGGAAGTGACGAGTGTTCCAGTAGCGGTGACGTCCTTCCGCTCAGGAGCAATGGCTCGCGCTGCTGGACGCGTTTGTTGATCAGTGATAAACGCGTGAATATTAGACTCTTATTAACGTGATTTGAGGTGAGTTTGAGTTTTCCTGTGATCGCGTGGATCTGCGTCACCCCGCGGCGCGTTCAGATGACGCACTCTTGCGTTTGACTGGTTTATCCGCGGCACGAGCATCAGTTAGTTTAGGATTCACACACGGACAGTAACGCGGTTCCCAAAGCACTCCCATGAGCTGTTCAGTGTACCTCTGTGCTCGCTCACAGGTCTGAGAACAGCCTTACTGTCAAGACTACATGAGAAGTCATGTGTGTTTATATGAGCAGAGCTTTCTTTAAAGACTGAAACATGTGATGCATGAGAGCTGAGCACGCATTAAAGCTGCAGTGTGTAATATCAGTGGAGTATAGAGACCTTACATAATGAACCGTACTGTGTTTGTTTACCGCGGGTCATGTGTCTACGGTGGCCCTAAAGGGACAGCCTGCTCTACAGGGCGCTAGCTGCTCTCTGCTGTCTCAGGCGATGTCTGTCCTGTGTGGGCCACCGTAGCTTCTCTGTGCTTCACGACCTCACCGCTAACCCTTACACACTTCTGTTGAGTGTGTGTCATCTGATGTTGTGTGTGTGTGTTAGGTGAAGCCGCCGGACGGTCATCATCGCCATCATGGGGCGCCGCTCCACCTCCTCCACCAAGAGTGGGAAGTTCATGAATCCCACCGACCAGGCCAGTGAGTACACACACTCTCTCTCACACACACACCAGCACTAGCTAGCTCATGTAATGTGTAAATGACCTCTGACCTGTTGTGTGTGTGCAGGGAAGGAGGCGCGCAAGAGAGAGCTGAAGAAGGTAAGCACACGACCTCTGACCCCGAGAGTTAGTTATGATGTTGTGTGATGTAGTGTAGCTGATGTTGTGTGTTTGTGTTGCAGAACAAGAAGCAGAGGATGATGGTCCGAGCGGCTGTGCTGAAGATGAAGGACCCGCGCCAGATCATCAGAGACATGGAGAAGCTCGATGAGATGGGTGTGTGTGAGTGTGAGTGAGTGAGTGAGTGAGTGTGAGTGTGTGTGAGTGAGTGAGTGAGTGAGTGAGTGAGTGTGTGAGTGAGTGAGTGAGTGACTGTGAGTGTGTGAGTGACTGTGTGAGTGAGAGTGTGACTGTGAGTGAGTGACTGTGAGTGAGTGTGTGAGTGAGTGAGTGAGTGAGTGAGTGAGTGTGTGAGTGTGAGTGAGTGACTGTGAGTGTGTGAGTGACTGTGTGAGTGAGAGTGTGACTGTGAGTGAGTGACTGTGAGTGAGTGAGTGACTGTGAGTGAGTGTGTGACTGTGAGTGAGTGTGTGACTGTGTGACTGTGAGTGTGTGACTGTGAGTGAGTGACTGTGAGTGTGTGACTGTGAGTGAGTGACTGTGAGTGTGTGACTGTGAGTGAGTGAGTGAGTGAGTGACTGTGAGTGAGTGAGTGAGTCAGTGAGTGAGTCAGTGAGTGAGTGAGTGTGTGTGTGAGTGAGTGAGTGAGTGAGTGTGTGAGTGAGTGTGTGAGTGACTGTGAGTGAGTGACTGTGAGTGAGTGACTGTGAGTGAGTGACTGTGAGTGAGTGTGTGAGTGAGTGACTGTGAGTGTGTGAGTGTGTGACTGTGAGTGAGTGACTGTGAGTGTGTGACTGTGGTGAGTGAGTGGTGAGTGACTGTGAGTGAGTGAGTGAGTGGAGTGAGTCAGTGAGTGAGTCAGTGAGTGAGTGTGAGTGAGTGAGTGAGTGTGTGAGTGAGTGTGTGAGTGAGTGTGAGTGAGTGTGTGAGTGTGAGTGAGTGACTGTGAGTGAGTGACTGTGACTGAGTGAGTGAGAGTGTGACTGTGGTGAGTGACTGTGAGTGAGTGAGTGACTGTGAGTGAGTGTGTAACTGTGAGTGAGTGTGTGACTGTGAGTGTGTGACTGTGAGTGTGTGACTGTGAGTGAGTGAGTGACTGTGAGTGAGTGAGTGAGTGACTGTGTGAGTGAGTGACTGTGTGAGTGACTGTGTGAGTGACTGTGTGTGAGTGAGTGAGTGAGTGAGTGAGTGTGAGTGAGTGAGTGTGAGTGAGTGAGTGTGAGTGAGTGTGACTGTGAGTGAGTGACTGTGAGTGAGTGAGTGACTGTGAGTGAGTGTGTGACTGTGTGACTGTGTGACTGTGAGTGTGAGTGTGAGTGTGTGACTGTGACTGAGTGACTGTGAGTGAGTGACTGTGAGTGTGTGACTGTGAGTGAGTGAGTGAGTGTGTGACTGTGAGTGGTGGTGAGTGAGTGGGTGAGTCAGTGAGTGAGTCAGTGAGTGAGTGAGTGTGTGTGTGAGTGAGTGAGTGAGTGAGTGAGTGAGTGTGTGAGTGAGTGAGTGAGTGTGTGAGTGAGTGTGTGAGTGAGTGTGTGAGTGAGTGACTGTGAGTGAGTGACTGTGAGTGAGTGAGTGACTGTGAGTGAGTGTGTGTGACTGTGAGTGAGTGTGTGACTGTGAGTGTGTGACTGTGTGACTGTGAGTGAGTGACTGTGAGTGTGTGACTGTGAGTGGTGAGTGAGTGACTGTGAGTGAGTGAGTGAGTGAGTGAGTCAGTGAGTGAGTCAGTGAGTGAGTGAGTGTGTGTGAGTGAGTGAGTGAGTGTGTGAGTGAGTGTGTGAGTGAGTGTGTGAGTGAGTGTGTGAGTGAGTGTGAGTGTGAGTGAGTGACTGTGAGTGAGTGACTGTGACTGAGTGAGTGAGAGTGTGACTGTGAGTGAGTGACTGTGAGTGAGTGAGTGACTGTGAGTGAGTGTGTGACTGTGAGTGTGTGACTGTGTGACTGTGAGTGTGTGAGTGAGTGTGTGACTGTGAGTGTGTGACTGTGAGTGGTGAGTGACTGTGAGTGAGTGAGTGGGTGAGTGACTGTGTGAGTGAGTGACTGTGAGTGACTGTGTGAGTGGTGAGTGAGTGAGTGTGAGTGAGTGAGTGTGAGTGAGTGAGTGAGTGTGTGAGTGTGTGAGTGTGTGAGTGAGTGACTGTGGTGACTGTGAGTGACTGTGTGTGAGTGACTGTGTGTGAGTGACTGTGACTGAGTGGAGTGAGTGAGTGGTGGGTGAGTGAGTGAGTGGTGAGTGAGTGAGTGGTGAGTGGTGGTGAGTGAGTGGGTGAGTGAGTGAGTGAGTGGTGGTGAGTGAGTGAGTGAGTGAGTGTGAGTGAGTGAGTGAGTGTGAGTGTGAGTGTGAGTGAGTGTGTGTGAGTGAGTGTGGTGAGTGAGTGGTGAGTGAGTGAGTGACTGTGAGTGTGTGAGTGAGTGACTGTGAGTGACTGTGAGTGAGTGACTGTGAGTGACTGTGAGTGACTGTGTGTGAGTGACTGTGGTGACTGTGTGAGTGACTGTGTGAGTGACTGTGTGAGTGACTGTGTGAGTGACTGTGTGAGTGGTGAGTGAGTGAGAGTGAGTGAGTGACTGTGAGTGAGTGACTGTGAGTGAGTGTGTGAGTGAGTGACTGTGAGTGAGTGACTGTGAGTGAGTGACTGTGAGTGAGTGAGTGACTGTGAGTGAGTGACTGTGAGTGAGTGACTGTGAGTGACTGAGTGTGTGACTGTGAGTGTGTGACTGTGAGTGAGTGACTGTGAGTGAGTGACTGTGAGTGAGTGACTGTGAGTGAGTGACTGTGAGTGAGTGACTGTGAGTGAGTGACTGTGAGTGAGTGACTGTGAGTGAGTGACTGTGTGAGTGAGTGACTGTGTGAGTGAGTGAGTGTGTGAGTGAGTGACTGTGGTGAGTGACTGTGAGTGACTGTGAGTGAGTGACTGTGAGTGAGTGACTGTGAGTGAGTGACTGTGAGTGAGTGACTGTGAGTGAGTGACTGTGTGAGTGAGTGAGTGTGGTGAGTGACTGTGAGTGAGTGACTGTGAGTGAGTGACTGTGAGTGAGTGAGTGGAGTGTGTGAGTGAGTGAGTGAGTGACTGAGTGACTGTGGTGAGTGACTGTGGTGAGTGACTGTGTGAGTGAGTGACTGTGTGAGTGAGTGACTGTGAGTGAGTGACTGTGAGTGAGTGACTGTGTGAGTGAGTGACTGTGAGTGAGTGACTGTGTGAGTGAGTGACTGTGAGTGAGTGACTGTGTGAGTGAGTGACTGTGTGAGTGAGTGACTGTGAGTGAGTGACTGTGAGTGAGTGACTGTGAGTGAGTGGTGAGTGAGTGAGTGTGAGTGAGTGAGTGAGTGACTGTGAGTGAGTGACTGTGAGTGAGTGAGTGAGTGAGTGACTGTGTGAGTGAGTGTGTGAGTGAGTGACTGTGTGAGTGAGTGACTGTGTGAGTGAGTGACTGTGAGTGAGTGACTGTGAGTGAGTGACTGTGAGTGAGTGACTGTGAGTGAGTGACTGTGAGTGAGTGAGTGACTGTGTGAGTGAGTGACTGTGTGAGTGAGTGACTGTGTGAGTGAGTGACTGTGTGAGTGAGTGACTGTGTGAGTGAGTGACTGTGTGAGTGGTGAGTGTGTGAGTGTGAGTGTGAGTGTGAGTGACTGAGTGAGTGAGTGGGTGGAGTGACTGAGTGTGTGAGTGTGTGAGTGAGTGACTGTGGAGTGAGTGACTGTGGTGAGTGACTGTGGTGAGTGAGTGAGTGAGTGAGTGAGTGAGTGACTGTGAGTGACTGTGAGTGACTGTGTGTGAGTGACTGTGTGTGAGTGACTGTGACTGAGTGAGTGGTGGTGAGTGGTGAGTGGGTGAGTGAGTGAGTGAGTGAGTGGTGGTGGTGAGTGGTGGTGAGTGGAGTGAGTGGTGAGTGGTGAGTGGTGGTGGTGAGTGGTGAGTGAGTGGTGTGAGTGTGAGTGTGGTGAGTGTGTGAGTGGGTGAGTGGTGGTGAGTGACTGTGAGTGAGTGACTGTGAGTGTGTGAGTGAGTGACTGTGAGTGACTGTGAGTGAGTGACTGTGAGTGACTGTGAGTGACTGTGTGTGAGTGACTGTGAGTGACTGTGTGAGTGACTGTGTGAGTGACTGTGTGAGTGACTGTGTGAGTGAGTGAGTGAGAGTGTGACAGTGAGTGAGTGAGTGACTGTGAGTGAGTGACTGTGAGTGAGTGTGTGAGTGAGTGACTGTGAGTGAGTGACTGTGAGTGAGTGACTGTGAGTGAGTGAGTGACTGTGAGTGAGTGAGTGAGTGAGTGACTGTGAGTGACTGAGTGTGTGACTGTGAGTGTGTGACTGTGAGTGAGTGACTGTGAGTGAGTGACTGTGAGTGAGTGAGTGACTGTGAGTGAGTGACTGTGAGTGAGTGACTGTGAGTGAGTGACTGTGAGTGAGTGACTGTGAGTGAGTGACTGTGAGTGAGTGACTGTGTGAGTGAGTGAGTGTGTGAGTGAGTGACTGTGAGTGAGTGACTGTGAGTGACTGTGGTGAGTGACTGTGAGTGAGTGACTGTGGAGTGAGTGACTGTGGTGAGTGACTGTGAGTGAGTGACTGTGTGAGTGAGTGAGTGTGTGAGTGAGTGACTGTGAGTGAGTGACTGTGAGTGAGTGACTGTGAGTGAGTGAGTGTGAGTGTGTGAGTGAGTGAGTGAGTGACTGTGAGTGACTGTGAGTGAGTGACTGTGAGTGAGTGACTGTGTGAGTGAGTGACTGTGTGAGTGAGTGACTGTGGTGGTGACTGTGTGGTGAGTGACTGTGTGAGTGAGTGACTGTGAGTGAGTGACTGTGAGTGAGTGAGTGACTGTGAGTGAGTGAGTGACTGTGTGAGTGAGTGAGTGTGTGGTGAGTGACTGTGAGTGAGTGACTGTGAGTGAGTGACTGTGAGTGAGTGGTGAGTGAGTGAGTGTGAGTGAGTGTGAGGTGGTGGAGTGGTGAGTGACTGTGAGTGAGTGACTGTGTGAGTGAGTGACTGTGAGTGAGTGACTGTGAGTGAGTGACTGTGTGAGTGAGTGACTGTGTGAGTGAGTGACTGTGTGAGTGAGTGACTGTGTGAGTGAGTGACTGTGAGTGAGTGACTGTGAGTGAGTGACTGTGAGTGAGTGACTGTGAGTGAGTGAGTGTGTGAGTGAGTGAGTGACTGTGAGTGAGTGACTGTGTGAGTGAGTGACTGTGTGAGTGAGTGACTGTGTGAGTGAGTGACTGTGTGAGTGAGTGACTGTGTGAGTGAGTGACTGTGTGAGTGTGTGGTGTGAGTGTGAGTGAGTGAGTGAGTGAGTGGTGAGTGTGAGTGACTGAGTGAGTGGTGGTGGTGAGTGACTGTGAGTGAGTGTGAGGTGAGTGACTGTGTGAGTGGTGGTGAGTGGTGACTGTGGTGAGTGAGTGAGTGAGTGACTGTGTGAGTGACTGTGTGAGTGACTGTGTGAGTGACTGTGTGAGTGACTGTGTGAGTGACTGTGTGAGTGACTGTGAGTGAGTGGTGAGTGGGTGGTGGTGGTGGAGTGGAGTGAGTGAGTGAGTGGGTGGAGTGGTGAGTGGTGAGTGAGTGGTGAGTGGTGAGTGAGTGAGTGGTGAGTGGTGACTGTGTGAGTGGTGAGTGGTGGTGAGTGTGTGTGAGTGTGTGAGTGAGTGGTGAGTGAGTGGTGGTGGGTGAGTGGTGGAGTGAGTGACTGTGTTAGTGACTGTGTTAGTGACTGTGTTAGTGACTGTGTGAGTGACAGTGAGTGAGTGAGTGACTGTGTGAGTGACTGTGTGAGTGACAGTGAGTGAGTGAGTGACTGTGTGAGTGACTGTGTGAGTGACTGTGTGGTGACTGTGAGTGACTGTGTGAGTGACTGTGTGAGTGACTCTGTGAGTGACTCTGTGAGTGACTCTGTGAGTGACTCTGTGAGTGACTCTGTGAGTGACTCTGTGAGTGACTCTGTGAGTGACTCTGTGAGTGACTCTGTGAGTGACTCTGTGAGTGACTGAGAGAGTGAGTGACTGAGAGTGAGTGACTGAGAGAGTGAGTGGTGAGTGAGTGGTGGTGGTGAGGAGTGAGTGAGTGTGAGTGAGTGAGTGGTGGTGGTGAGTGGTGGTGAGTGAGTGGTGGTGGTGAGTGGTGAGTGGTGAGTGAGGTGGTGAGTGGTGAGTGGTGGTGGTGGTGGTGAGTGAGTGGTGGTGGTGAGTGGTGGTGGTGGTGGTGAGTGGTGGTGGTGAGTGAGTGAGTGGTGAGTGAGTGGTGAGTGAGTGGTGGTGAGTGAGTGTGTGGTGAGTGTGTGAGTGACTGTGCGAGTGTGTGGTGACTGTGCGGTGGTGGTGACTGTGCGAGTGGTGGTGACTGTGCGAGTGGTGGTGGTGGTGAGTGAGTGAGTGACTGTGTGGTGAGTGAGTGTGTGACTGTGTGAGTGAGTGGTGACTGACTGTGTGGTGAGTGAGTGACTGTGTGAGTGAGTGGTGTGAGTGAGTGGTGAGTGAGTGAGTGAGTGAGTGACTGTGTGAGTGGTGACTGTGTGAGTGGTGAGTGAGTGAGTGAGTGAGTGAGTGAGTGACTGACTGTGTGAGTGAGTGAGTGACTGTGTGAGTGGTGGTGAGTGAGTGGTGGTGGTGGTGAGTGATTGACTGTGTGGTGGTGACTGTGTGAGTGAGTGACTGTGTGGTGAGTGAGTGGTGAGTGACTGTGAGTGGTGACTGTGTGAGTGAGTGACTGTGTGAGTGAGTGACTGTGTGTGAGTGGGTGACTGTGTGAGTGGTGACTGTGTGAGTGGTGACTGTGTGAGTGAGTGACTGTGAGTGACTGGTGAGTGAGTGGTGGTGAGTGGTGAGTGAGTGGTGGAGTGGTGAGTGAGTGAGTGAGTGAGTGAGTGAGTGAGTGGTGAGTGAGTGACTGTGTTAGTGACTGTGTTAGTGACTGTGTTAGTGACTGTGTTAGTGACTGTGTTAGTGACTGTGTTAGTGACTGTGTGAGTGACTGTGTGAGTGACTGTGTGAGTGACTGTGTGAGTGACTGAGTGAGTGACAGTGAGTGAGTGAGTGAGTGAGTGAGTGACTGTGTGAGTGACTGTGTGAGTGACTCTGTGAGTGACTCTGTGGTGACTGTGTGAGTGACTGTGTGAGTGACTGTGTGAGTGACTCTGTGAGTGACTCTGTGAGTGACTCTGTGGTGACTCTGTGGTGACTCTGTGAGTGACTCTGTGAGTGACTCTGTGAGTGACTGAGAGAGTGAGTGACTGAGAGAGTGAGTGACTGAGAGAGTGAGTGACTGAGAGAGTGAGTGAGTGAGTGAGTGAGTGAGTGAGTGAGTGAGTGTGAGAGTGAGTGAGTGAGTGAGTGGTGAGTGAGTGAGTGAGTGAGTGGGAGTGAGTGAGTGAGTGAGTGAGTGAGTGGAGTGAGTGAGTGAGTGGTGAGTGAGTGAGTGAGTGAGTGAGTGAGTGAGTGAGTGAGTGAGTGAGTGAGTGTGTGAGTGTGTGAGTGAGTGAGTGAGTGAGTGTGAGTGTGTGAGTGAGTGAGGAGTGACTGTGCGAGTGAGTGAGTGACTGTGCAGTGAGTGAGTGACTGTGAGGAGTGAGTGACTGTGCGAGTGAGTGAGTGACTGTGTGAGTGAGTGAGTGTGTGACTGTGTGAGTGAGTGAGTGACTGTGTGAGTGAGTGAGTGACTGTGTGAGTGAGTGAGTGACTGTGCGAGTGAGTGAGTGGTGGAGTGAGTAAGTGAGTGAGTGGTGAGTGGTGAGTGGTGAGTGAGTGAGTGAGTGAGTGAGTGAGTGAGTGGAGTGAGTGACTGTGTGAGTGAGTGAGTGAGTGAGTGACTGTGTGAGTGAGTGACTGTGAGGAGTGACTGTGTGAGTGAGTGACTGTGTGAGTGGAGTGAGTGAGTGAGTGAGTGAGTGAGTGAGTGAGTGAGTGAGTGAGTGAGTGAGTGAGTGAGTGAGTGAGTGAGTGAGTGAGTGGTGAGTGAGTGAGTGAGTGAGTGAGTGAGTGAGTGAGTGAGTGAGTGACTGTGTGAGTGAGTGACTGTGTGAGTGAGTGACTGTGTGAGTGAGTGAGTGAGTGAGTGAGTGACTGTGTGAGTGAGTGACTGTGTGAGTGAGTGACTGTGTGAGTGAGTGACTGTGTGAGTGAGTGACTGTGTGAGTGAGTGACTGTGGTGAGTGAGTGAGTGAGTGAGTGAGTGACTGTGTTAGTGACTGTGTTAGTGACTGTGTTAGTGACTGTGTTAGTGACTGTGTGAGTGACTGTGTGAGTGACTGTGTGAGTGACTGAGTGAGTGACAGTGGAGTGAGTGAGTGAGTGAGTGAGTGAGTGAGTGAGTGACTGTGTGAGTGACTGAGTGACTGTGTGAGTGACTGTGTGAGTGACTCTTGACTCTGTGAGTGACTGTGTGAGTGACTGTGTGAGTGACTGTGTGAGTGACTGTGTGAGTGACTGTGTGAGTGACTGTGTGAGTGACTCTGTGAGTGACTCTGTGAGTGACTCTGTGAGTGACTCTGTGAGTGACTCTGTGAGTGACTCTGTGAGTGACTCTGTGAGTGACTCTGTGAGTGACTCTGTGAGTGACTCTGTGAGTGACTCTGTGAGTGACTCTGTGAGTGACTCTGTGAGTGACTCTGTGAGTGACTCTGTGAGTGACTGAGAGAGTGAGTGACTGAGAGAGTGAGTGAGTGAGTGAGTGAGTGAGTGAGTGAGTGACTGTGTGAGTGAGTGAGTGAGTGAGTGAGTGTGTGAGTGAGTGAGTGTGAGTGAGTGAGTGAGTGAGTGAGTGACTGTGTGAGGAGTGGTGAGTGAGTGTGTGGAGTGAGTGACTGTGAGTGAGTGAGTGACTGTGAGTGAGTGAGTGACTGTGAGTGAGTGAGTGTGTGACTGTGTGGAGTGGTGAGTGACTGTGTGAGTGAGTGAGTGACTGTGAGTGAGTGAATGAGTGACTGTGTGAGTGAGTGAATGAGTGACTGTGAGTGAGTGAGTGAGTGAGTGAGTGGAGTGGTGAGTGAGTGAGTGAGTGAGTGAGTGACTGTGTGAGTGAGTGAGTGACTGTGTGAGTGAGCTGTGGAGGAGTGAGTGAGTGAGTGAGTGGTGAGTGAGTGAGTGGTGAGTGAGTGAGTGAGTGAGTGAGTGAGTGAGTGACTGTGTGAGTGAGTGACTGTGTGAGTGGTGAGTGACTGTGTGGAGGAGTGACTGTGGAGTGAGTGACTGTGTGAGGAGTGAGTGAGTGAGTGGAGTGAGTGGAGTGAGTGAGTGGAGTGAGTGAGTGAGTGAGTGAGTGAGTGAGTGACTGTGTGAGTGAGTGAGTGAGTGAGTGAGTGAGTGATCAGTGAGTGGTGAGTGAGTGAGTGAGTGAGTGAGTGAGTGAGTGAGTGAGTGAGTGACTGTGTGAGTGAGTGAGTGAGTGAGTGAGTGAGTGAGTGAGTGAGTGACTGTGGTGAGTGAGTGACTGTGCGAGTGAGTGAGTGAGTGAGTGAGTGACTGTGTGAGTGAGTGACTGTGTGAGTGAGTGTGTGAGTGTGTGAGTGTGAGTGTGTGAGTGTGTGGTGTGAGTGTGTGGTGTGTGAGTGTGTGTGAGTGTGTGAGTGTGGTGGTGGTGACTGTGGTGAGTGACTGTGAGTGACTGTGTGGTGAGTGACTGTGGTGAGTGTGTGAGTGTGTGAGTGTGTGAGTGTGTGAGTGTGTGGGTGTGTGAGTGTGTGAGTGTGTGAGTGTGTGAGTGTGTGAGTGTGGAGGTGTGAGTGTGAGTGAGTGTGTGGTGTGTGAGTGGTGAGTGAGAGAGTGAGTGAGGGTGTGTGAGTGACTTGTTTGATGGCGGTTTCATTCTGTCCGTGTTCAGAGTTTAATCCGGTGCAGCAGCCGCTGCTGACAGGTGCTGCGCGACAAGCGCAGAAGCTGCGCGAGACCTTGGAGCGATCTCGAGCGGGAGAATGGCACAGCTGCAGCTGGAACTACAGACCAGAGAGGCCAGCTGTCGCTCTACGACTCCGTCAGGTGTGTCAAGCTCTGCTCTTCTTCATGTTCTTACTATGAAGGTGCAGAGGTAATGTAGTGAACGCTCGGTCTGTGTGTGTGTGTGTCAGAATGCAGAGTCGGTGGAGGTGGACAGTATTCCTCTTCCAGACATGCCTCACGCTCATCCAGCATCCTCATCAGGACATTCCCCTGCCAGCCCAGCCGCCCTCCATCCTGAAGAAGGCTCCGCTGGGGTCAGAACACACACACACACATTCTTGAACAGTCTGACTTACATTTGTTTAATGTGGTGCATGTATTCAGAGCCATACTTCAGTTTATGTCGTGAGCCTAAAACACCGAAGTGCAGGAGGGGTCAGCGGTGTGAGTGTATGCTGATGTGTGTTTCAGGAAAGGGTCAGCGCTCTGCAGCACGCTCTGGCTGGAGTTCTCGCCTGCCGGGACGCAAACCCCGGGACCCGAACCACCGCCCCGCCAGATCCTGCAGCGGACACGCCAACACACGCGCACAGGTACACCACTCGCCAGATATACACCAACAGCGCGCTGGTACACTACACGCCAGATATACACGCCAACACGCGCACAGGTACTACACGCCAGATATACGCCAACACCGCGCGGTACACTACACGCCAGATATACGCCAACACACGTACACGCCAGATATACCGTACGGTACACACTACCACAGATATGCCAACACCACGCCCTGGTACACACTACGCCAGATATACCAACACACGCCACACAGGTACACTGCAGATATCTGCGCCAATGCGCCGCTGGTACACCATGACATACGCCAACACACGCCGCTGGTACACACTACCGCCAGATATACGCCAACACCACCGCACAGGTACACTACGCCAGATATACACGCCAACACACGCCGCGCGGTACACCTACGCCAGATATACCGCCAACACGCGCACAGGTACACACTACGCCAGATATACGCCAACACCGCACACCTACGCCAGATATAGCAACACGCCGCGCGGTACACTACGCCAGATATACACGCCAACACACGCGCTGGTACACTACACGCCAGATACGCCAACACACACGCGCTGGTACACTACAGATATACGCCAACACGCGCTGGTACACCTACCAGATATACACGCCAACACACGCCGCAGGTACACACTACACGCCAGATATACACGCCAACACCGCGCCGCAGGTACACTACACACCAGATATACACGCCAACACCGCCGCTGAGGTACACACGCCAGATATACCGCCAACACGCGCTGGTACACCCTACGCCAGATATACGCCAACACACGCGCACAGGTACACCCGCCAGATATACACGCCAACACCCGCGCGGTACACTACACGCCAGATATACGCCAACACACGCCGGTACACTACCGCCAGATACGCCAACACACGCCGCTGGTACACACTGCGCAGATATACCATACACTACGCCAGATATACCAACGCGCAGGTGCACTACCCAGATATACGCTGCGCGCGGTACACTACCGCCAGATATACGCCAACACCACACAGGTACACACCGCCAGATATACGCTACGCCACACAGGTACACTCACTACCGCCAGATATACGCCAACACCACACAGGTACACACTACGCCAGATATACACGCCAACACACGCCGCACAGGTACACACTACGCCAGATATACACGAACACGCGCACAGGTACACACTAGCGCCAGATATACGCGCCAACACACGCCGCAGGTACACACTACACGCCAGATATGCGCCAACACACGCACGGTACACCAGATATACCGCCAACACGCGCTGGTACACACTACCAGATATACGCCAACACACCGGTACACCCTACCGCCAGATATACACGCCAACACACGCCGCACGGTACACACTACACGCCAGATATACACGCCAACACGCCGCACAGGTACACCCGCCAGATATACACGCCAACACGCGCAGGTACACACGCCAGATATACGCCCATCACACAGTACATACACACGCCGTACACCAGATATACACGCCAACACACGCTGGTACACACTACACACCAGATATACGCCCAACGCGCACGTACACACTACACGCCAGATATACACACGCGCGCACAGGTACACTACACGCCAGATATACGCCAACACGCGCTGGGTACACACTAATACGCCACACGCCAACACACGCGCACAGGTACACACTACGCCAGATATACACGCCAACACCGCCAGCACAGGTACACCACCAGATATGCCAACACACGCGCACACTACGCAGATATACACGCCACACACAGGTACACACCGCCAGATATACACGCCACACGCCAGCACAGTGTACAGATATACGCTACGCGCACAGGTACACACCAGATATATCCAACACCGCAGTACACTACACCAGATATACACGCTACACACAGGTACTCACTACGCCAGATATACACGCCAACACACACAGGTACACACTACACCAGATATACACGCTACGCCACACAGGTACTCACTACATGCCAGATATACACGCCTACACACTGCGCCAGATATACACGCTACACGCCCGCGGTACACACTACCAGATATACACGCACTGGTACACACTACGCCAGATATACACACCGCACAGGTACACACTACACGCCAGATATACACGCTACGTCGCTCAGGTACACACTACATGCCAGATATACAAGCCTACACTACAGCCAGATATACGCCAGATATACACGCCAACACACGCTGCACAGGTACACACTACACGCCAGATATACATACGCTACACACGCTACATGCAGATATACACGCCAACACACGCTGCACAGGTACACCCTACACCAGATATACACGCCAACGCGCTGCAGGTACACTACACGCCAGATATACACGCCTACACACGCCAACACGCTGCACAGGTACAAACTACACGCCAGATATACGCCTACTGCGCCACACGCTGCACAGGTACAAACTACCGCCAGATATACATGCTGCGCCGCACACTACACGCCAGATATACGCCAACACCGCACAGGTACACTACACGCCAGATATACACGCCAACACCGCTGGGTACACACACGCCAGATATACACAGGTACACACACAGATACCGCCCAGCACAGGTACACACTACGCCAGATATACACGCCAACACACGCCACACAGGTACACACTACACCAGATATACGCTACGCCGCACAGGTACTCACTACATGCCAGATATACACGCCAACACACGCCACACAGGTACACACTACCAGATATACACGCCACACAGGTACACTACACGCCAGATATACACGCCAACACACGTCGCACAGGTACACACTACAGATATACACGCTACCACGCACAGGTACACCTACACGCCAGATATACGCTACATGCGCACAACACGCCAGATATACACGCTACGCGCAGGTACACCGCCAGATATACCGCGCTAACACACAGGTACACACTACGCCAGATATACGCTACGCGCACTACACACTACACGCCAGATATACACGCCAACACGCCCACAGGTACGCTACACGCCAGATATACACGCCAGGTACACTACACGCCAGATATACACGCTACACGCCGCGCATGTACACACTACACAGATATACACGCCAACACACGCTGCACAGGTACTCACTACATGCCAGATATACACGCCTACGCTACACGCACAGGTACACTGCAGATATACACGCCAACACACGCCACACAGGTACACACTACATGCCAGATATACGCTACGCCGCACAGGTACACTACGCCAGATATACACGCCTACACTACACACCAGATATACACGCTACACGCGCGCACAGGTACACACTACATGCCAGATATACACGCCAACGCCGCACAGGTACACTACACGCCAGATATACACGCGCCAACACACGCGCTGGTACACTACGCCAGATATACACGCCAACACCGCGCACAGGTACACTACACGCCAGATATACGCCAACACGCGCACAGGTACACCCTACACGCCAGATACCACGCGGCTACAGGTACACCCTACATGCCAGATATACGCCACCACGCGCAGGTACACACTACGCCAGATATACGCCCAACACGCCGCACAGGTACACTCTACCGCCAGATATACACGCCAACGCGCGCCACAGGTACACCTACGCCAGATATACGCCAACACGCGCACGTACACCTACACGCCAGATATACACGCTAACACCGCCGCACAGGTACACCCTACACGCCAGATATACACGCCAACACACGCGGTACACTCTACACGCCAGATATACACACACGCGCGGTACACTCTACAGATATACGCCAACACCGCGCACAGGTACACTACACGCCAGATATACACGCCACCACGCACGGTACACTCTACAGATATACGCCAACACCGCCGCTGGGTACACCTGCAGATATACACGCCACACAGGTACACTACCAGATATACACGCCAACACCGCGCTGGTACACACTACGCCAGATATACACGCCACACAGGTACACACTGCGCCAGATATACACGCCAACCCGCTGAGTACTACAGATATACACGCCACAGGTACACTACGCCAGATATATATACGCCAACACACGCACACAGGTACACACTACACCAGATATACACGCTACGCCCACAGGTACTCACTACACGCCAGATATACACGCCAACACCGCCACACAGGTACACTACACGGATATACACCATACACAGATACTCACTACATGCCAGATATACACGCCTACACTACACGCCAGATATACGCTACACGGGTACACACTACGCCAGATATACACGCCATACACAGGTACACACTACCGCCAGATATACACGCTACGCCGCACAGGTACACACCGCCAGATATACACGCTACACGCTCAGGTACACTTGCCAGATATACAAGCCTACACGCTGCACAGGTACACCTACCGCCAGATATACGCCAACACCGCTGCACAGGTACATACGCCTACACACTGCGCCAACGCGCTGCACAGGTACAAACTACCAGATATACGCCTACACACGCGCCAACACACGCTGCACAGGTACAAACTACACGCCAGATATACATGCGCCGCACAGGTACACGCTACACGCCAGTTATACACGCCAACACCGCAGGTACACGCCAGACATACGCCAACACACGGCACAGGTACACACTACACGCCACACAGGTACACACCACGCCAGATATACACGCCAACACACGCGCACAGTGCACTACGCCAGATATACGCTCACGCCACACAGTACCAGATATACGCACCGCTGGGTACTCACTACATGCCAGATACACGCCAACACACGCCACACAGGTACACACACGCCAGATATACCGCCACAGGTACACACCAGATATACACGCCAACACACGTGCACAGGTACACTACACGCCAGATATACACGCTACACGCCGCTGGTACACCCTACACGCCAGATATACACGCTACATACCGCACAGGTACACACCACGCCAGATATACACACTACACGCGCACAGGTACAAACTACACGCCAGATATACACGCTACACACGCCACACAGGTACACTACGCCAGATATACACGCTACGCGCACATGACACTACAGATATACACCGCCAACACCGCCCGTACAGGTACACGCTACCGCCAGATATACACGCCACACAGGTACACTACGCCAGATATACGCTTGCGCGCGCACACTACACCAGATACACGCCAACACCGCTGCACAGGTACTCACTACATGCCAGATATACACGCTACCTACACGCTGCGTCGCACAGGTACACCAGATATACACGCCAACACACGCCACAGGTACACACATGCCAGATATACACTACGCCGCATACACTACCGCCAGATATACACACTACACACCAGATATACGCTACACGCGCACAGGTACACACTACATGCCAGATATACGCCAACACACCGCACAGGTACACACTACGCCAGATATACGCCAACACACGCGCACAGGTACACACTGCGCCAGATATACACACCGCCACACAGGTACACACACACCAGATATACCACACGCCGCTGGTACTCACTACATGCCAGATATAGCTACCGTCGCCAGCCAGATATACTGCGCCACAGCCACACAGGTACACACCAGATATACGCTGCAGATATACACGCTACACGCGCGGTACACACTACATGCCAGATATACACGCCAACACCATGTGCACACCAGATATACATATACAGGTACACACTACATGCCAGGTATACACGCCACGCTACACAGCAGATATACACGCTACACACAGGTACACACCAGATATACGCCTACGCTACACAGGTACACACACCACAGATATACACACTGGCACATGGTACACACCATGCAGGTATGTACACCACTACAGATATACACGCTACGCGCACAGGTACACACTACATGCCAGGTATACACGCCTACAGCTACAGGCAAGGCAAGGCAAGGCAAGTTTATTTATATAGCACATTTCATACACAATGGCAATTCAAAGTGCTTTACATGAAAATGAAATTAAAATAGTGATAAAATTAAGAATACCACGTGTAAGACTTAAAAATAAAACAGGATAATTAAAAACAGTTGTAAAGAGAATTTTTAAAATAAGAAGACAATAGAAATATATAGTTGTAAAGATATTTAAAAAGAATAAAATTATTACAGTGTATATATAGATAAAAAATAAAATAAAAATAAAAATTAAGATGATGCATAGATTAGAATAGGTGCAATCAGTCGGACGTACAGTGGCACAGTGCTCATTCAGTAAAGGCACAGCTGAACAGATGTGTTTTGAGTCTAGATTTGAATGTGGCTACTGTTGGAGCACATCTGATCTCTTCTGGAAGCTGGTTCCAGCTACGGCTGGCACAATAGCTGAGCAGACTCTCCTTTCTTTGAGTGAACTCTTGGTATTTCTAGCTGACTTGATCCTGATGATCTGAGTGATCTGATGGGTTTGTATTTAATCAGCATATCTGCAATGTATTGAGGTCCTAGGTCATTGAGTGATTTATAAACAAGTAATAATATTTTAAAATTGATCCTAAATGTAACTGGAAGCCAGTGTAAAGACCTGAGGACTGGCGTGATATGGTCATATTTTCTTGTTCTGCTCAGAATCCTGGCACAGCATTCTGTATGAGCTGCAGCTGTCTAATGGTCTTTTTGGGAAGGCCGGTTAGAAGACCATTACAATAGTCCACCCTGCTGGTGATGAAAGCGTGAGCGAGTTTCTCTAAGTCTTGCCTGGAAACAAAGCATCTAATTCTTGCAATATTTTTCAGATGATAGTAAGCTGATTTAGTTATTGCTTTGACATGACTATTGAAACTCAGGTCTGACTCCAAAATCACACCAAGATTCCTGACTTGATTTTTGTTATTAGACCTTTTGTCTCAAGATATCGTTCACCTTGAGAATTTCATCTTCGTTTCCAAATGTAATGATTTCAGTTTTGTTTTTGTTTAACTGGAGATAGTTTTGGCTCATCCAACTGTTAATTTCATCAATGCATTTGCACAGAGAGTCAATGGGGCTATAGTCATTAGGTGATAGTGCTAAGTAGATCTGGGTGTCGTCAGCATAGCTGTGGTAAGCCATTTGGTTCTCTCTCATTATTTGGCTCAGTGGCAGCATATACAGGTTGAATAGGAGTGGTGCTAGAATTGACCCTTGTGGGACTCCATGAAGTCATGGATGTCCAGTCAGACTTATGGTCACCTATACTCACATAATAACCTCTTCCTTCTAAATCGACCTGAACCATTTAAGGACCATCCCAGAAAGTCCGACCCAGTTTTCCAGCCTGTCAAGAAGTATGTTATGGTCAACAGTGTCGAATGCGGCACTGAGGTCGAGTAGCACCAGAATTGATGTTTTGCCTGTATCTGTATTGAGGCGAATATCATTTATGATCTTTATGGCGCTGTTTCTGTGCTGTGATGTGGAAACCAGATTGAAAATTGTCAAAGTATCCGTTTGAGCTTAAGAATTTGTTCAGCTGACTGAAGACAACTTTTTCAATGATCTTGCCTATGAAGGGAGATTTGAGATTGGTCGGTAGTTGTTCAATATGGAGTTATCCAGATTTCTCTTTTTCAGAAGAGGCTTAACTACTGCGGTTTTAAGGGAGTTTGGAAAATTCCCATTGAGAAGTGATGAGTTTACCACTTCTAGCAGATCTGCTTCTAAACAGTTAAACACACTTTTGAAAAAGAAGTGGGAGTGTGTCAAGGAGGCAGGTTGATGTTTTAAGGTGCTGCACCGTTTCTTCTAAAATTTTATAATCAATTGCTTCAAAATCAGACATAGTAACTTTCCGAGGTTGTGGTCTGATCTGACTGACCCCAAAGCAACTCACGGATGTGCTGATCGCCTTCCTGATATTATTTATTTTCTCTGAGAAGAAGGAAGCAAACTCACTGCATTTGCTGTCAGAGAGCATTTCACTGGGAATGTGACTCGGGGTTTGTCAGTCTCTCTACAGTAACAAAAGAGTGCGCGTGTTGTTTATGTTTCTGTTTATAATATTTGAGAAGAAGGTCTGTCTAGCCTTGCCTAGTTCCACATTGAAATCATGAAGGCTGTCTTTATAGATGTTATAATGGATTATAAGTTTTGTCTTCCGCCACATGCGTTCAGATTTCCTGCATTGTCTTTTCATTATTTGCACTGCCGTTGAGTTTCTCCAAGGTGCTTTCTGTCTTCCACTCTTTTCTTGACTTTCTCAGGAGCAATATTATCAATTACACTCTTAACTTTTGAGTTAAAGGAGTCAAGAGAGAATCAACAGAGTCTGCAGATATGCTTGGTGTTAGAGATATAGCCTTCATAAATAGCTCACTAGTGTTCTCATTTAAGCTTCTCTTTTTGACAGCGACAGATCTAGCTTCAATGGCAGGAGAGATTGAAATATCAAAGAAAATACAGAAATGATCAGACAATGCTACATCTTTAACAACAATTGATGAAATGTTTAGACCCTTGCTGATAAGTAAGTCTAGAGTGTGTCCACGATTGTGTGTGGGACCATGTACATGCTGTGTCAAATCAAAAGTGTTAATAACAGTCATGAGCTCTTTTGTTGTACTGGATTCAGCATTGTCTATGTGAATGTTAAAATCCCCAGCAATGGCAAAACAATCAAACTCTGAGGAGATTATTGATAACAGCTCTGTAAAGTCCTCAGTAAAGGATGGAGAGTATTTTGGAGGCCTGTAAACAATGATAAGCAGGATCGTGGAGCACCTTTAACACAATACCCAGATATTCAAAAGACAGATAGTCACCAAATGACACTTGCTTACATTGATAGACATCTTTAAAAAGAGCAGCAATACCCCACCTCTTCTAAACGCTCTGGACATACTCATAAAAGTAAAGTTAGGAGGAGCTGTTTCATTGAGGACTGTTGCACTGCAGTTTTCTTCAAGCCAAGTTTCATTTAGAAGCAAAAAATCTAGGTTGTTTGTGGTTATTAAGTCATTGACTAGAAATGATTTGTTCTTAAGTGAGCGGATATTTAAAAGTGCTAACTTAACAGTATTAATTTTTCCCCACAGTAATCTTAGTTTGACATGTAATAGGCAGCAGATTAGATGGGTTTGCTATACGGTCTGAGAAGGTCTTACACTTTCTATCACGTAACAGAACTGAAATAGAAAGAGACAGGCACACTGGGTTCCCTTTCGTTCTGTAAACATTTGATAAAGTTACTGTTATCATGGCGGGGACCCAACACACATCACTGAGAGCTGGTATCAGTTGTTTTGGGTTCACCTACAACAGATGGAGGAGGGTGTTGGCCCTGGCGTTGTGACCGAAGAAATCTCACAGGAGGAGGCTGAGGCGAGCTGGGCCCACAGGCTTTGATGGTTGTGGGGCTCGGCGCTCTTTGGTTGATATCTGGGGCTCGCAGAAATCGAGTGTGATAGTCTGGTTCCAGCATAGACCATTTGCTCCATTCTCTCTGAGAAGCTCAGAAGCGGGGATGCTGGTGAGAGGGATAACATGTCTGGTGAGGGTGGCTGTTGTTCTGGTGTTATCGGAGGCTGAATTATGTTATCATCCATTTCATGGAGTGACTTAGACATTTCATGCAGTTTCCTGTTCAGACTAGTCATAAAGCGTAACAGTTCACTAGTCTGACCCCCTTAGAGCCCACCCTTTGTGCACCTCCACAGTATGGGCAGAGATGTTACTGTTCAGTCCCTCAATCTGTGTTAGTTCTAATATGTCACAGTCTGTCTGTGGTGAGCACTGTGGGCGGGACTCAGATGGGAGTGTGTCCGTGAGCAGTGGCTGTTGTGGCTGCGTGATGTTATCAGTGTCCTTGTGGAGTGTGACATGTCCATTCAGATGCTGAAATGAAGTCCTGTAGTCGTCCATAGTCTGTTCAGGTGTGTGTGTGCCATTCAGGTCGAGTGAGTTAGCACACACAGCTGAGGATGGTGTAGGGAAAAGTGAATATTGTCCTTTAGCACTCTTGCACCAAGTTTGTTTGGGTGAAGGCCATTTGATGTAAACAATTGTCTCTGGCTCCAGAATAGATTAAAGTTGTCGATGAAGTTCACTCCTTTATGTTGCAGGTTTTTGCAGCCATGTATTAAGCCCAAGTAACCGTGAAAACCTATTTGTTCCTCTTGCTGGAAGTGGTCCACTGATGAACGGTTGAACTTTTAGTTTTCTAAGTGTTTCAAAAAGTACATTGAAATCCCTCTTAATGAGTTCTGACTGCTCTCTCTGAATATCGATTTTCCCCACATGAATGACAAGTCGATTTGCAGTCTTATGTTTCATCAGAATGTTCTGAATTTCCCTGTTTACGTCAGAAACTGTAGCTTGTGGAAGGCAGCATGTAGTTGTATCCCTGCTGCTAATGTTTCTGACTGTGGAGTCCCCCACTATCAGAGTCCTGGGCTCGGCTGCGCTCTGAGCTGAGTGCGCTGTCTGCTCGACCTTGGCGCCTTTTGGTATCAGTGTTAGCTGCTGGCTGATCGATCTGTGTTCGTTTACATTCATCACATTTGAGGATTCATCACCCACATTCATTAATACTTCAAATCTGTTTTCAAGTTGTATAGTTGGTGGTAGGAAATCAGCGTTTGCAATCCTTGTGTCTGGGGTAGAGCATGCTAATGTTGCAGTATGTTGCAGTCGTGACAATCTGATGTCTCGGGTCCCTTTGGGTCTTGCTCCCTGTTTGTGCCATCGATTAGTGTGTTGATCAGTTATTTGTTTCCCCTGTTGGGTAGCACTATGTTTATGGGACTCACCGGCAGTGTGCTGAGGCGTTCATTTTGAAGCTCTGTGTGATTCGTCTGGTTCGGTGGTTCATAAATAACTTTGTTTCAAGAACTGCAATCCTCTGTAAAGTCTGTGGCAGTTTGTGCAGCAAGTAGATTCTAGAGGAGGCATTTTCTTATCCTTTTGAATGTAGGCAGCTGTGTTTTCCCTTCTCCGGAATGTAAGCTGATGGCAGTGGGAGGCTGGTTGGATGAAATATTCGCTTTTTTGTAGTAATCCAGTCACCAGAGTTTCAAATTTTATCATTGAAGTCAAGCTTTGTTGTTTGAGCACTGTGCTGATTTACAGAAGTTGAAATTACGAAATTACGAGATAAAATATAGAAGCGATAGAGCAAGCGCGGGCAGTAAGCAAGCGTCGAACAGTAGCAAAGCAGGAAGCAAAAAAAAAGGACTGGCACAGCAGACAGCAGATATACACGCTACACACCGCACAGGTACACACTACATGCCAGGTATACACGCCTACACACTACGCCAGATATACACGCTACGCCGCACAGGTACACACTACGCCAGATATACACACTACACGCCAGATATACACACTACACGCGCACAGGTACACACTACATGCAGGTATACACGCCAACACCGCCACACAGGTACACACTACACACCAGATATACACGCTACACGCCGCACAGGTACACACTACATGCCAGATATACACGCTACGCCGCACAGGTACACACTACACGCCAGATATACACGCTACACGCCGCACAGGTACACACTACACGCCAGATATACACGCTACATGCCGCACAGGTACACACTACACGCCAGATATACACGCTACACGCCGCCAGGTACACACTACACGCCAGATATACACGCTAACACACGCCACACAGGTACACACTACACGCCAGATATACACGCTACACGCACATGTACACACTACCGCCAGATATACACGCCAACACACGCCCGTACAGGTACACGCTACACGCCAGATATACACGCCACACAGGTACACACTACACGCCAGATATACACGCTACACGCCGCACATGTACACACTACACGCCAGATATACACGCCAACACACGCTGCACAGGTACTCACTACATGCCAGATATACACGCCTACACGCTACACGTCGCACAGGTACACACTACACGCCAGATATACACGCCAACACACGCCACACAGGTACACACTACATGCCAGATATACACGCTACACGCCGCACAGGTACACACTACACGCCAGATATACACGCCTACACACTACACACCAGATATACACGCTACACGCCGCACAGGTACACACTACATGCCAGATATACACGCCAACACACGCCGCACAGGTACACACTACACGCCAGATATACACGCCAACACACGCCGCACAGGTACACACTACACGCCAGATATACACACTACACGCCACACAGGTACACACTACACGCCAGATATACACGCCAACACACGCCGCACAGGTACACACTACACGCCAGATATACACGCCAACACACGCCGCACAGGTACACACTACATGCCAGATATACACGCTACACGTCGCACAGCTACACACTACACGCCAGATATACACGCCAACACACGCCACACAGGTACACACTACACCAGATATACACGCTACACGCCAGATATATACACGCTATACACGCCAACACAGGTACACACTACATGCCAGATATACACGCTACGCCGCACAGGTACACACTACATGCCAGGTATACACGCCTACGCTACACAGCAGATATACACGCTACACACCGCTCAGGTACACACTACACGCCAGATATACACGCTACACAGGTACACACTACACACCATATATACACACTACGCCGCACAGGTACACACTACATGCCAGGTATACACGCCTACACACTACACGCCAGATATACACGCTACACGCCGCACAGGTACACACTACATGCCAGGTATACACGCCTACACGCTACACAGCAGATATACACGCTACACACCGCACAGGTACACACTACATGCCAGGTATACACGCCTACACACTACACGCCAGATATACACGCTACACGCCGCACAGGTACACACTACACGCCAGATATACACACTACACGCCAGATATACACACTACACGCCGCACAGGTACACACTACATGCCAGGTATACACGCCAACACACGCCACACAGGTACACACTACACACCAGATATACACGCTACACGCCGCACAGGTACACACTACAGATATACGCCGCACAGGTACACACTACACGCCAGATATACACGCTACACGCCACACAGGTACACACTACACGCCAGATATACACGCTACACCCGCACAGGTACACACTACACGCCAGATATACACGCTACACGCTACACAGGTACACACTACACGCAGATATACACGCTAACACTCGTGTCTGGTGTGAACGCTAAGATCTTATGCTTACAATCTTGTTCCAGTTGAAACTTTCTTCCTGATCACGTGTGTGTGTGTGTCAGAGGGCAGCGGCGGCTCGGACACTGAGATGATGGACACCGGAGCGAGGAACTCTGACAGCGAGAGCGAATCAGACGACGACAGCGACTCTCAGGACGACAGCGCCGGAGAGAGAGACAACACCGACGCTGGAGCCAGACTGACGGCCGATCGCCATGACGACAGGGACGAGGAGCGGGAGCGAGGCGAGAAACACACAGGTGTGTGTGTGTCTGATGGGTGTGTGTGTGTGTGTGTGTGTCTGATGTGTGTGTGTGTGTGTGTGTGTGTGTGTGTGTGTGTGTCTGATGGGTCTGTGTGTGTGTGTGTCTGATGTGTGTGTGTGTGTGTGTGTGTGTGTGTCTGATAAGTGTGTGTGTGTGTGTGTGTGTGTGTGTCTGTGTGTGTGTGTGTGTGTGTGTCTGATGGGTCTGTGTGTGTGTCTGTGTGTGTGTGTGTGTGTGTGTGTGTGTGTGTCTGATGGGTCTGTGTGTGTGTCTGATGGGTCTGTGTGTGCCTGTGTGTGTGTGTGTGTGTCGTCTATGTGTGTGTGTGTGTCTGATGTCTGTGTGTGCCTGTGTGTGTGTGTGTGTGTGTCTGATGGGTCTGTGTGTGCCTGTGTGTGTGTGTTTGTGTGTCTGATGGGTGTGTGTGTGTGTGTGTCTGATGGGTCTGTGTGTGTGTGTGTGTGTGTGTGTGTCTGATGGGTCTGTGTGTGCCTGTGTGTGTGTGTGTCTGATGGGTCTGTGTGTGTGTGTGTGTGTCTGAGGGTGTGTGTGTGTGTGTCTGATGGGTCTGTGTGTGCCTGTGTGTGTGTGTGTTTGTGTGGGTCTAATGGGTCTGTGTGTGTGTGTGTGTGTCTGATGGGTCTGTGTGTGCCTGTGTGTGTGTGTTTGTGTGGGTCTGATGGGTCTGTGTTTGTCCCTCTCAGGTCGCAGTGTGCGGTTCGCTGATATGCCTCCGCCCAAAGACAAGAGGAAGAGGAGGGTGATGAAGACGAAGAGCATCACACCGCTGCAGGCCATGATGCTCCGGATGGCAGGTGTGTGTCTCATCTGATGCTCCTCACACCAGCTGCTGTCAGCACTCATGCTCACGTGTGTGTGTGTGTGTGTGTGTGTGTTCAGGTCAGTCCGTCCCGGAGGACGAAGATGAGGATGACGAGGAGTACTCAGACTCTGAGGAGTCGGATGCTGAGGATCAGGTCTCTGCTGAAGCCGCTCAGTCATTGGTCAATCCCAGACTTCCTGTTCCGTCGGCACCAATGGCAGCGCAGCAGCCTCCGCCACACATGCAGGCTCCACCAATCACAGGGCCTCCTCCTTTGGGACCACCTCCTGCCCCTCCAATGAGGCCGCCAGGACCACCGTCCGGCCCGCCCCCAGGCCCGCCTCCTGGTGCGTTACAGTTATTTATTCAGTTATGCTAATGAGCAGCATTGGAGTCCTGATTAAAGCAGGATGTGTGTGACACAGGGGCTCCTCCGTTCCTGAGGCCTCCTGGACTCCCCTCGGCCCTCCGGGGCCCAATGCCACGCCTGCTGCCTCCAGGACCCCGCCCGGGCCGCCCGCCCGGCCCTCCTCCTGGACCCCGCCGGGCCTGCCGCCCGGACCCCGCCCGAGGGCCTCCCCGCCTGCCGCCTCCGGCCCGCCAGGTGTGTGTTACTGGTTTTAGAGCAGGCTAAACAGCAAGCGATTGCTGATGCTTTAATGTGTTTGTGTTGGATTGCAGGAATGCCTCCGCCTCCTCCTCCGCCCGATCCGGCCCACCCGCATGGCCCCGCCCTCTCTCTCTTCCCGCCTCCGCTCAATCCCAACGTGCTCAGCGCTCCGCCCAGCATCCGTCAGAAGTCTCCCGGGGCTCCCCCTCCCTCGGGCGATGCTTCTCAGAGCTCCTCCGTGCTCCTGCCCCCCGGCCGAGGCTCCGCCCTGCAGATGCCTCCGCCCCCCGGCACCACCACCAACCCGCTCGGCCCCACCATCGAGAAGCGGGCCAACATCACGGGCGGCTCCGGCCCGGCCTCGGCCCAGGCGGGCGGGGCCACCATCTCGGCCAAACCTCAGATCATCAACCCCAAGACAGAGGTGACGCGCTTCGTGCCCACGGCGCTGCGGGTGCGCAGGGACCGGGCCGGGCCGGCCGGAGGGATGGAGCGAGCGGCCGGCCGGAGGGAGGACGAGCTGCCCAGACACCAGGCCTCCGCCCACCCCAGCCAGCCGGACCGCACCGCCCCGCCCAGCATGAAGACCAAGGACCAGATGTACGAGGCCTTCATGAGGGAGATGGAGGGCCTGCTGTAGTTCCTCTCAGCACTGTCTCGTGATTGTTTTATCTGTATTTACATAATAAATAATAAAATGTCAAACCCCGCTGCAGTTCTTTATCCGAGTGTCCTGAGAAACCTCCGTTCACACACCTGTCAAAGCAAATGATCCCGTTTTATATTCAGGATCAAATGGTTGTTCACATAAGTTGAGCTTTGCTTGACACATTGGGATAAATAAAATGCTATTTTTAAGTCATTAAGGGCACAATATGTGAGATTTTTGGATTGAAATATCTGAAGTCCACTAGATGAGTGTTAGATATTGTGTTGACTTGTATGCATTATCCCAAATGTTTCCAAGAATGTTTAAATCAGGGATTTCCCCCAGGACACGGCCGTGTGTGTGCGTGGCCTATCAGTGACATCATCCGGTGTGATTGTGCAGTAACCATGGCAACACTAGCAGCGCTTTAATATCTGCTGTGTTTATGAGACACTGTTTGGATCATTGATGGACAGAAACTCATCATTGTTCTCCAGCTCAACACAGTTAGTCTGATTGTGTAAATCTGCTGTTCTTGATTTACCGCACAGAGTGCCATGTTTTACCCCCTAATATGATCTCGCTCACTGCAGTGTGAACAAGTGTCTCATAGTAGCATTATAACATCACTTTAACACACGCACATGTGTGTGATATGATCAAACAGCACTGCGTTACACACACACACACACATGAGCGGAAGCGCTCGCGGCAGAATAAAAGCCCCGCCCACTCAGGAGTCAAGACACGCCCCTGTGCTGAATAATTACACACTGCGCCTTTAAGGACAGATTATGAAAATCAAATGAACTATAAAACACAGATCTAGTGCTTTTGTGGGGGTTTTTTATTCAAAGAACAATATCAACAAAAAGAAGAAGCAAAAAAGAAAGACAATTACAAATAAAACGGCTGCCATGGGGAAGTATTCGTATGAATATAAATGAAATGAATGTTATATAAATACACAAGCTTTCTAAGTTCTTACACCTTCTTTATTCAGAGAGCCCCTGATCAACACTCGCGCGCGGTTTGATTGCGTCGCTTCCGGTCGTGGGCGGGGCACGTGTGTACCGCGCGTGTGTACCGCAGACATGGCGGATCTCAGAGACGCGTCTTCAGATGAAGAGGAGAAAAACACACACGGAGCCGAAGACGAGAGCAACACGACACACACCGAGCCGAGAGAAGACACACACCCCGAGGAGACACACACCGAGCCGAGTGGAGACACACACCCCGAGGAGACACACACCGAGGAGACGCACAAGAGCTTCAGAGACCTGGTCAGTCTTCATCACACGCGCTATTATTATTAAAGAGGGCTTATCTTACTGAGGCGAAACCACTCTTTCTGGATCCAATGGGCTTTTAATGGTAATATTGTGTTGATTTCGCGAAACTGTAGTGCGTGTTCGGTTTCCCGCCGCCTGCTGGCCAAACACGATCTTAGTATTATTATTAAAGGTCCCATGGCATTCTTCTATTATTTTATAATGTTTCCTGAGGTGTACTTATTGTTAGTATGATTTTTACATAAAGTCATAATTTAGAAATAAAACGCATTTTTTTTTTATCCTGTCATTATCCCTCTGTCTGAATGCCCTGTTTCAAGGGGCGTGTCTGCATGTCCGCCCCTAAACCCTCCCGCCCCTGAAGCCACTCCCCGCCCCCTGAAGCCACTCCCGCCCCTGAAGCCCTCCCGCCCCAGCACTCCCCGCCCCTGAAGCCACTCCGCCCACCTGAAGCACTCCCGCCCCTAAAGCCTCCGCCCCTGAAGCACTCCCCACCCCTGAAACCCTCCCGCCCCTGAAGCCCTCCCGCCACCTGAAGCCACTCCTGCCACCCTGCCCCTGAAGCCCTCCCGCCCCTAAACCACTCCCCGCCCCTGAGCCACTCCCGCCCCTAAACCCTCCCGCCCCTAAACCACTCCCGCCCCTAAAGCCCTCCCGCCCCTAAACCACTCCCGCCCCTAAAGCCACTCCGCCCCTAAACCCTCCCGCCCCTCTCCGCCCCTAAACCCTCCCCGCCCCTAAAGCCACTCCCTGAGCCTCCGCCCCTAAACCACTCCCGCCCCTGAAGCCCTCCCGCCCCTGAAGCCCTCCCGCCCCTGAAGCCCTCCCGCCCCTAAAGCCACTCCCGCCCCTGAAGCCCTCCCGCCCCTAAACCCTCCCGCCCCTAAGCCCTCCCGCCCCTGAAGCCACTCCCCTCCCTCCCCACAAACCCTCCCGCCCCTAAACCCTCCCGCCCCTGAAGCCACTCCCGCCCCTAAACCCTCCGCCCCTAAACCCTCCGCCCCTAAACCCTCCCGCCCCTGCCCCTAAACCACTCCCGCCCCTGAAGCCCTCCCGCCCCTGAAACCCTCCCGCCCCTGACCCTCCCGCCCCTAGGCCTCCCGCCCCTGAAAACCCTCCCGCCCCTAAACCCTCCCGCCCCACAAACCCTCCCCGCCCCTGAAGCCACTCCGCCCCCCACCTCCGCCCCTGGCCACTCCCGCCCCTGAAGCCTCCCCACCCCCCTCTCCCCCCCCCCCCACCCCTCCGCCCCCCCCCCCACTCTCCTCCCCTAAACCTCCCTCCCCCCTCCCGCCCCGCCCCACCCTACTCCCCCCCCCCACGCCCCTGAAGCTACCCTCCCCTCCCCCCCCCCCCCCTCCTCCCCCCCCCACCCCCCCCCTCCCCCCTCCCCCCTCCCCCCCCCCCCTCCCCACCCCCCGCCCCCCGCCCCTCCCCCTCCCTCCTCCCCACCCCTCCGCACGGCTGGAAGAAACCCACCAAGATCCAGGTCGAGGCCATCCCTGTGGCTCTGGAGGGTGAGGGCACACACACACATGCGCAGACGTACACACACACACACACACACACACACACAGACACGCATACGCACACACACACACACACACACACACACACACACACGCACACACACGCACACACACACACACACACTCACTCACACTGAGACAGACGCACACACAGAGACACGCACACACACAGACGCACACACACAGAGACACTCACTCACACAGAGACACGCACACACACAGAGACACGCACACACACACAGACACACACACACACAGAGACACGCACACAGAGACAGACGCACACACACAGAGACAGACGCACACACACAGAGACAGACGCACACACACAGAGACACTCACACACACAGAGACGCACACACAGAGACACTCACTCACACACACACAGACACGCACACACACAGAGACACTCACTCACACACACACAGACACGCACACACACAGAGACACGCACACAGAGACAGACGCACACACACAGAGACACGCACACAGAGACACGCACTCACACAGAGACACTCACTCACACACACACAGACACGCACACACACAGAGACACTCACTCCACACACACAGACAGCACACACACAGAGACACTCACTCACACACACACAGACACGCACACACACAGAGACACTCACTCACACACACACAGACACGCACACACACAGAGACACTCACTCACACACACACAGACACGCACACACACAGAGACACTCACTCACACACACACAGACACGCACACACACAGAGACACTCACTCACACACACACAGACACGCACACACACAGAGACACTCACTCACACACACACAGACACGCACACACACAGAGACACGCACTCACACACACAGAGACACGCACACAGAGACAGACGCACACACAGAGACACGCACTCACACAGACGCACACACACAGAGACAGACGCACACACAGAGACATGAACACACACAGAGACAGACGCACACACAGAGACACGCACTCACACAGACGCACACACACAGAGACACTCTCCCTGCTAACCCTGTGTGTGTATGTGCAGGTCGGGATGTCATCGGTCTGGCAGAGACGGGCTCGGGGAAGACGGGTGCGTTTGCGCTGCCCATCCTCCAGTCTCTGCTAGCGTCTGCGCAGCGGCTACACTCGCTCGTCCTCACGCCCACCCGAGAGCTGGCCTTCCAGATCGCAGAGCAGTTCGACGCGCTCGGGTCCAGCATCGGCGTCAAGACCGGTACTCCACCCTTCCCATCATGCCCTAGCTCAAACCCTGGTTAAGCACAGAACACGCTCACCTGTGTGTGTGTGTGTGTGTGTGTGTGTGTGTGTGTGTGTGTGTGTGTGTTTCAGCGGTTATCGTCGGAGGCATTGATATGATGTCCCAGGCTCTGGTTCTGGCCAAGAAACCTCACGTGGTCATCGGTAAGAGAGTGTGTGGCCTGATGACAGAATCTGTGCTGAGTTGAATCATGGGTAATGACTCCTGCTCTGTGACTCTCAGCGACTCCGGGGCGTCTGATCGATCACCTGGAGAACACCAAAGGGTTCAACCTGCGCGCGCTCAAGTACCTGGTGATGGACGAGGCGGACCGCATCCTCAACATGGACTTTGAGTCTGAGGTTCACTCACTCACTCACTCACACACTCACTCACACACTCACTCACTCACTCACTCACTCACTCACACACTCACTCACTCCTCACACTCACTCACTCACTCACAGACTCACTCACACACTCACTCACTCACTCACACTCACTCACTCACTCACTCCTCACTCACTCACTCCTCACACTCACTCACTCACTCACACACTCACTCACTCACTCACTCACTCACTCCTCCTCACTCACTCACACTCACTCACTCCTCACAGTCACTCACTCACTCACTCACACACTCCTCCTCCTCACTCACCACTCACTCACTCACACTCACTCCACTCCACTCCTCACTCACTCCTCACTCTCTCACACACTCACTCACTCACTCACTCACTCTCTCACACTCACACACACTCACTCCACTCACTCATCACTCACTCACTCACTCACTCACTCACACACTCACTCACACACTCCTCACTCACACACTCACTCACCCACTCACCTCTCACACACTCACTAACACTCAAATAAATAAATAAATCACACTCACTCGCTCACTGCTCACCACTCACTCACACACATAACACTAAATAAATAAATAAATAAACTCATACACACTCACTCACTCACTAAATAAATAAATAAATAAATATCATAAATAAATCACTCAAACTCACTCACACACTCACTCGCTCACTCACTCCTCACTCACTACATACACTCACTAAATAAACTCACTCACAGACTCACTCACTCACTCACTCACCACACTCCACTCACTCACTCCACTCACTCACTCACACTCACTCACTCACTCCACACACTCACACACTCACTCACTCACTCACTCACTCACTCCACCACACTCACTCACTACTCACACACTCACACACTCACTCACTCACTCACTCACTCACTCACTCACTCACTCTCACTCACTCACACTCACTCACTCCTCCACAGTCACTCACTCCTCACTCACTCTCACACTCACTCACACACACTCACTCACTCCACTCTCACACTCTCACACTCACTCACACACTCACTCACTCCTCACACACTCACACACTCACTCACAGTCACTCACTCACTCGCTCACTCACTCACTCACTCCTCACTCACACTCCACACTCACTCACAGTCACTCACTCACTCACCTCCTCACTCACTCACAGTCACTCACTCACTCACTCACACACTCACACACTCACTCACTCACTCCTCCTCACTCCTCACTCACACACTCACTCACTTTCTCTCACTCTCACTCCTCACAGTCACTCACTCCACGCACGCTCACTCACTCTCACTCACTCCACACTCCTCACTCTCACTCTCACTCCTCACAGTCACTCACTCCACGCACACTCACTCACTCACTCACTCCTCACTCACTCCTCCACACTCACTCACTCACACACACACTCACTCACACTCACACACTCACACTCACTCACTCACTCCTCCACTCCACACTCACTCACTCACTCACTCACTCACACACTCACTCACTCACTCACTCACTCCTCACTCACTCCACCCACTCACTCACAGACACTCCTCACTCACTCACACTCACTCACACTCACTCACTCACTCACTCACTCCTCACTCACTCACTCACACACTCACTCACACACTCACTCACTCACTCACTCACTCCTCACTCACTCACTCACACACTCACACACTCACTCACTCACAGTCACTCACTCACTCACACACTCACTCACTCACTCTCTCACACTCACTCACTCACTCTCTCACACTCACTCACTCACTCACTCACACACTCACACACTCACTCACAGTCACTCACTCACTCACTCACTCACACACTCACTCACTCACTCACAGTCACTCACTCACTCACTCACACACTCACTCACACACTCACTCACTCACAGTCACTCACTCACTCACAGTCACTCACTCACTCACTCACTCACTCACTCACTCACTCACACTCACTCACTCACTCACTCACTCACACACTCACTCACTCACTCCTCCTCTCACACACTCACTCACTCACTCTCACACTCGCTCACTCACACACTCGCTCACTCGCTCACTCACACTCACTCCTCACTCACTCACTCACTCACACACTCACTCACTCACTCACTCCACTCACTCCTCACTCACTCTCACTCACTCACTCACTCCTTCACTCACTACTCACTCACTCACTCACTCACTCACTCACTCACTCACTCCTCACTCACTCACACCTCACTCACTCACTCACTCACTCACTCACTCACTCCACTACACACTCCACTCACTCACTCTCACACACTACTCACACACTCACTCACTCCACACACTCACTCTCACTCCTCACTCACTCACTCCTCACTACCACAGTCACTCACTCACTCACTCACAGTCACTCACTCACTCACTCACACACTCACTCCTCACAGTCACTCACTCCTCACTCTCTCTCACTCACTCACACACACTCACTCACTCACTCACTCTCACTCCTCACTCACTCACAGTCACTCACTCACTCACAGTCACTCACTCACTCACACACTCACTCCTCACTCACTCTCACTCACACACTCTCTCACACTCACTACACACACTCTCTCACACTCACTCACACACACACTCACTCACTCACACTCACTCACTCACTCACTCACTCACCACTCACTCACTCACTCCACTCACTCCACACTCACTCACTCACTCACTCTCACACTCACTCACTCACTCACTCATCTCACACTCACTCGCTCACTCGCTCACTTCACTCACTCACTCACACACTCACACACTCACTCACACACTCACTCACTCACTCACTCACTCCACTCCACACACTCACTCACTCACACACACACATAATCACTCTCACACTCACTCACTCACTCACTCACTCACTCTCACTCACTCATCCTCACACACTCCACTCGCTCACTCACATACACTCACTCCTCACTCACTCCACCTCACTCACTCACCACTCACTCACACTCACTCACTCACTCCCACTCTCACACTCACTCACACACACTCACTCACTCACTCTCACACCTCACACTCCTCCACACACACTCACTCCACACTCACACCTCACACTCACTCACACACACTCACTCCTCACACACTCACACACTCACTCACAGTCACTCACTCGCTCACTCCTCACTCACTCACTCCACACACTCACTCACTCACAGTCACTCACTCACTCACTCACTCACTCACTCACAGTCACTCACTCACACTCACACACTCACTCACTCACTCACTCACTCACTCACTCCTCACTCACTCACACACTCACTCACTTTCACTCTCACTCCTCACAGTCACTCACTCACGCACACTCACTCACTCCTCACACTCTCACTCACAGTCACTCACTCCACTCACTCACTCACACTCTCACTCACAGTCACTCACTCACCCACTCACTCTCTCACGCACACTCACTCACTCACTCACTCCTCACTCACACTCACTCACTCACCACTCCTCACTCCTCCACTCACTCACACTCCTCCACTCATCACTCACTCACTCCTCCTCACTCCTCACTCCTCACTCACACTCACTCACTCCACCCACACTCACTCACACTCACTCCACTCACTCACTCACTCACCCACCACTCACTCACTCACTCACTCACCACTCCTCACCACTCATCACTCACTCACTCCACCACCACTCACACTCCACACTCCTCATCACACTCACTCACTCACTACTCACACTCACCTCTCACACACACTCATTCACTCTCTCTCTCACTCCTCACTCACTCACTCTCTCTCTCTCTCTCACTCTCCTCTCTCTCACACTCCTCCTCTCTCTCTCTCACTCACTCTCTCACACTCACTCTCTCACACTCACTCCTCACTCTCTCACACTCACTCTCTCACACACTCACTCTCTCACACACTCCTCACTCTCTCACACACACTCTCTCACACACTCACTCGCTCACACACTCTCTCTCTCACACACACTCATTCACTCACTCTCTCTCACTCACTCTCTCTCTCTCTCGCTCTCTCTCTCTCTCACACACTCATTCACACTCTCTCACTCACTCACTCTCTCTCTCTCTCGCTCTCTCTCACTCACACTCTCTCTCACACACTCACTCACACTCTCTCTCACACACTCACTCACACTCTCTCACACACTCACTCTCTCTCACACTCTCTCTCTCTCTCTCTCAGGTGGATAAAGTCCTGAAGGTCATTCCGCGCGACAGACGCACATTCCTGTTTTCGGCCACCATGACAAAGAAGGTATGAGTCTGCCGTGTGTGTGACGCGGCCGCCGCTGCAGTCGAGTGTGTGTTGATGTGTGTGTGTGCCGTCGTGTGTGTGCCGTCTCGTGTGTGTGCCGTCTGTGTGTGTGATGTGTGTGTGTCGTCTCGCGTGTGTTGATGTGTGTGTTGATGTGTGTGTTGATGTGTGTGTGTGTGTGTGTGTGATGTGTGTGTTGATGTGTGTGTGTTGCCTGTGTGTGTATGTGTGTGTGTTGATGTGTGTGTGTTGATGTGTGTGTGCCGTCTCGTGTGTGTTGATGTGTGTGTGCCGTCTCGTGTGTGTTGATGTGTGTGTGCCGTCTCGTGTGTGTTGATGTGTGTGTTGATGTGTGTGTGCCGTCTCGTGTGTGTTGATGTGTGTGTGCCGTCTCGTGTGTGTTGATGTGTGTGCCGTCTCGTGTGTGTTGATGTGTGTGTTGATGTGTGTGTGTCGTGTGTGTTGATGTGTGTGTGTCGTGTGTTTCAGGTGCAGAAGCTGCAGCGCGCGGCTCTTCGGGACCCCGTCAAGTGCGCCGTCAACACCAAATACGCCACCGTCGACAAACTCCAGCAGTACTACATATTCATCCCATCAAAGTACAAGGTTCCTCCCGCGTCCCGTCTGTCTCTGAGCCATGAAGGAGGTCTCTGTCCTCAGGCGTGTTTCTCACGTGTGTGTGTGTGTGTGTGTGTGTGTGTGTGTCTCGCAGGACTGCTATCTGGTCTCCATCCTGAACGAACTGGCCGGGAACTCCTTCATGGTCTTCTGTGGCACGTGTAATAATGCCCAGCGTGTGGCGCTGCTGCTCCGGAACCTGGGCATCACAGCCATCCCTCTGCACGGACAGATGAGTCAGGTACGGGATCCGTGTGTGTGTGTGTGTGTGTGTGTGTGTGGACTGGTAATCCCTACGGTATGGGGACACAAAAATGTCCCCACAAAGATGGCAATATCCAAAATCCTTGTCCTTGTGGGGACATTTTTTGGTCCCCATGAGGAAAACAGGTCATAAATCACACTAAGTGATGTTTTTTGAAAATGTAAAAATGCAGCATGTCTCCTGTGATGGGTAGGTTTAGGGGCAGGGGCAGTGAGTGAGTGTGTGTGTGTGTGTGTGTGTGTGTGATGGGTAGGTTTAGGGGCAGGGGCAGTGTAGGGGGATAAAAAATACGGTTTGTACAGAATAAAATGCCTTACGCCTATGGAATGTCCCCATAAAACATGGAAACACAACATGTGTGTTTGTGTGTGTGTGTGTGTGTCTGTCTCTGACTAACGTGTGTCTCTGTCTTCAGAACAAGCGTCTCGGCGCACTCAACAAGTTCAAGTCGAAGTCCCGCTCGGTGCTGCTGGCCACTGATGTGGCGTCCCGTGGGCTGGACATCCCACACGTCGACTGCGTCATCAACTATGACATCCCCACACACTCAAAGGTACTCGCGTCCCCACACACTCAAAGGTACTCGCGTCCCCACACACTCAAAGGCACTCGCGTCCCCTCACACTCAAAGGTACTCGCTTCCCCTCACACTCAAAGGTACTCGCTTCCCCTCACACTCAAAGGTACTCGCGTCCCCACACACTCAAAGGTACTCGCTTCCCTCACACTCAAAGGTACTCGCGTCCCCTCACACTCAAAGGTACTCGTCCCCTCACACTCAAAGGTACTCGCGTCCCCTCACACTCAAAGGTACTCTTCCCCTCACACTCAAAGGTACTCGCTTCCCACACACTCAAAGGTACTCGCGTCCTCACACTCAAAGGTACTCGCGTCCCCACACACTCAAAGGTACTCGCTTCCCCTCACACTCAAAGGTACTCGCGTCCCCACACACTCAAAGGTACTCGCGTCCCCTCACACTCAAAGGTACTCGCGTCCCCTCACACTCAAAGGTACTCGCTTCCCCACACACTCAAAGGTACTGCGTCCCCTCACACTCAAAGGTACTCGCGTCCCCACACACTCAAAGGTACTCGCGTCCCTCTCACTCAAAGGTACTCGCTTCCCCACACACTCAAAGGTACTCGCTTCCCACACACTCAAAGGTACTCGCGTCCCCTCACACTCAAAGGTACTCGCGTCCCCACACACTCAAAGGTACTCGCGTCCCCTCTCACTCAAAGGTACTTCCCCACACACTCAAAGGTACTCGCTTCCCACACACTCAAAGGTACTCGCGTCCTCTCACTCAAAGGTACTCGCTTCCCCACACACTCAAAGGTACTCGCGTCCCCACACACTCAAAGGTACTCTTCCTCACACTCAAAGGTACTCGCTTCCTCACACTCAAAGGTACTTCCCCTCACACTCAAAGGTACTCGCTTCCCCTCACACTCAAAGGTGCTACTTCCCCTCACACTCAAAGGTACTCGCTTCCCCTCACACTCAAAGGCACTCGCGTCCCCACACACTCAAAGGTACTCGCGTCCCTCACACTCAAAGGTACTCGCGTCCCCTCACACTCAAAGGTACTCGCGTCCCCACACACTCAAAGGTACTCGCTTCCCTCACACTCAAAGGTACTCGCTTCACACTCAAAGGTACTCGCTTCCTCACACTCAAAGGTACTCGCGTCCCCACACACTCAAAGGTACTCGCTTCCCCTCACACTCAAAGGTACTCGCGTCCTCTCACACTCAAAGGTACTCGCGTCCCCTCACACTCAAAGGTACTCGCGTCCTCACACTCAAAGGTACTCGCGTCCCCTCACACTCAAAGGTACTCGCGTCCCCTCACACTCAAAGGTACTCGTCCCCTCACACTCAAAGGTACTTGCGTCCCACACACTCAAAGGTACTCTCGCTTCCTCACACTCAAAGGTACTCGCTTCCCCTCACACTCAAAGGTACTCGCGTCCCCTCACACTCAAAGGTACTCTTCCCCTCACACTCAAAGGTACTCGCGTCCCCACACACTCAAAGGTACTCTCGTCCCCTCACACTCAAAGGTACTCGCGTCCCACACACTCAAAGGTACTCGCTTCCCCTCACACTCAAAGGTACTCGCTTCCCCTCACACTCAAAGGTACTCGCGTCCCCACACACTCAAAGGTACTCTCGTCCTCACACTCAAAGGTACTCGCGTCCCCACACACTCAAAGGTACTCTTCCTCTCACACTCAAAGGTACTCGCGTCCCCTCACACTCAAAGGTACTCGCGTCCCCACACACTCAAAGGTACTCGCGTCCCCTCACACTCAAAGGTACTCGCGTCCCCTCACACTCAAAGGTACTCGCGTCCCCTCACACTCAAAGGTACTCGCGTCCCCTCACACTCAAAGGTAGGTACTCGCGTCCCCTCACACTCAAAGGTACTCAAAGGTACTCGCGTCCTCTCACACTCAAAGGTACTCGCGTCCCCTCACACTCAAAGGTACTCGCGTCCCCTCACACTCAAAGGTACTCGCGTCCCCTCACACTCAAAGGTACTCGTCCTCACACTCAAAGGTACTCGCGTCCCCACACACTCAAAGGTACTCGCTTCCCCTCACACTCAAAGGTACTCGCTTCCCCTCACACTCAAAGGTACTCGCTTCCCCTCACACTCAAAGGTACTCGCGTCCCCTCACACTCAAAGGCACTCGCTTCCCCTCACACTCAAAGGTACTCGCGTCCCCACACACTCAAAGGTACTCGTCCCCTCACACTCAAAGGCACTCGCTTCCCACACACTCAAAGGCACTCGCGTCCCCTCACACTCAAAGGCACTCGCGTCCCCTCACACTCAAAGGCACTCGCTTCCCACACACTCAAAGGCACTCGCGTCCCCACACACTCAAAGGTACTCGCCCCTCACACTCAAAGGCACTCGCTTCCTCACACTCAAAGGTACTCGCGTCCCCACACACTCAAAGGTACTCGCTTCCCACACACTCAAAGGTACTCGCTTCCTCACACTCAAAGGTACTCGCCTCACACTCAAAGGTACTCGTCCCCTCACACTCAAAGGTACTCGCGTCCCCACACACTCAAAGGTACTCGCCCCTCACACTCAAAGGTACTCGCGTCCCCTCACACTCAAAGGTACTCGCGTCCCCTCACACTCAAAGGTACTCGCTTCCCCTCACACTCAAAGGTACTCGCGTCCCCACACACTCAAAGGTACTCGCGTCCCCACACACTCAAAGGTACTCGTCCCCACACACTCAAAGGTACTCGCGTCCCCTCACACTCAAAGGTACTCGCTTCCCTCACACTCAAAGGTACTCGTCCCCCCACACTCAAAGGTACTCGCGTCCCACACACTCAAAGGTACTCGCTTCCCCTCACACTCAAAGGTACTCTCGTCCCCTCACACTCAAAGGTACTCGCTTCCCCTCACACTCAAAGGTACTCGTCCCCACACACTCAAAGGTACTCGCGTCCCCACACACTCAAAGGTACTCGCGTCCCCACACACTCAAAGGTACTCGCGTCCCCACACAAAGGCACTCGCGTCCCACACACTCAAAGGTACTCGCGTCCCCACACACTCAAAGGTACTCGCTTCCCCACACACTCAAAGGTACTCGTCCCCTCACACTCAAAGGTACTCGCTTCCCACACACTCAAAGGCACTCGCGTCCCCACACACTCAAAGGTACTCGCTTCCCCACACACTCAAAGGAACTCGCGTCCCCTCACACTCAAAGGTACTCGCGTCCCCACACACTCAAAGGTACTTCCCCTCACACTCAAAGGTACTTCCCCTCACACTCAAAGGTACTCGCGTCCCCACACACTCAAAGGTACTCGCTTCCCACACACTCAAAGGTACTCGTCCCCTCACACTCAAAGGTACTCGCGTCCCCACACACTCAAAGGTACTCGCTTCCCCTCACACTCAAAGGTACTCGCGTCCCCACACACTCAAAGGTACTCGCGTCCCCACACACTCAAAGGTACTCGCTTCCCCTCACACTCAAAGGTACTCGCTTCCCCTCACACTCAAAGGTACTCGCGTCCCCACACACTCAAAGGTACTCGCTTCCTCACACTCAAAGGTACTCGCGTCCCCTCACACTCAAAGGTACTCGCGTCCCCACACACTCAAAGGTACTCCCCTCACACTCAAAGGTACTCGCGTCCCCACACACTCAAAGGTACTCGCGTCCCCACACTCAAAGGTACTCGCGTCCCCACACACTCAAAGGTACTCGCGTCCCCTCACACTCAAAGGTACTCGCCTCACACTCAAAGGTACTCGCGTCCCCACACACTCAAAGGTACTCGCGTCCCCACACACTCAAAGGTACTCGCTTCCCCTCACACTCAAAGGTACTCTCGTCCCCTCACACTCAAAGGTACTCGCTTCCCCTCACACTCAAAGGTACTCGCGTCCCCACACACTCAAAGGTACTCGCTTCCCCACACACTCAAAGGTACTCGTCCCCTCACACTCAAAGGTACTCGCTTCCCCACACACTCAAAGGCACTCGTCCCCACACACTCAAAGGTACTGCTTCCCACACACTCAAAGGAACTCGCGTCCCCTCACACTCAAAGGCACTCGCGTCCCCACACACTCAAAGGCACTCGCTTCCCCTCACACTCAAAGGTACTCTTCCCCTCACACTCAAAGGTACTCGCGTCCCCACACACTCAAAGGTACTCGCTTCCCCACACACTCAAAGGTACTCGCGTCCTCACACTCAAAGGTACTCGCGTCCCCTCACACTCAAAGGTACTCGCTTCCCCTCACACTCAAAGGTACTCGCGTCCCCACACACTCAAAGGTACTCGCGTCCCCACACACTCAAAGGTACTCGCTTCCCTCACACTCAAAGGTACTTCCCCTCACACTCAAAGGTACTCGCGTCCCCTCACACTCAAAGGTACTCGCTTCCCCTCACACTCAAAGGTACTCGCGTCCCCTCACACTCAAAGGTACTCGCGTCCCCTCACACTCAAAGGTACTCGCTTCCCCTCACACTCAAAGGTACTCGCGTCCCCACACACTCAAAGGTACTCGCGTCCCCACACACTCAAAGGTACTCGCGTCCCCACACACTCAAAGGTACTCGCGTCCCCTCACACTCAAAGGTACTCGCCTTCCCCTCACACTCAAAGGTACTCGCGTCCCCACACACTCAAAGGTACTCGCGTCCCCACACACTCAAAGGTACTCGCTTCACACCTCACACTCAAAGGTACTCGCCCCTCACACTCAAAGGTACTCTTCCCCTCACACTCAAAGGTACTCGCGTCCCCACACACTCAAAGGTACTCGCGTCCCCACACACTCAAAGGTACTCGCTCCCACACACTCAAAGGCACTCGCGTCCCCACACACTCAAAGGCACTCGCGTCCCCACACACTCAAAGGTACTCGCGTCCCCACACACTCAAAGGTACTCGCTTCCCCACACACTCAAAGGTACTCGCGTCCCCTCACACTCAAAGGTACTCGCTTCCCCACACACTCAAAGGCACTCGCGTCCCCACACACTCAAAGGTACTCGCTTCCCACACACTCAAAGGTACTCGCTTCCCCTCACACTCAAAGGTACTCGCTTCCCCTCACACACAAAGGTACTCTTCCCCTCACACTCAAAGGTACTCGCGTCCCACACACTCAAAGGTACTCGCTTCCCCACACACTCAAAGGTACTCGCGTCCCCTCACACTCAAAGGTACTCGCGTCCCCACACACTCAAAGGTACTCGCTTCCCCTCACACTCAAAGGTACTCTCGTCCCCTCACACTCAAAGGTACTCGTCCTCTCACTCAAAGGTACTCGCGTCCTCTCACTCAAAGGTACTCTCGTCCCCTCACACTCAAAGGTACTCGCTTCCCCTCACACTCAAAGGTACTCGCTTCCCCACACACTCAAGGTACTCGCTTCCCCTCACACTCAAAGGTACTCGCTTCCTCACACTCAAAGGTACTCGCTTCCCCTCACACTCAAAGGTACTTCCCCTCACACTCAAAGGCACTCGCTTCCCCACACACTCAAAGGCACTCGCGTCCCCACACACTCAAAGGTACTCGCTTCCCCTCACACTCAAAGGTACTCGCTTCCTCACACTCAAAGGTACTCGCGTCCCCTCACACTCAAAGGTACTCTCGTCCCCTCACACTCAAAGGTACTCGCTTCCCCTCACACTCAAAGGTACTCGCTTCCCCACACACTCAAAGGTACTCGCTTCCCCTCACACTCAAAGGTACTCGCTTCCTCACACTCAAAGGTTCTCGCGTCCCCTCACACTCAAAGGTACTCGCGTCCCCTCACACTCAAAGGCACTCGCTTCCCCACACTCAAAGGCACTCGCGTCCCACACACTCAAAGGTACTCGCGTCCCTCACACTCAAAGGTACTCGCGTCCCCTCACACTCAAAGGTACTCGTCCCCTCACACTCAAAGGCACTCTTCCCCACACACTCAAAGGCACTCGCGTCCCACACACTCAAAGGTACTCGCTTCCTCACACTCAAAGGTACTCGTCCCCTCACACTCAAAGGTACTCGCGTCCCCACACACTCAAAGGTACTTCCCCTCACACTCAAAGGTACTCGCTTCCCCTCACACTCAAAGGTACTCGCGTCCCCACACACTCAAAGGTACTCGTCCCCACACACTCAAAGGTACTCGCTTCCTCACACTCAAAGGTACTCGCTTCCCCTCACACTCAAAGGTACTCTTCCCCTCACACTCAAAGGTACTCGCGTCCCCACACACTCAAAGGTACTCGCGTCCCCTCACACTCAAAGGTACTCGCCCCTCACACTCAAAGGTACTCTTCCCCTCACTCAAAGGTACTCGCGTCCCACACACTCAAAGGTACTCGCGTCCCCTCACACTCAAAGGTACTCCTTCCTCACACTCAAAGGTACTCGCTTCCCCACACACTCAAAGGTACTCGCCCCTCACACTCAAAGGTACTCGCGTCCCCTCACACTCAAAGGTACTCGCGTCCCCACACACTCAAAGGTACTCGCTTCCCCTCACACTCAAAGGTACTCGCGTCCCCACACACTCAAAGGTACTCGCTTCCCCACACACTCAAAGGTACTCGCGTCCCCTCACACTCAAAGGTACTCGCGTCCCACACACTCAAAGGTACTCGCTTCCCTCACACTCAAAGGTACTTCAAAGGTACTCGCGTCCCTCTCACTCAAAGGTACTCGCGTCCCTCACACTCAAAGGTACTCTCGTCCCCTCACACTCAAAGGTACTCTTCCCCTCACACTCAAAGGTACTCGCTTCCCCACACACTCAAAGGTACTCGCTTCCCCTCACACTCAAAGGTACTCGCCTCACACTCAAAGGTACTCTTCCCCTCACACTCAAAGGTACTCGCCCTCACACTCAAAGGCACTCGCTTCCCACACACTCAAAGGCACTCGCGTCCCCACACACTCAAAGGTACTCGCCCTCACACTCAAAGGTACTCGCTTCCCCTCACACTCAAAGGTACTCGCGTCCCCTCACACTCAAAGGTACTCGCGTCCCCTCACACTCAAAGGTACTCGCTTCCCCTCACACTCAAAGGTACTCGCTTCCCCTCACACTCAAAGGTACTCGCTTCCCCTCACACTCAAAGGTACTCGTTCCCCTCACACTCAAAGGTACTCGGTCCCCTCACACTCAAAGGTACTCGCGTCCCCTCACACTCAAAGGCACTCGCGTCCCCACACACTCAAAGGCACTCGCGTCCCCACACACTCAAAGGCACTCGCGTCCCCTCACACTCAAAGGTACTCGCGTCCCCTCACACTCAAAGGTACTCGCGTCCCCTCACACTCAAAGGTACTCGCGTCCCCACACACTCAAAGGCACTCGCGTCCCCACACACTCAAAGGTACTCGCCCTCACACTCAAAGGTACTCGCGTCCCCTCACACTCAAAGGTACTCGCGTCCCCACACACTCAAAGGTACTCGCTTCCCCTCACACTCAAAGGCACTCGCTTCCCCTCACACTCAAAGGTACTCGCCCCTCACACTCAAAGGTACTCGCTTCCCCACACACTCAAAGGTACTCGCTTCCCCTCACACTCAAAGGTACTCGCGTCCCCTCACACTCAAAGGTACTCGCGTCCCCACACACTCAAAGGTACTCGCGTCCCCTCACACTCAAAGGTACTCGCTTCCCCTCACACTCAAAGGTACTCGCGTCCTCTCACTCAAAGGTACTCGCTTCCCCACACACTCAAAGGTACTCGCTTCCTCTCACTCAAAGGTACTTCCTCTCACACTCAAAGGTACTCGCGTCCCCTCACACTCAAAGGTACTCGCTTCCCACACACTCAAAGGTACTCGCTTCCCCACACACTCAAAGGTACTCGCTTCCCACACACTCAAAGGTACTCGCTTCCCTCTCACTCAAAGGTACTCGCTTCCTCTCACACTCAAAGGTACTCGCGTCCCCTCACACTCAAAGGTACTCGCTTCCCCACACACTCAAAGGTACTCGCTTCCCTCTCACTCAAAGGTACTCGCTTCCTCTCACACTCAAAGGTACTCGCGTCCCCTCTCACTCAAAGGTACTCGCTTCCTCTCACACTCAAAGGTACTACTTCCCCTCACACTCAAAGGTACTCGCGTCCCACACACTCCAAGGTACTCGCGTCCCCACACACTCCAAGGTACTCGCGTCCCCACACACTCCAAGGTACTCGCGTCCCACACACTCAAAGGCACTCGCGTCCCCACACACTCAAAGGTACTCGCGTCCCCACACACTCCAAGGTACTTAGATTGGAGTCAATCACAGGTAGAGTCAGAAAAAGATGTCTGTACCCGAGTCGGTCTTCACATGAGGAGGCTGAACACGAGGGCTGAACGCTGACAAGCTTCTTAAATAGACGTCTTTTACTATTCGAGTGAGAACAGCTGTGGGCGCTTTGTAATTAGCCCAAAGGATCAAGGCAAACGCCTGTTAATGGCTCGAATCGAAACGAAAAACTATGACTCACTACCTGTGCTAAAAACCAGCAATAACAATAACGCTTGACTGCAGAATGGTGCGAGCGAAAACAGTCGTGGTTATAATTCAAATGCAATTTGCTAACACCGTACAATATAAGTGCAAAATCGAAATGTGTCCTTCTTCTAGCATACAACAAAACTGAGTATTCACAAAAACACTTACATACGGCTCGCGGCTCTTCACGGACCTGGACGCTTTCTTGTTTGAAAATTTCAAACAAACTTCTTTCACGTTGTTGTTATGGGGCATTGTTTGTAGAATAATGAGGAATCCATTTTGGAATAAGGTTGTAACATAAATGTGGGAAAAGTGAAGCGCTGTGAATAATTCCCGGATGCACTGAATGTAATTTACTTCATGAAATCGTTTATTTTTGGGTGTTGTTGAAAGTGTTTGCTAACGCTAGCTGTGCTCTCTCTCCACAGGACTACATCCACCGCGTGGGCATGCAGAGCAGGGAGATCTGGGAAATCAATCACCTTCGTCACACAGTCAGTCACTCTCATATTACTGGCTTAAGAACGGATGAACCCGTGAGCGATTTCAAGCTCTAACCGTGCAGATCTGATGAAAAGTCTTGATTCCGGAGAGAGGAAGTGCTCCTGTGTGTTTATTCTCTCTCTCTCTCTGTGTGTCTGTGTGTGTGTGTGTGTGTGTGTGTGTGTGTGTGTGTGTGTGTGTGTGTGTGTGTGTGTGTGTGTGTGTGTGTGTGTGTGTGTGTGTGTGTGTGTGTGTGTGTGTGTGTGTGTGTGTGTGTGTGTGTGTGTGTGTGTGTGTGTGTGCAGGTATGATGTGGAGCTGTTCCAGCGAATCGAGACTCTGATCGGGAAGAAACTGCCCGCCTTCCCCACGCAGGAAGAGGAAGTGATGATGCTGGTGGAGCGAGTGAGCGAAGCCCAGCGGTTCGCACGCATCGTACGTCCTCCTGCCGGGTCTGGGGCGGGGTGTGATGAGGTAAAGTCTGAAGGAGTGTGTCTGACGGCTGTGTTTCTGTCAGGAGATGAAGGAGAGCACAGAGAAGAGGAAGCGGCCCAGAGCGGCGGAGGAGGATGATGACGGTGAGCAGTCGAGTGGTGTGAGGAAGAAGATCAAGGGCGGCTCGTTCAGAGGAGCGCGAGGAGCCAGCGGCGGCGGCTTCAAGAGAGGGAGATGAGGATCTGCTTTCAGTCACTGTACTTTATTCCTGTAAATCTAATAAATCTGCCTTCTCTCCTCTATTCTGAGTCAGCTGTCCCTTTAAGAGAAGAAGTCTCCCTGTGGGAGAGAACATGAGTGTCCTCGTGTCTGCCGTTTCAGAGACCAGGGGACTCGTTTATGAGACGTGCCAGCGCTCATATTTATAACAACATAAAGACATGAGCCGCCCGCCGCTCTCTGGTGCTGATGATCTCCAGATCTAACAGCTCATGTCCATGCATTAGGAAAAACACTATTCAAATGACAAATTAACTGAGTAATAACAGGAGGTCAAACATGGTGTCCAATCGATGAACATCTCGACATTTAGAATTGTTTAATAAAGTAATAATTTCATTAGTCATGGTAATATTAAAACTTTAACATATTTATTAGCCCCTTTACAAATGTTTTCCCTTATTCACTAACAGAGTTGATGAAACTATTAAAGGAAGTATCAATTGCGCAATCATCTTCAGTTCTCTGGGTCACTCGTACGCACTTTGAGACAGGATCGTAAGGATGGGTCCTAAGAAACACTTCATAAATGAGGCCCCAGAACAGGAAACGAGTTCCTGGGAGAAACACAAAATGACACACTGCCACTGCAATAACATAAGAAATAATAATATGATGATGAAGTCCTAACCGTCCCAAACACAAGCCACTGAACCCTTACCCTGTCTTTGGGGTCATCTTTTCCATACTCATAAACATGGTTCTCCTCATCTCTGTTGCCTGACAATTTATTATTTTATTTGTATTTTCTACCGAACAAAACAAGTTCTGAGACAAGTGATAAAATAACAAGAATAATACAGGGAAAGATAATAATACTAACTCAACATATTCTGTATAAATATATTGCTGCACCTATATATTGTGTTCACATCTCAACAAACATAATACAATAATACATTTACATTACATTTACTTTATTTTGCAGGTGCTTTTATCCAAAGCGTCTTACAAATGAGATCAATAGAAACAACCAAGAACAGTCAACAGACAATATGCAAGAGCTGTAACACTACTCACTTAATCTAGCACAGAACACATTGGACGGGGTTTTTGTTGTTGTTTTTTTTTGTCAATCTACAGCCATACACTCACCTAAAGGCAAGGCAAGTTTATTTATATAGCACATTTCATACACAATGGCAATTCAAAGTGCTTTACATAAGAAATAAGAATACCGTGTGTAATAATTAAAAATAAAAACAATGCTAATTAAAACCGTAAAGAGAATTTAAAAAATAAAATGCGGATAAATAGATCCCTATCTGCCTGATTCTCTAAATGCGGTCACCTATCTGAGATGGAAGAGATGGAGCAGGTGGTCAGTGTCTCCTGGACCTTACAGGTCGGTCCAGGACGGGCTCCTGTAGGGGAAGTGACCTGTGCCTCACAGGACCTCCCCTTTCTGGAGTCCGCTTCTCTTCACTGTCTGCTACCACAGAATGAAGCGAACCACACTGCTCTCCTTTCCAATCTCCTCCAGTCAGACAGCCCTGACCAACAATGATAATCAACAGATACATAAGAAATAGAAATATACAGTTGTAAAGAGAATTAAAAAGAATAAGATTATATATAGATAAAACCAAAGATAAGAACAAAGGTAAACAGTTATAAAAGAATAAAAAGATTATGCATAGATAAGAGCAAATCAGTCGGACGTACAGTGGCACAGTGCTCATTCAGTAAAGGCACAGCTCCTAATAATCTAAAGGATTATTAGGAGCACACACTAATACTGTGTTTGACCCTTTCGCCTTCAGAACTGCCTTAATTCTACGTGGCATTGATTCAACAAGGTGCTGAAAGCATTCTTTAGAAATGTTGGCCCATATTGATAGGATAGCATCTTGCAGTTGATGGAGATTTGTGGGATGCACATCCAGGGCACGAAGCTCCGTTCCACCACATCCCAAAGATGCTCTATTGGGTTGAGATCTGGTGACTGTGGGGGCCATTTTAGTTCAGTGAACTCATTGACATGTTCAAGAAACCAATTTGAAATGATTGGAGCTTTGTGACATGGAGCATTATCCTGCTGGAAGTAGCCATCAGAGGATGGGCACATGTGGTCATAAAGGGATGGACATGGTCAGAAACAATGCTCAGGTAGGCCGTGTGTGCCAAGAAAACATCCCCCACACCATTACACCACCAGCACCAGCCTGCACAGTGAAAACATCCCACACCATTACTCCACCACCACCAGCCTGCACAGTGGTAACATCCCCCACACCATTACACCACCACCCCCAGCCTGCACAGTGAAAACATCCCCACACCATTACACCACCACCACCAGCCTGCACAGTGAAAACATCCCCACACCATTACACCACCACCACCAGCCTGCACAGTGAAAACATCCCTCACACCGTTACACCACCACCACCAGCCTGCACAGTGAAAACATCCCCACACCATTACACCACCACCACCAGCCTGCACAGTGAAAACATCCCCACACCATTACACCACCACCACCAGCCTGCACAGTGAAAACATCCCCACACCATTACACCACCAGCACCAGCCTGCACAGTGAAAACATCCCCACACCATTACACCACCAGCACCAGCCTGCACAGTAAAAACACCCCCACACCATTACACCACCACCACCAGCCTGCAGGTGAAAACATCCCCACACCATTACACCACCACCACCAGCCTGCACAGTAAAAACACCCCCACACCATTACACCACCACCAGCCTGCACAGTGAAAACATCCCCACACCATTACACCACCACCACCAGCCTGCACAGTGAAAACATCCCCACACCATTACACCAGCACCAGCCTGCACAGTGAAAACACCCCCACACCATTACACCACCTCCACCAGCCTGCACAGTAAAAACACCCCCACACCATTACACCACCACCACCAGCCTGCAGGTGAAAACATCCCCACACCATTACACCACCACCACCAGCCTGCACAGTAAAACACCCCCACACCATTACACCACCACCACCAGCCTGCAGGTGAAAACATCCCCACACCATTACACCACCACCACCAGCCTGCAGAGTGAAAACATCCCCACACCATTACCACCACCACCAGCCTGCACAGTAAAAACACCCCCCACACCATTACACCACCACCACCAGCCTGCAGGTGAAAACATCCCCACACCATTACACCACCACCACCTGCCTGCACAGTAAAAACACCCCCACACCATTACACCACCACCACCAGCCTGCAGGTGAAAACATCCCCACACCATTACACCACCACCACCAGCCTGCAGGTGAAAACATCCCCACACCATTACACCACCACCACCAGCCTGCACAGTAAAAACACCCCCACACCATTACACCACCAGCACCAGCCTGCACAGTGAAAACATCCCCACACCATTACACCACCACCACCAGCCTGCACAGTGAAAACATCCCCCACACCATTACACCACCACCACCAGCCTGCACAGTAAAAACATCCCCACACCATTACCACCACCACCAGCCTGCACAGTGAAAACATCCCCACACCATTACACCACCACCACCAGCCTGCACAGTAAAAACACCCCCACACCATTACACCACCACCACCAGCCTGCACAGTGAAAACATCCCCCACACCATTACACCACCACCACCAGCCTGCACAGTGGGAACAAGGCATGATGGATCCATGTTCTCATTCTGTTTACACCAAATTCTGACTCTACCATCTGAATGTCTCAACAGAAATCCAGACTCATCAGACCAGGCAACATTTTATCTTCTATCTATCTTCTATCAGCTTGAATCAGTCGGCCCATTCTCCTCTGACCTCTAGCATCAACAAGGCATTTTCTCCCACAGGACTGCCGCATACTGGATGTGTTTCCCTTTTCACACCATTCTTTGTAAACCCTAGAAATGGTTGTGTGTGAAAATCCCAGTAACTGAGCAGATTGTGAAATACTCAGACTGGCCCGTCTGGCACCAACAACCATGCCACTCTCAAAATGTCTTAAATCCCCTTTCTTTCCCATTCTGACATTAAGTTTGGAGTTCAGGAGATTGTCTTGACCAGGACCACACCCCTAAATGCACTGAAGCAACTGCCATGTGATTGGCTGATTAGATAATGGCATTAATGAGAAATTGAACAGGTGTTCCTAATAATCTTTTAGGTGAGTGTGTATTATGATATAGAATATGAAACTTATTTTAATGCCTAAATGTAGATATTCTTTATCCATATGCCATCTCTGATTAAAAAGGTCAGTTTTCAAGTGTATGGTGCAGTCCATCATATAAATCTGCTTTAGTCTCTGGCCATTACAGTTGGTAATAGAGTTGGCTTCTACTTCCTGATCCCACACAGAGCAGACGTGCCTTCTATCTGCTCCCCGCTCTGCTTTAGCGCTGATCTTTGCTGAACTCCTGAAAATATTGAAGTGGATATGAAGTTAATTAACTGGTCTCTCAGCGCGATTGACAAGATTTTCTCACTAAGGAAGGGTGCACTGGGAGCTGCATTTCTCTTTTAATGTTTTTCCAATACGCAAGGATTACTGGATAGTCCCGATATATGTCTATGGTGGCCTGTTTTCCCACATTGCCTCCAGCATAAAGCTGCAGAGGCGTCTTTTACAAACTCTGAAATAGCCAGAGGAATATGAAAATAACCTGTTTTAATTTTCCAGTCGAGATCCTTCCACTGTTGACACCTATAACAGAGTTTATCCCATAACTCGTCCTCTATTACTGTATTAGCTTCTATTTCCCACTTTTCCTTAATATTGAAAGTGTTTCCAGCCATGTCTGTTAACAACCTTTCATAGATATGGGAAACATGTTTACCAACAGGAAGACTTTTTCTGTAATTGTGATAATATTGTTCTATGCCATTTGGGATTTTACCAATTCTTTCTTTTTCCTCATGGTTTGTAATGTAGTGCCTAATTTGCCAATATCTATAAAAATCGTTTGAGGGAAGATCATATTGTTCCTGAAGTTGTGTGAAAGACTTTGAGTGTGTTTCTTCAGAGCTGATTAGAAATCAACGGCCCATCTCCTGAAACCATGATCACACACTGACGGTGGAAATCTACATAACCCACTGTGGGCATAGCTCGAGAAACATCTTTAAGCATTTACTTCTGTCCATACCTTTACTCTATGTTTTATCCTTTCATTTTCAATCTTCATTTTTTAGACCCATAAAGGGTAGGGCAGACAGCTGTGCACATTAACTTCCCTTGCTTTATTTCAGGCCACTTTTCTTTCTCATCTCCACTGATCCAAGTCACAATTGCTGCTAGTTGAGCTGCCCAATAATACAGTTTTATATTTGGCAAAGCCAAGCCTCCCTTATTTTTAGCTAGATGAAGTGTTTTAAGATTAATTTTGTGTTGCCATATAAATTGAGATATTACATATTAAATGTGGGTAACGACATAGGAATAAACATAGGAGACGTGGGAGCAGGTTCATCCTTATGGTCTTAACTCTGCCAAAAACTTCCCAACGAACTATATCACTCCTCATTTGATTAAATAGCTAGTGTCAGGTGTGATAATGATGACCAAGTGCCTGAATCATTGTTTAGACCAGTGAACTGACACCATCTGGATAAGTTATTTAGGCCATATTACTGATATCATCATTGCCTCTGATTAATTTTGATTAGTTTTGCATCCAGAAATGGCTCCATAATCATTTAGGCATTGCATTAGTCGAGGTATTGAAGTAAGGGGATGTTTTATAAAGAGCCAGATATTGTCAGCAAAAAGGGAAGTTTTATGACCCCCACCCCCAACATCCTCAACCCTCTCAATCTGGACTTCCTGTCGTATTCCCTCCGCTAGAGGTTTGATACCGAGAGCACCTCTCTCTATATCCATAAAGTCAGAGCCGTGTCCGTTAACTCTCATTCTTGTACAACAGCCCAAACCAAAAGGTCCATTTTTTGCCGAAGCCCATCTCAGTTAATGTTTGTTCTAGAAATGGCCAATCTACCCGATCTAACCCTTTCTCAGCTTCTAAGCAGAGTACCCTTTGCCATAAGTCACTGCAGGTTTAATGTTCTCCTTATATGATTTGTCCCTTGGAGACCTGAAATGAGCCCCGTCTGGTCTGGTTTTATTAATTTCCCAATGTATTTTTGTACTCTAGTTGCTAAGATCGATGTTAATATTGTATAGTCCACGCACAGGAGGCTAATAGGACGATAACTTGGATCTTTTCCTTCCTTGTGTAGGACTGTGATGATAGCCTCAGACCATGATTCTGGAGGGTTCCCTGAATTTAGCACATAATTATATAACTTACATAACACTGGATTTAGGTCATCAACAAACACTTTATAATGTTCTCCTGAAAACCCGTCTATTCCAGGCGTTTTGTCTTTTTTTCTTTAATTGGCTCTACTAATGCAGAGGCTTCATCCGCCGGCAGCTTGTCTAATTTAAGATTTTTAAAGAAATCATGTATTTTTTCTTCTTTCAATTCCTGATGTTGACCCTTATATAATTGTTCATAATATTTGGCAAAGGTGTTTGCTACTGCATTTGGACTAGTTTTGACATTGTTGGACTGAGGTTGTTTAATTTTAGGAATAGTTCGCCTAGCTTGTGCTTTCTTTCTTTAATTGAAATGATAGTAACCTGCTAGTCTTGTTGCCCAATTCATAGTATTTTCTATCGATAAACATAAGGGCACTCTCTGCCTTATAAGTCAGAATCCCATCTCACTTAGCTCTATTCTCTTTGAGTTTTTAAATACTTCTTGTTTTCCACTTGGTTTATGTTCATTTTTATCTAATCTCTTGATTTCAGTTTCTAATTCTACTTGTCTTTTTATAACTTTGATCCTATAGATATTATTTTCCCCCTTATTGTGGCTTTTCCCGCATCCCATAAAACCAGGGCCGGCCCTGACCAATTTGCTGCCCTAGGCAAGATTTCACTTGGTGCCCATTGTGTCAAGGTTTAGCACTAACGTTACGTTATCAGTCTAAGTTGTGGAAACACTGGTACTGTTTTATTTTTGTAATGTAAGTTGTTGTTTTATATGTTGGTTGTGTTTTAAAAATTGTACCCTGAATCCAGTCCATTCTACCCCTTCATTGTGTTCATGAGTAACTTCGGTGTCTGATCTTAGCCTCCACCATGTACAGAAGATGGCTTTGTTCAGAGAGAGAGTCAAACTCTAAATTGAATGGACAGTTGTTATGGCTAAATTCACTGAGTGTAACCCACGCACTGATAGGTTGCTGCTTTGAAGAGGTATGACGGATTTTAGTGATTAAGTTGTCAAATCAACTTTATTTATATAGCGCTTTTAACAGTGCAGATTGTTTCAAAGCAGCTTCACAGTGTTAAACAGGAAAATAATGCAACAGAATTTGATTTGGCCTGTGGGATTACAAATTTAAGAATACATTGTATTTAGCATTTAAGGTAAAGATAATGACATCAGATGAATTATTCTGTTATGCAAAGTGTCCAGGCCAGTTCCTGTTCTCTTGATTGTAAATCAAATGAGCCTGATTACTGAGATTCTCACCTTCTGTCTTTAATGGCTCTCAGAGCCTCTGTAATCGTTAGGCTGATGGGATTATGATGGGGAGTCTGGGGCAGGTCTCTTTACATTTACTATATTTGCATTATTTTGTTTAGATTGTCTCCACCTATGATCACATTAGTCCAGTTCTGTCAACACTGCACTGGCTCCCTATTAAACATCGCATACATTTTAAAATCTTGCTTATTACTTACAAAGCACTAAATGGTTTATCTCCCCAGTACTTAAGCGAGCTCTTAACACATTATACTCCATCACGTCTACTGCGGTCTCTAAACTCTGACCTGCTGATAATACCTAGAATATCTAAATCAACTGCAGGCGGTCGATCCTTTTCCTATTTAGCACCTAAACTCTGGAACAGAGCATCCTCAATAAACCCGTCTGCGTGTTGCCTCAGATCTTTCGAATATTCAGATCTATTATGACCTCTGACCTTTAAAATTGCCAGAATAATAATAATACGCTGTTTGTTAATTGGCCAGAGGAGAACTGCCCCCCCCGACTGAGCCTGGTTTCTCCCAAGGTTTATTTTTCTCCATTAGGTCTCCTGATGGGGTTTGGGTTTCCTCTGGCTTGGCTCTCAGTTGGGGAAAAACAATTTTTCAAATATATTTCAAAATAAATCTAATTATTAAACTAAATTAACCATATAGACCAAATTACTGATCTAATTACTGATCTAAAGCCCACATTGTTACTGTATGATAATTGAAATATATTCTGTTGCATTATTTTTCTGTTTAACACTGTGAAGCTGCTTTGAAACAATCTGCATTGTTAAAAGCGCTATATAAATAAAGTTGATTGATTGATTGATTGATGTGCTGTGTTTGACAGAAACCTGGCTAAAACCTGATGACTACATTACTTTAAATGAGTCCACTCCCCAAGATTATTGTTATAAACACGAGCCGCGTCTGAAAGGTAAAGGGGGAGGTGTTGCTGTAATTTATAATAATATCTTCAGTATTACTCAGAGGTCTAGTTTCAAATATAATTCCTCTGAAGTCATGTTTTGGTGCTTTATGTAACGTTATGTTAGCCTAGAAATCCACCCCATCCATGCCTATAGAGCAAACAGGTCTGTATACTCAATCATGATGGCGCCGCGGATGGCCGCCTCGGTGTGGAGCTCCTCAGTTATTGTGTTGCTTTTGTTTGTTTGTTCTGCGTTTTGTCATTATTTCCCGATCCGTTTTACCAAAGACGAACTACTGGACATTAGGAAACACACACCAGACAACATTTCTACATTTTTTGATTACTCGGACGTTTTGCTGGACATTCTCGTTGGAGGGGCAGCTGTGTTTTTAAACGCGCGGTCAGACGCATAAGCGCGGGAAGCGAGCCGGTGCGCTGGTTAAACTCGCGCGAGCCTCCGCACTGCACTCCCAGTATTCATCTTGCGAATCTCCGATCCCTTCCTAACAAAACGGACGAACTTCTTATCCTCTCCCGCATTAACAGGGACTTTTATAACTCTGCTGCACTGTGCTTCACTGAAACCTGGCTGAGTGAAGCCATTCCGGACAACGGACTACATCTGCCGGGCTTCCAGCTGTTCAGAGCGGATCGCATCTGAACTAACAGGGAAAACGAGAGGTGGTGGATTGTGTTTCTACATTAACGAAAGTTGGTGTTCAGATGTAACAACGCTTAAGAAGATGTGCTCTCCTAATTTAGAGGCGCTCTTCATAAACTGTAAACCTTTCTACTCGCCACGAGAGTTTTCCTCGGTCGTTCTCGTGAATGTTTACATCCCTCCAGACGCGTGTGTGAGCACGGCGCTGCAACAGCTGGCTGAACAAATAGCTGAAACGGAACAAAGGTACCCTGACTCTCTTTTAATCATTCTTGGAGATTTTAACAAAGCAAATCTCTCCGTGAACTGCCAAAATACAGACAGCACGTTACATGTCCCACCAGAGACAGTAATATACTGGACCACTGTTACACCACAATAAAGAATGCATATCACTCCGTCCCACGGGCAGCTTTGGGGCTGTCTGATCACTGTGTGGTTCATCTTATACCGACCTACAGGCAGAAACTGAAATCAGCTAAACCTGTAATAAGGACAGTAAAAAGATGGACTAATGAAGCAGAGCGGGTCTTACAAGCCTGCTTCGATTGCACTGATTGGACTGTTTTTGAAGCTGCTACCACCGATCTAGATGAGCTCACAGATACTGTAACATCATACATCAGTTTCTGTGAGGATACATGCATTCCTACCAGGTCATTCTTATCATTCACTAATGATAAACCATGGTTTACTGGGAAACTCAAACAACCGTCATGCCAAAGAGGAAGCTTACAGAAGTGGGGATAAAATCTTGTATAACCAGGCCAGAAACAGACTGACAAAGGAGATCAGAGTTGCTAAAAGAAGCTACTCTGAAAAGCTGAAAAAACAGTTTTCAGCCAACGACCCGGCATCAGTCTGGAAAGGCCTGAGGAACATCACCAATTACAAGTCACCCTCCCCCCGATCTGTAGAGAATCCACAACTGGCTGACGATCTGAATGCATTCTACTGCAGGTTTGAAAAGCCCAGTCTCACACCACTCACCCGCTCTAATCTGCACTTCACACCCTCACCATCACCCCTGCACCCCTCTCCTCCCCCTCCTGCCATCCAACCCGAGCTTAAGGTCTGTGTGGAGGACGTGAGCCAAAGTCTTCAAAAAACAGAAGACTAAGAAAGCTTCAGGCCCAGGCGGCATCTCATCTGCTTGTTTGAAAGCCTGCGCTGACCAACTGGCCCCAGTCTTCACGCAGATCTTCAACAGATCATTGGAGCAGTGTGAAGTTCCCTGCTGCTTCAAACGCTCCACTATCATTCCGTCCCCAAAAACCCAAAATCACTGGACTAAATGACTACAGACCTGTCGCTCTCACGTCTGTGGTCATGAAGTCATTTGAAAGACTGGTGTTGGCCCACCTGAAGGACATCACTGGACCCTTGCTGGATCCTCTCCAATTTGCCTATAGAGCAAACAGGTCTGTGGATGATGCAGTCAACATTGGACTGCATTATATCCTGCAACATCTCGACAGACCGGGACTTACGCAAGGATCTTATTTGTGGACTTCAGTTCGGCCTTCAATACCATCATGCCTGAGCTCCTCACAGCCAAACTGACCCAGCTCTCCATGCCATCCTCAATCTGTCAGTGGATCTCCAGCTTCCTGACAGACAGGCAGCAGCGGGTGAGACTGGGTAAACTTACATCCAGATCTCTCACAATCAGCACTGGCGCCCCCAGGTGCGTTCTCTCCCCACTGCTCTTCTCCCTGACTGCACTTCTAAAGACCCCTCTGTCAAGCTCCTGAAATCTGCAGATCGACACCACTGTCATCGGCCTTATCCAGAACGGTGGCGAGTCTGCTTACAGACTGGAGGTTGAACAGCTGGCTGTCTGGTGCAGTTATAACAACCTTGAGCTGAGCAGCGCTCAAAACAGTGGAGATGATAGTGGACTTCAGGAGGAACAGCCCATCACTCCCCACTCACCCTCATGAACAGCACTGTGGGCGCAGTGGAGTCTTTCAGGTTCCTGGGCACTACCATCTCTCAGGACCTGAAGTGGGACAATCACATCGACTCCATTGTGAAAAAGGCCCAGCAGAGACTGTACTTCCTTCGTCAGCTGCGGAAGTTCAACCTGCCACAGGAGCTGCTGATTCAGTTCTACTCGGCTGTCATTGAGTCGGTCTTATGCACCTCCATCACTGTCTGGTTTGGTTCAGCTACCAGATCAGACATCAGGAGACTGCAACGTACCATCCGGACTGCAGAGAGGATTATTGGTGCCCACCTGCCAACCCTCCAGGACCTGTACTCTTCCAGAGTGAGGAAGAGAGCAGGTAAAATCATCACAGACTCCACTCACCCCGGACACCACCTGTTTGAACTGTTACCCTCAGGACGGCGACTCCGATCACTGGCCACTAGGACATCTAGGCACAGGAACAGTTTCTTCCCACAGGCCATTTCCCTCTTGAACAGTTAACCCCCCAACCACCCACCCCCAAGGCAAATGCCTGTAAGTGCAATTACTCCACTGCTTAGTGCAATATCTCCTAAACTCAGGTGATTATTCATATTATTTATATTTATTCTTACTCTCCAAATACTGTAAATATTCATAATCTATGTCTTTTCTGACTAAACGTAACCGTGACCTTATACTGTTTATATTTTTTATTCTTAGAATTTTTTTTTATTTATTACTGTTGTATTTGTATTGTATATGTGCACTGGAAGCTTCAGCACCAAAAAAAATTCCTTGTGTGTGAAAGCACACTTGGCAATAAAGCTCTTTCTGATTCTGATTCAGATTCTGAAATCTAGACGCACCCTAGCGGCAGCAAATTTAATCTGCCCACGAGTGTCGTCTAGCAACTCTCAATACCCTTCTGAGCTGGAAAAGCCTAACTCTGGACGGGCCAATCACATCGTGTATAGAGTGGGTGGGCGGGCTTCACGTAATGACAGCAGAGTTGCGACGGTTCCTGCTGCTTGAAATCAAAGGAGATGGCGGCGGCTGGAGATGTTGGCGAACAGCAGTCTTTCGAATCTGCTTTGGCCGCGGCTCTGAAAGATTTAAAGTTAAGCTTTTCGTTGAAAAAAGAGCAAATAATAAAAAAAAAGGAAGATGTGTTCGGAGTTTTGCCGACCGGATACGGCAAAAGTTTAATTTACCAAGTAGCTCCGCTGGTGGGAAAACTCATGGGACTCAGTCACAGCCCGATAGTGATTGTTATCTCACCACTGATAGCGCTTATGGAGGACCAGTTAAAGGAGGCTACAAAACTTGGACTCCATGCCATGCAATTTGGCAAAGGCGACCAGGAGGACATTCTAAGCGGCCGGTGTACGGGAGTCCAGAATCCTGGCTTCTTCACAAGGGATGGCGAGATATGTTGGCCACCAAGGTCTTCCAAGACAACGTTTTAGGAATTGTGGTGGATGAGGCTCATCTTACATACAAATGGTAAGTATGTTTTAGAGATATTCAATAATTAATCTGAACCGAATTATGTTGGTGGTTAGCATGTTACATTACAGTAGTGACATAACAGAACAATTAACTAATGGGTAGTTTGATCAGACCTTCACATTTTTGTAATTCGTATTGTACTGTTTGTGTTGTAATTGATGTTGTCACATTGAGTATGTTTTTACATTGAAACATATGCTGCTATGTCTACCAGGGGAAAGGCTGCTAGAGGAGAGAAGGCCTTCAGAGAGAGAGAGGGCTGACAGAACTGCGATCTATCGTAAAACAGGGTGAGTATGGAAGTACAGTGTCTGTACAGTTTGATATACTTTAATTGTTAAGCAAGGTGCATGTTCAAAATCTGGATGAGAGTAAAACTGAGTAGATATTTGAAAATACAGTTTTTTATTTAAGATTGTATACAGACCCTTTGTAAATAATCTTTAAAATGTTAAATTGTATTTAATTGCTGGGCAAGTTACATATTTTACATGTAAAAAGAATTGCTTACACATTTTTAGCTTCTTTGTTATTTTTGTCTCCACCCCTTTTTCTGTTGGATGAACATGTGAAATAAACACTTTGACAACCATTGCAAATATATCATTCCTCATCTTCTCAAAAAATTAGCATGTTGTGATAAAAGTTCATTATTTTCCATAATGTAATGATAAAATTAAAATTTCATATATTTTAGATATACACACCAACTGAAATATTTCAGGTCTTTTATTGTTTTAATACTGATGATTTTGGCATACAGCTCATGAAAACCCAAAATTCCAAAAATCTCAAAAAATTTGCATATTTCATCCGACCAATAAAAGAAAAGTGTTTTTAATACAAGAAATCAACCTTCAAATAATTATGTTCAGTTAAGCACTCAATACTTGGTGGGGAATCCTTTTGCAGAAATGACTGCTTCAATGCGGCGTGGCATGGAGGCAATCAGCCTGTGGCACTGCTGAGGTGTTATGGAGGCCCAGGATGCTTCGATAGCGGCTTAAGCTCATCCAGAGTGTTGGGTCTTGCGTCTCTCAACTTTCTCTTCACAATATCCCACAGATTCTCTATGGGGTTCAGCTCAGGAGAGTTGGCAGGCCAATTGAGCACAGTAATACCATGGTCAGTAAACCATTTACCAGTGGTTTTGGCACTGTGAGCAGGTGCCAGGTCGTGCTGAAAACGAAATCTTCATCTCCATAAAGCTTTTCAGCAGATGGAAGCATGAAGTGCTCCAAAATCTCCTGATAGCTAGCTGCATTGACCCTGCCCTTGATTAAACACAGTGGACCAACACCAGCAGCTGACATGGCACCCCAGACCATCACTGACTGTGGGTACTTGACACTGGACTTCAGGCATTTGGGCATTTCCTTCTCCCCAGTCTTCCTCCAGACTCTGGCACCTTGATTTCCCAATGACATGCAGAATTTGAGCGCCAGTCGAGTGCTGCTTCTCTGTAGCCCAGGTCAGGCGCTTCTGCCGCTGTTTCTGGTTCAAAAGTGTCTTGACCTGGGGAATGCGGCACCTGTAGCCCATTTCCTGCACACGCCTGTGCACGGTGGCTCTGGATGTTTCTACTCCAGACTCAGTCCACTGCTTCCGCAGGTCCCCCAAGGTCTGGAATCGGTCCTTCTCCACAATCTTCCTCAGGGTCCGGTCACCTCTTCTCGTTGAGCAGCGTTTTTTGCCACACTTTTCCTTCCCACAGACTTCCCACTGAGGTGCCTTGATACAGCACTCTGGGAACAGCCTATTGGTTCAGAAATGTGTTTCTGTGTCTTACCCTCTCGCTTGAGGGTGCCAATGATGGCCTTCTGGACAGCAGTCAGGTCAGTCTTACCCATGATTGCGGTTTTGAGTAATGAACCAGGCTGGGAGTTTTTAAAAGCCTCAGGAATCTTTTGCAGGTGTTTAGAGTTAATTAGTTGATTCAGATGATTAGGTTAATAGCTCGTTTAGAGAACCTTTTCTACAGTACAAGATTTCCAAGTGGTTTGTCATTAGCCAGGTGGTCAGCCATTGGTATCCGGTCTTGGACTGCAATGTGGTGTATCCAGTGTATTGACCGGTTGCTGCGTAGGGTGGACTGGTGGTGTGCGTGCATGTAGAAATCCAAATTGTCAAATATTATGGAATATGTGTGGTGGAGTTGGCCATATCTCCGTCAACGACTGGGATGTGAAAACCGGGTCCACGGCACTGCTTTCAGCCACCTCCTCTGTTGTTATACATTAAAGACACATTTGCATAAGAAAACACAACCTCTTTACATGTCATGTAGATGAAATTATATGTGTGTTACTTCTCACCAGATAATTGAAGTTCTTCCATGCTTCGGAAGACATCACTGAGTAACAGCTCTGGGTCTATGGCGGTTTTGTCCTGTACTTGATGGACAGACTGACATCCAGCCTCCAGAGTTATGAATTCTTCATTTTTCTTCTTTAATAACCAAAGACCAGATCCACACTTGTTCAACAACTCCTTCTGTTTTCTAAAAGCGTTTTTGTGCACAGTTGAAATGCCAAATTTGCTGAGCCTTTCAAACACTGCCTTCTTCGCACTCCCATATTGAAGAATGCAATTTATATAGTGAGCGAAAGCTGACATACGGGATTCTCTACCTCTCAATGCAATTGCAGCAGCAGCACAGGTGACAGGAAGGGAGTGGTTTGTGATGGTTCAAAAGACGGACAAGAGGAGTGGTGAGAGACGCTGGAGGTCAGACTCAAGGCTGGTAAATGAGAAAAAAACTCAAATCTTCTGGTGAAGACCTCCACAACATGAAATTATGGCTGGGGTCACAGAGTTTTTTGCATTCACTTGCAATGACTGTAAGCATTAGTACCTTCACTTCCTGTAGAAGCTCCAAGTGATTCATTATTAATTTGGCAGCAGCTTTCCATTTTTTATTTTTTATGTGTTTCACAATCAATGTATCCTCAGCCTCGCACACCTTTTGTTTAGGACATTTGGTTATGACCTGAAAGAAATAAAAGAAATGATGTGAAAACTATTTATTTTGATAATAATCTACAATGTAGACTAATGCAGTTGACATCTACATTGACAACAGTGTTGACAAGTTTGTTAATAGGCCTGTGGAGTTAGGAGTAGCTTACCAGCATATCATTACTTTTACAGTCAAGAAGATCTGAAATAAGCTATCAAGACCAAGCAACATCTGTACTTCGAATAGCCTAAAAGTTCAGAAGTTATCTCAGTCTGCTAGCCTATAAGTGCAACACATGGTATGACAAAGAATTGTTAAAACCAAAGCCCTTGATGGGGACATATGATAGACAGAAGGACATCAACAGCTTTGGTTAGAGGGTATGAAAACAGGGCTAGACTAGTATAATTAAACCATATCATTAACTGATGTTGCTACCAGAGTAACTGTGAGCAACATCAGGTTGCCAACATGTCTGTAATAAAAATCAGGAATTTCTTGACTGTTACAGCTTTTGCGACTGCAGGCCCAAAACTCTCTATATCAGACTGGCTCCTTCTGTTTCCATCTTCAAATCTTCTTTAAAGACTTTTTTGTTTTCTATTGCTTTTGATGCTCATTGACTCTGTTACGATTAGTTTTTTTAATTTTATTTTTTATGTATTTTATTTTTTTCTCAGTTGTTTCTTTTGTTTTGTACTGCTCTGCATTTTATTCTGTTATGTACAGCACTTTGGTCAGCCTTGGTTGTTTTTAAATGTGCTTTATAAATAAATAAATATTGTATTGTATTGTATTACAGGATGTTAAAACATATGTAACTATACAAGTAATATACCTCGGTGATGCTGCGTCGAATATTAGCTCTTCCAGGACTTGCAGGGTTAGGGCAAAACTTTTTCAAGGCCCTGGGTGTCTTTGACGGAGTAGGCTCACGGTCTCGTTTATCTGACTGACCTGTCGTGGTTTCAACTGCAGATGCTTCTTCGTTCTTTTCTTCCTCCACCCATCTCCAGTAAACCGGCAAGTCTCGTTCGAGTCTAGATAAAAGTGTGAGACACCGCTGACACATTCGGTTCGACTTTGCTGGTGTTTTAACTACCGCCACTCCAACATGCAGTAGTTTATCGGCAACACTTTGGTTTTTCTTTAGTTTCTCGGAAATGCTTGATGAGTGTACAAGCACACTCGCAATTCTCATATTTTTTTCCAGAAACAGCAACAGTCGTTGGTCTCCATACCGTAACATACATTACCATAGCATCAAACTTTTCCACAACAAACAAATACGTGGAACACTCCCCCCATCGACTCATTTCTGTCGCACTAACTACGTCAGCTTCTTCTTTGCTCTGGTTGGTTGTAGCGCTATCCAATTGCGTGCAGAGGGAGTTTGAAAGACAGCCGTTTATCCCGCCTCTCGGATTGAGCCCTGTCAATGGTGAGTTTCCAGACCAAACATCTTGATGCGGGTCTGGCTTGTCAGGCTAACATTATGATAAATCCCGTGTAACATTTGTTATAGCTACTGTATACAGGCCACCAGGGCACAATACAGACTTTATCAAAGAATTTGCTGGTTTTCTATCAGAGTTAGTACTGGCTGCAGATAAAGTACTAATTGTTGGTGATTTTAATATCCATGTTGACAATGAAAAAGACGCATTGGGATTGGCATTTAAAGACATTATAAACTCTATTGGAGTTAGACAACACGTATCTGGACCCACTCATCGCCTTAATCATACTTTAGATCTAATACTGTCACATGGACTAAATGTTGATACCATTAAAATTCTGCAGCAGAGCGATGACATCTCAGATCATTACCTAATATCATGTATACTTAATATAGCTAAGGCTGCAAAGCCATCCCCTCGCTTCAAATATGGCAGGACTATAACCGCTGCGACTAAAGATTGCTTTGTACATAATCTTCCTCATCAGTTCCATCTCCTCAGAATTACAGATAGCCAAGAGGAACTTGATGTTGCAACAGAAACTACTGACTCTCTCTTTACTAGCACTTTAGACATAGTTGCTCCTCGGCGCTTAAAGAAGATTAAAGCAAATAATCCAACGCCGTGGTACAACGAGCACACTCGGGCCCTTAAAACAGCAGCCAGAAAAATGGAGCGCAGCTGGAAGAAAACAAAACTGGAGGTTTTTCGCAATTTGTGGAAAGAACGTATGATTGCATACAGAAAGGCCATAAAAACTGCTAGATCTGCTTATTTCTCGACACTCTTAGAAGAAAACAAACACAACCCTAGGTATTTATTCCATACAGTGGCTAAATTAACCAAGAATAAAGCTTCAACTTCTGATGTTTGTAAACAGCACAGCAGTAATGACTTTATGAACTTCTTTACGTGTAAGATTGACAATATTAGGATGAAAATTATAACCATGCAGCCGTCTACTACAGTATCACATCAGACAGAGCATCGTAGTGTCACTGAGGAAAAATTACACTCATTCACTGCTATAGGAGAGGAACACACACACACACACACACTCATCGCATGTATGCATGTAATATTTCTGTTGCTTTATGCACTGTTTATGTTCTGTTCAGTAACGCCGTCTGTAGTGGAGTGTTTTGCAAACTGCCCCACGTGTGCGTGGGATCGACGACGCTGATAACAACCCCCTGTGAAATATCAGATACGGGAGTTTTGCTTACACTTGGGAACAACCATTCAGGCCAGCCTCTATGTGTAAAGCGTTACAAACACTTTATCAAGGCTCGAAATCGCTCCATATACTCCCAAAATGTATTCTCTGCAACCTCAAAATTTGCACAGCACAAACTGACCGATGTTATATAGTTATGACAGCGCTTCGGCAGCATCTGAGGATCTCTTCAGAAACTGACGCAAATGAAAGTAAAAGTTGCAGATGCTCAATACACAATCATCATGGTTAAAGTCAGTGCTTATGCCACTCTCTCCTATTGCAGTCCTTGATCTTGAAATGAGCAGCTGATCATTAAATGCAGCTCATATTTGTTGATTTCGGTTATGTGAACTTAAAAATTCGTAGCTTGGGAATTGAAGATCGTATTTATATCCATTTTGCAGAGACACGTGACAAAGTGTAAATGGAATTGTGATAATGATAAATCAGATAGATATCTTTTCTGTAAAAACACATGAAGTGGACCATGCAGGTATAAATAGGCCCAGTAAGATAACTGTTGGGGATGATTGAAATATAGGAAGAAAACCCTAACCTGACCCTATACCGACTAGGCTATTAAAAGAGATGCTTCCAGAGGTCATAGATCCTCTTCTTAATATCATGAATTCATCCTTGTCATTAGGATATGTACCGAAAACTTTTAAGTTGGCTATTATTAAACCACTTATTAAAAAACCACAACTTGATCCTACAGAATTAGTCAATTACAGGCCATGCACACTGTCTCAGGCCCAGCTCGAGCCGCGGGAAAACACGTGCATGCTAGAAATAGAACCGACGCCTATTTTTCACGCGACACGCAAGTGTTTGAAGCGTTTCCAGGCAAAATAGAATAGAAAAAGATGTTTGTATCTCATTTTGACACAAATTCAGAATTAATAAATGATATTTTGATGTTTGAAAGTTTCTAGGTTTTGACATGAATGCAGATATAACTGTAATTTAAATTCCAGGCCTTACCTACATAGAGAGACGATTCACACCAAACCATAGCTATGTGTTCCAAACATAATTAGCAACAACACACTTCTGTTCTGCCCTGCCCTGAGTCCGACTCTACATAAACAGCAAACTTACCGCGCTCGTTTTCCTGGAAGTCATCTTTTTTACAGTCTGTGTGCGTCTCAATCAGCTCCCTAGTTCAGAAGTCAGGGCACTGATCAGGACATAAGTCAATGGGCTGACCCCTGATCAGTGCCCTGACTACTGAACTAGGGAGCTATGATCACGACGATAGGCGCTCAACTCGTTTTCCTATCCTGCGTAGCCCGGATGTTACCATGTGAATATTTGACTTGAATTTTTCGATCTGAATTTGAGCAGTCGAATTAGACTGATATTTTATTTGAAAAATGAGATCTATATTTGAGCAATCAAATTTGATGCACCTGAATCTATTTTATCTGAAATTCTGTAAGTTGTTTTTTTGTATCTGAATTTTTGAGCATTGAAAAGTAAAATCATTTCAAAGGGGTGAATTCAGAGCAAATAAATTCAGATAAATGTTTTTCAAAATAAAATATTTCAATACTAAGTATTCAGTGGCAGTTACATTTCAAAGAATTATGTCTCTTATTTGCTTTTATACAATTCTATACACATAAATTATACTTAAAGCAATAAAACTAAATGAAGCTGATCTCCATCAACACAAACAGATTAATTGAGAAAAGCAGACATACACACACACACACACACACACACACAGACACACACAGATCACACTCGTCACACACACACACACACACACACACACACACACACACACACACACACACACACACACACACAGTTCTTATTGTCTGTATGGGCCTTTATTACACACACATTTATTCTGACAGTGACAGAAGTTCATCTGTAGTATTAATGTAATGAAGAGACAATAACATCTCACTGTCACTGATTTATCATAAGCTCAAAGCATTATGGGTAGGATCTCTCATCAGTCTATCCTGATTCATCAAGTTTCACATATGCTACAAATCCAACCCCAAACCCAGGATACAGCGGCTTAGTGAATGTGGTCTGGACTGTGTGGACGAGGCTCACTGTGTCTCCAGAGACGCTGTAGAAGGACAGAGTTCCTGCACTGGTGTCCACATACACTCCTATTTTACCACTCGTGCCAGGGGGCTTTACAGGGAGAGCAGTTGTTTTTAAATTGTGTATGAAATTGTAACTGTCTCTAGAGCACTCCAAACTCCAGGACAGATCATTATTTCCAAACCCACACTCATCACCAAATCCCTTCCTGCAGATGCTCTTATATGACACTGCTATAAACACAGGTTTCATACCACCCCACTTAACCTCCCAGTAAGAGCGTCCACTCACACTCTCTCTACACAACACCTGAGTATAATATTCAAATCTGTCTGGATGACCAGGGTATATCTGTTGCTCTTCGAAATCGTATGAAATCTCTTTGTTATCCTTAGTCAGAAGGAGGTTGTTATGTGCTGTATTCTGATCCAGAGTCAGCCGAACTGAATCTGATGGAGAGAAAACACATCAGAATGAGGAATAATGAATCTGATCTTTTAATGTAGCTAAACTCTTCATGTTCAATATATCAGCCGTGTCTCAGTTCAGTTTAATCATCATTCACATCATCAACTCTAAAACTCTTCTGTCATTTTTTTCTCCAGGAAGAACATGAACACACTCATGAGTTTCTCTGCTTGTGTTCTCAGTGACTTACATTGTAGGAAGTAGTTCCTGGTCCCGGGATCAGGTTCTATGGAAATCAACAGACATGAAGAGTCTGATTATCATGTCAAGAGAAAGTGATCCTGCATCCATTGCTAACACATCAGAAATCATCCAACACAGAAGATACTTAGAGAAATGTTCCTGCTGTTTCCAGAGCCCAAATCCTGACACAAGCACTACTGAGGGTTTGACACTATTGACTTGTCACCATATTTGATTTGGCTTCTGTAGACATGAACTGATCACAGATTTGACTTGAGAGGGGATACGACTCAGATTTGACTTTATTCATCATAAAGTAATCGTATCGCTTCATGAGACTCAGATTAAACCTGAGGGATTACTTTACGTGTAAGCAGTGATATTATATATATATATATCATTATAATGATGGCTTTAAATAACTTTAAAATGAACTTTTCTCAGAGCGGCAGAGTAGAAGCGCAGGCAAGCCATAATCACAATTATTTTGTGTGTGTATGCACTTTCTGTAAAGCTGCTTTGAAACAGTGTGTATTGTGAAAAGCGCTATACAAATATATTTGAATTTGTGTGTGTGTGTGTGTGTGTGAGTCCAAATGATCCAAGATCCAAATGAATGGGCAAATTACAGACCCATTTCAAATCTTCCATTTCTGTCAAAATAATAGAAAAAATTATGTCTGCTCAATTATGATCTTACTTACAAGAAAACGATATCTATGAAAAATTTCAGTCTGGCACAGAAACTTCTGTCATTAAAATCACAAATGACTTGCTCTTAGCTGCTGACCAAGGCTGTATCTCAGTACTAGTTTTTCTTGATCTTAGTGCCGCATTCGACACCATAGATCATAAAATACTCTTAGATCGTCTACAACATCACACTGGTATTCAGGGAAAGGCATTAAACTGGTTTAGATCATATCTATCAGAATGTTTCCAATTTGTCTTTTTTAATGGGGAAAAATCTTTGATAACATTGGTAAATTATGGAGTGCCACAAGGATCTGTGTTAGGCCCTCTATTATTCTCAATATATATGCTGCCACTTGGTAATATTATAAGAAAACATGGAATTAGTTTCCACTGTTATGCCGATAATACTCAGTTATATATTTCAGCTCGACCAGATGCAATCTCTAAATTATCCAAGCTGTCAGAGTGTGTTAAAGATATAAAATATTGGATGAGCTGTAATTTTAAAAAGATAAGACTGAGGTATGACTTTTTGGACCAAACAAATCTCTTAGAATATAATTTGCATTTAGAAGGATGTACTTTTTACTTTATCTGCTACAGTTAAAGACCTGGGTGTTATATTTTCAATGAGGTTTCAATGAGCACGGACGCAAATAAGGACGAGCGACACGAGTGAAGGATGAGAGAGGACCAGGCCTGGATTTTAAGTTGTGCTTTGTTTATGTTTTGTTATGTGTTTTAATTTCATTTTGTGTTCAGTTATTTTCATTAAATGTTGTTGAATGTTCATCGGTTCCCACCTCCTTCTTCCCACACGAACTAACTCCGTTACAATTAGTTTTTATGGCAAACTCTTGAGGCATTAGGTTTCCCACCTAAGTTTATTGATATGATTAGGGTGCTCTATTGTGACATTGAAAGTATACTCAAAGTCAATGGTGGCTCTCTCTCTCTCTCTCTCTCTCTCTCACTCTCTCTCACTCTCTCTCTCTCTCTCTCTCTCTCTCTCTCTCTCTCTCTCACTCTCTCTCTCTCTCTCTCTCTCTCACTCTCTCTCTCTCTCTCTCTCTCTCTCACTCTCTCTCTCTCTCTCTCTCCTCACTCTCTCTCTCTCTCTCTCTCTCTCTCTCTCTCTCTCTCTCTCTCTCTCTCTCTCTCTCACTCTCTCTCTCTCTCTCTCTCCTCTCTCTCTCTCTCTCTCTCTCTCTCACTCTCTCTCCTCTCTCTCTCTCTCTCTCTCTCTCTCTCTCTCACTCTCCTCTCTCTCTCTCTCTCTCTCTCTCTCTCTCTCTCTCTCTCTCTCTCTCTCTCTCTCTCTCTCTCTCTCTCTCTCTCTCTCTCTCTCTCTCTCTCTCTCTCTCTCTCACTCTCTCTCTCTCTCTCTCTCTCTCTCTCTCTCTCTCTCTCTCTCTCTCTCTCTCTCTCTCACTCTCTCTCTCTCTCTCTGAGAGTCTCTCTAATAATAAGAGAGTGCCTCTCTCTCCCATCTCTCTATTATTAATCATTTCCCTTTTATCTCTAAAGATCTAATGACAACTCCTAAATAACTGGTTTTAAATAATCAAATTACATTTAGATAGTTTATTAATCATTTACTTACACTTTCTAAAGGATCTTATGACAACTCCTAAATAACTGGTTTGTAAATAATCAAATACTTAATTTAGAAATGATAAATTGATCATTAATAAAATATGAAAATACAATTATTAAACGCATTATAGATATGCTTATAAATCAAGAATAAAGCATTTACAACTGTAGTTATAAACCGCTTACTAATGTCTACTAATGCTTTATAAATGATGAATTGACTATTTACTAATGCTTAACTAATGCTTCATAGCGTGTAGTTATTATAAAGTGTAACCAAAATGTCTTGCTAATAGATTTAAGAAGTTTTTACATTTGATAATTCTGCGCATGCGTGGTGGTTCTGTTCACATTATGTGTTTGTAACTCCGTCGAATTTACTCATAATCCTTGATTTTCTTCTTAACACTCGCTTACAAACGAATACTTTCTATTATTTACAGCGTGTGAACATATCTCCGATACGATTCTCTATAAAAACAATCGGATTGCTTTGATATCGCTACTTATATCCGAACTTCCGCTACTAGCCGTAGACCGCTAGCATTGCGCGTGGTAACTTATTTACACCGTAACCACTGAAACCTACAATTCGCCATTGTAGCACATCTACTACAATGGCGAATAACTCGGATGTGTGTCTAATGTTACCTTTGAGTGCAGGTGAGGACACGTTCGAGCTGCATTCGGTGCAGTTGGAGTTGGAGTCGTTGGACAAGCAGATTCGCGACCTACTAGACAGACAAGCCGTGCTGAGAGAGCGACGATCAGTGCTTGAAACATCACGCGCCGATGCTCACAAGTCAGTGGTTGGTAACCTTTTGACTCCGACCTCGTCTACTCCGTGTGTTTCTCTGCACAGGACCCAAGCACCCAGGACGCGATCATCCCTGGTTTCGTTCACTCCGGCACCGACACAGCACCATGGACCCTGGGTGTTTCCACAGCGGAAGACGCGAGCCAGGACCAGAGCAAGGACCTCTCCGCCCCTCCCGGTCTTCGAGATCTCCACTCAGAACCGCTTCTCCCCTCTTCGCGAGACGGAACGCGACGCTGTGGTCATCGGTACTTCCATCGTCCGGCATGTCCGCGCTTCCGAGATTCAGGTAAAGGTAAGGTGCGCACTCACTGCTTTCCTGGTGCTCGTGTTCTCGAGGTTCCCGAGATCCTGAACGAGCTGTCGTGCTGCACGCGCTGCGGCAGACGGAGATTCTGAAGAAGGACTACAGGAGTCTGGTCGAGACGGTGCGCAGAACATCGCCTGAAGCAGCGATCATCGTGTCTGGACCCCTTCCCACGTACCGACTAGGACATGAAAGGTTTAGTAGATTACTTGCTCTAAATGAATGGTTAATGTCATGGTGTAATGAACAGAAGCTGCTCTTTGTAAATAATTGGAATCTGTTCTGGGAGCGACCTAGGCTCTTCCGTCCAGCAGAATCGGAGCGGCTCTTCTGTCGGACAACATCTCCAGGGCGTTACACACCACCATATGACTAGTAAGTCAAAGTCCAAATCACAGTCTTTGCTGTCTTAACTTAATTGACATAAGTACCAATGTAGAACATTATATAGAAACTGTGTCTATTCCTCGTTTAGTGAGGTCAAACTTTAAATCTACTGTAAGATCTAGGAAAAATCTAATTGTGATTAAACCAGAAAATCTCAATATTAGTGAACAAAAACAATTTCTAAAACTAGGTCTTCTAAACATTAGATCGCTCACACCTAAGGCAAAGAAGCCACAATTAGATCATAATAACCTAGCAAATTACAGACCCATTTCAAATCTTCCATTTATGTCTAAAATACTAGAAAAAGTTGTGTCTGCTCAATTGTGCTCTTTCTTGCAAGAAAATGATATCTATGAAAAATTTCAATCAGGATTCAGGCCGCATCATAGCACAGAAACTGCGCTCGTTAAAATCACAAATGGTTTACTTCTAGCTTCTGACCAAGGCTGTATCTCAATACTAGTTCTACTCGATCTTAGTGCTGCGTTCGATACTATAGATCATAAAATACTCTTAGATCGACTTCAAAATTACACTGGTGTTCAGGGACAGGCATTAAACTGGTTTAGATCGTACTTATCAGACCGCTACCATTTTGTCTGTCTAAATGGGGAAAAATCAAAGATAACGTCAGTAGACTATGGGGTGCCGCAAGGATCTGTGTTAGGCCCTCTGCTATTCTCAATATATATGCTGCCACTTGTTAATATTATAAGAAAACATGGAATTAATTTCCACTGTTATGCTGATGACACTCAATTATATATTTCATCACGACCAGATGAAAACGCTAAATTATCTAAACTGACAGCGTGTGTTGAAGATATTAAATACTGGATGACGTGTAATTTTCTGCTATTAAATTCAGATAAAACAGAGGTATTACTTATTGGTCCAAAAAACTGCCCACAAAACCTCTCACAATACAACTTTAACTTGGAAGGATGTCCTGTCACTTTATCCACTACAGTAAAAGACCTGGGTGTTATATTAGACCGCAACTTGTCTTTCAAAATCATATTTCATATGTTACAAGAACAGCATTTTTCCACCTTAGAAACATTGCTAAGCTACGTAACATGCTATCTATTTCTGATGCAGAAAAGTTAGTTCATGCATTCATGACCTCGAGACTAGATTACTGTAATGCTTTATTAGCTGGTTGTCCTGAATCCTCAATAAACAAGCTACAGTTAGTCCAAAACGCAGCTGCTAGAGTTCTTACTAAGTCAAGAAAATATGATCATATAACACCAATTTTATCATCTCTACACTGGTTACCTATTAAGTTCCGTATCAATTACAAAGTATTGCTACTGACCTATAAAGCCCTAAATGGTTTAGCTCCAGTGTATTTAACAGATCTTCTATCGCCCTACAATCCATTGCGCTCTCTAAGATCACTAAACTCGAGGCTTCTGGTCATTCCTAGGATATCTAAGTCCACTAAAGGAGGGAGGGCATTTTCACATTTAGCTCCTAAACTCTGGAATATTCTTCCTGATAGTGTTCGATGTTCGGACTCGCTGTCCCAGTTTAAAACTAGATTGAAGACGCATCTCTTTAGCATTCACATTATAATTACCTTTTATACTACAGTTAAATCGGATCAAACGCATTAATATTCTGAACAGCAGCTATGCTAATTATTTCCCATCTGCTTTTCTGTTGTTATCTCAGGACACTAGTCCCGAGGTAAATAGTTGGTCAGCTCCAGTTTGTATCCAGCCTCTCATGGAGACTTCAGATGCCCCAACACCTGTGAAGAGACGACTCAACGCCTTTGAAGAGACGACTCAACGCCAGCTATATGGCCTAAATTAATACATGATTGATTTTTCTAACATTTCTCTTTAACATTGTTGTTCTAACATTTTTCAATGTACATTTATGAAATGCACTTTCTGTAAAGCTGCTTTGAAACAATGTGTATTGTGAAAAGCGCTATACAAATAAATTTGAATTGAATTTGAATGAATTCACCAAGACCAAACCTATTGCATTCCAAAGAGATCCATAATGGATAACCTTTGATATATTGATATCTGCAAAATGTTTGATGCAGAGATTGGATTGATTGCTTTAGACCAAGAAAAGGCATTTGATCGTGTTGATCATAACTATCTTTTTTAATCTACTTGCTGCATTTGGGTTTGGTAAGGATTTTATCAAATGTATATGGTTGTTATATACTGGTGTTTCTTGTATGGTTAAAGTGGGAGGTGGTCTAAGTCGGCCTATTTTGGTTTCAAGAGGCATTAGACAAGGATGCCCTTAATCAGGACAATTGTACAGTATTGCCATTGAGCCATTACTTTTTAATATAAGGAAAACTTTAATTGGTTTAGCAATACCCACAATGCCTCATTTAAGAACTACAATTACTGCTTACCCTGATGATGTTACAGTCTTTGTCAATGACAATAATTATATAGAAGCTCTGTCTAAAGTACTTGATATGTATGAAGGTGCATCATCAGCAAGACTTTCTGGCTTTCTGAGGCTTTCTGCTCAGGTCAAAGAAATGTCCAAGGGCAAGCCACCCTTTTCCAACTGAGAACCATGGCCTTGGACTTGGAGGTGCTGATTTTTATCCCAGCCGCTTCACACTCGTTTGCAAACCGAAAAAAATTATGAACAGAGCCGGTGACTAAAGGCAGCCCTGTGGGAGTCCAACATGCACCGGAAACAGGTCTGACTTACTGCCGGCAATGTGAACCAAGCTCCTGCACAACGGTCTTACAGGTACCGAACAGCCCTAAACAGGGGGCCCCGGACCCCATACTCCCAGAGCACCCTTCACAGGATGCCACGATGGAACACGGTCAAATGCCTACTCCAAATCCACAAAACACATGTGGACTGGTTGGGCAAACTCCCATGAACCCTCCAGCACCCTGGAGAGGGTATAGAGCTGGTCCAGTGTTCCACGACCGGGACAAAAACCAAACTATTCCTCCTGAATCCAAGGTTCCACTATCGGCCGAATTCTCCTCTCCAATACCCTGTCATACACTTTCCCGGGGAGGCTAAGAAGTGTGATCCCCATGTAGTTGGAACACACTCTCTGGTCCCCCTTCTTGAAAAGAGGGACCACCACCCTGGTCTGCCAGTCCAGAGGCACTGTCCCCAACCCGCCAAGCAATGTTGCAGATGCGTGTCAGCCAAGACAGCCCCACAACATCCAGAGACTTGAGGTACTCAGGGTGGATCTCATCCACCCCTGGTGCCTTGCCACGAGGAGCTTTTTAACCACCTCGATGACTTCAGCCCGGGTGTTGGACGAGTCCACCTCCGAGCCCTCAGCCCCTGCTTCCTCAATGGAAGACATGTCGGTGGGATTGAGGAGATCCTCTAAGTATTCCTTCCACTGCCCAACGATATCCCCAGTTGAGGTCAACAGCTGCCCATCTGCACTGTAAACAGTGTTGGTAGGGCACTGTTTCCCCCTCCTGAGGCGTCGAATGGTTTGCCAGAATCTCTTCAAGGCCAACCGATAGTCCTTCTCCATGGCCTCACTGAACTCCTCCCAGGCCCAATTTTTTGCCTCCACGACTACCCGGGCTGCAGTCCGCATGGCCTGCCGGGACCTGTCAGCTGTGAAGAAGTTGAAGGGCTATAAACAAGCCCACTCCAGCTCTCTGCCTCTCACCATGGGCAACTTCAGAGTGGTAGAGAGTCCATCCTCTCTCAAGAAGTGTGGTTCCAGAGCCCAAGCTGTGCGTAGAAGTGAGCCCGAATATCTCTAGTCGGTACCTCTCGACCTCCCGGACAAGCTCAGGCTCCTTCCCATAACGGCAGTGACATTCCATGTCCCTAAAGCCAGATTCCTTGTCCAGAGATCGGGTTTTCAGGGCCTCGCTTCGACTGTCACCCGATTCACTAAGCACCGACCCCACGATCCTCCTGCAGGTGATGAGCCCACAGGAGGGCGGCCCCATGTCGCTCCTTAGGGCTGAGCCCAACCACCAGGCGCTCACATACATAACATATTTTTATGTTAACTATATTTTTAATTGTCCTTTTAATTTTCATACAGAGAAATGTGCGTTTGTTACTGTAACGATGTTAGTTGTTGTGGGCAGGAAGGAGGCGGGAACCGGCGAACATTCAAAAAGATTTTAATCAAAATAAATAAACACAACAAAAGTAACCCGCGGGCAGCCCCTCACGGACGACTGCCCGCAAACACTCACACACAATAAAACCGTGGGCAGCCCCTCACGGACGACTGCCCACCAACACAACAAAACGAAAACAAAACTCAACATAAACTCCAGGCCTGGTCCTCTCTCGACTTCCGCTGCCTTCGCTCCTCCTTTTATGCTCCCGTCCCTCGGCCGTGAGACGAGACCGGTGTGACGCGCAGCTGGCACTCATTATCACTCGTCACCGGTCCCGCTCTCGCGGTCCCTCGCCCCGCTGCTTGCCACATACCCCCATCGCCCCTCGCAGGCCGGGGCACTCCGAGACTGCGCTCTACTCCCTCTCCCGGGGCGATCACGGCGGCCGCGGCACCTGGGGGTAAGGACAGAGAGGCGAGAGAAATGAAGACGGGAGCACGAGGAACGAACGAGAGGGGAGAGAGGGAAAAAAAAATTCTGGTCCGGCTCCTGACACACTGCCGCCGGTCCTCAGCCAGCTGAGAGGCTCTTACTCGCGGTGCCATGCGATGGTACTGGGCGCCGATGGACGGCTCGATCCTCCTCCGCCCCTGGCGGCCGGGCGGTGGCTCCTCCGCTGAGGGCAGCCGGCAGCGAGTCCCGCGCCCTGCTCCTCCCCATCATGGCGGATGGCAGCAGGCTCCGGCCCACGGCGACGCCGGTGACTCCTCCGCTCCCTCCAGGACGGCCGCCACCCCACCTCGACCCAGGGGCGCGGCAGCGAGCTCTCCGTCCCACCGATCTTCCTCGCTCCAGCACCACCGCCTCGGGCAGCCACTCGCGGTCTTTCCTCATCCGCTCTGCCCGAACTCCTCAGCACCGCGATCCCCCTCAGCAGCGAGGGCTCTTCGACAGCATGTCCCTCCTTCCTCCCGGGTTTCGGCACCAGTGTAACGAAGTTAGTTGTTGTGGGCAGGAAGGAGGCGGGAACCGGCGAACATTCAACATATTTTAATTTCAAAATAAATAAACAAAACAAAAGTAAATCGCGGGCAGCCCCTCACGGACGACTGCCCGCAAACACCCACACACAATAAAACCGTGGGCAGCCCCTCACGGACGACTGCCCACCAACACAACAAAACGAAAACAAAACTCAACATAAACTCCAGGCCTGGTCCTCTCTCGACTTCCGCTGCCTTCGCTCCTCCTTTTATGCTCCCGTCCCTCGGCCGCGAGACGAGACCGGTGTGACGCGCAGCTGGCACTCATTATCACTCGTCACCGGTCCCGCTCTCGCGGTCCCTCGCCCCGCTGCTTGCCACAGTTACATCTTCCCATGATCTCCACAGTAGTACAGTAGCCTACATCTGACATCAAATACATATACATACAATATACTCTGCTACCCCTTTTCCACCAGAATGAATCGGTGCTAGTTCAGAGCTAGTGACAGTTCTTAGTTGTTTCGACTGACTTACCTTCTAAGAACCAGTATGCCTTTCCACATGCTAGAGTGTCACCACACAGCCAGGTCTTACGTCACTGTATACTCATCTTTCTCAGAAATGCTAGTGAGGCAGCGGGAAACACACACACCAGGCTTGTTCGAGATGCATCGGTGCCGCACAGACGATCAGCGTATGATATCAAAATACCGCATTAGCGATTCAAAAGCATAAGGAGTCATATACTCTTGTTGTACTTGTTGTCATACAGTGATCGGTCTGCACAGCACCAATGCATCTTGAACAAGCCTTCCATCAACAATGGCGAACGTTGCGTTACTAATGATGCACATGGCTTTACGATCCTACATCGGCATCAAAACAAAGCGATTCCAATGCATTCGTGCAGCTTGCCGTCATTTGTATAGACAGAGATTACAAACAAGCAGCAGCTATTAGCTCCATTAGCTGCTATTTCAAAAATGGCAGATCTCAAGTTTGTGTTGATCTTATTGGTCACGGTAACCCCCGCCCTCAGCCCCTGATGCAAGAGGTTCTTTCTTATAGACTAGCAATGTTTTGGTATTTTTTAAAGATAAAGATTAATGCAAAGTAATGTGCATATGGCACAAATACCTTTAGTTGTTATGGGGCCGATGGTGTTGGTGGCTTCACTCACTCCCACTTTACCGACTATCCTGTAGCGGATGAAGTACTGCTGTCCAAGCTTCAATCCAGTCAGAGTAAAGTCTTCACCAGGTGTGTCTATGACATGCCACTGTTCCTCTTTCACTTGCTGGTACTCCACTCTGTACTGCACAGTTTCTCCAGTTGGGGACTTCTGCAGTTTCAGGGACACACTGTGCGCCAGGACTTTCTTCACTTCTGGTGGGGGAGGCTTTGACACCGGCCGGAACTGCGTGTCTACCAGCTTCCCTTTTTTATACAGATGGATGGAGGTGCCTGGCCTGTATGTATTGGGGATGGCAGACATAATGAATCTGTATCTCTTGTCATTTTATTAGCCTCTGAAAACTTCTGAAAAGAGACAAGTTCTCTCTCATCTCTGAGAGGATATCATGAAAATTGAACCACTTTCTGACAGATGCCACAGAAACCATGTTTTGTTCCCCATTAAGCTCTTTAAACTTGTCAGATTTCAGAAACTCTGTCAGGGTTGAAAGATACGGGTCTTCATACATTAGAGAATTGAAGGATAAGCACACCACAACATCAATATTAAGATTAAAGATGCTGGTGAAATGATCTCTGTCTTCAGTTGTTATTCCCTCCAGCATCTTGATGTGATAACTCAAGAGGCTAAGTTCAAACTTTGCATCATTTAACCATTGGTTAAGCCTTTCAGATTTAAAAGGGGAGCTGTAGTGGATCTTCTGAATGTCTTCCAATGACTTCTCCTCTATCTCTCCTCCTCGTATAGCAGGCAAGACCCTGGCCACTGCTCTCATGAGCAAAGTTTTGTAAATGCTAAATGAGCTCTGAAATGAATGCAGCCTCTCTTTGATATCACTGAAAGCATTCACCGCTGTGTTTCTAGAGAGGTCGTTACATGTCCTCTCTACTTCTCCCAGCTCCTCCATTATATCTTCTGTTTTGGAAACCAGAAGTGTGGTGATTTCTTTCTCCAGCTGAGCAGCTTTTGTATCCAGTAGAGAAAGAGGATAGAGCCAGACTTTGATTGGAACTGCATTCTGTGGATTCTCCTTCAGGATAGCAGGGAGCTTCTTGTACACCTCTACAGCCTCCATATAAGTGGTGGGGTTCTGCTTAAGGTGGAAGTCACCATAAAATGTGCAAGCAATGCTCTCAGCCATTTTCTTATCACCATCTGTCATTTTTATAGCTCCTTCTCCTCAATAGAAAATTGAGGATCTGTGACCATGAAATTCAGTTGTCCCTCAATCTCCTGCTTATTTTCTTCTTCTGAACATGTCCGATCAAACACCATGAAGGCCTGAGCTCCGTAGAGTACAGCCGTGACCACATGAGTTGCAGTTTTCTGGTCAAACACCTGAGGGTAGGGGATCTTTCCCAGCTGAGTCATAGTGAGCTGTTCAAATCTGGAGGTTTCACTGTAAGACATTGTTACTCTGGCCTGTTGGTTTGAGGATTTGGTGTCACGCAGATACTTGGCAGATCCTTCCACCTCCACCAGCCCTCCCAAGAAGCTGGCCTTCAAGGAAGCACTTAAACCCAGGAGACTGGACTTACTAGAGAGAGAGTCGGAGCTACTGAACTTCAAATCTGTCTTGTGCTGTTGACGGGTTTCCAAATCTTCTCTCAGTGACTTCTTATCCCACAGAGTAACACCTGAAATGAGAAATAGGTTTAACAGTCACGTATGAGGACACAATGCACTGTTGAAGAAACATGCAGGTTTTATCGTGTTGTTACACAAGTACTAGGGATGCAACATTTGGTGAAGAGTGGAAAATAAACTTATTTATTTATTTATTTATTTATTTATTTATTTATTTTATGTTGGTAAAGCACCTGAAATGAAGGTATCCTTGCGGCAGTCATACAGCATACCAGGAGACAGGCGTCTTCCTAGAGCTGCCACTTCAATGGTCTCTGATGCCAAGGCTGCAGTAAATGACAAATAAAAGGTCATATTTATATATATATTTGACATATATGAACAAAATAAAATCTGGTGATAATGAAAATGTTTAACTCTTTCCCTGGCAGAATTTATTTTAAAGTTGCCTGCCACAACCAGCATTTTTGATCATTTACACAAAGGTTTCTGACCCCTAGAATATTTTGTTGTATGAATAATTGAACATGCTAATATAAACCCAATGCTTATAAAAGGTTTTCTAGTTTCAAACATTCTGATCTTTCAAATAATCCGATCTATTATGACCTCTGATCTGTAAAGTTGCCAGAATAATCATACGCTGTTTGTAAATAGGCCAGAGGAGAACTGGCACCCTGACTGAGTCAGGTTTCTCCCAAGGTTTAATTTCTCCATTATGCTCTGGATGGGGTTTTGGTTTCCTTGCCACTGTTGCCTTTGGCTTGGCTTGCTCAGTTGGGGACACTACTAAATATCCAAATAAATCTAATTAAAAGTAAACCAAATTAACCATATCAACTAAATGACTGATCTAATTACTGATCTAATGCCCAAATTGTCACTGTATGATAACTGAAATGAGCTGATGACATCACCGTTTTCTCCAGAGTGGCTGCACGGCTGAATACAATTCTATTTTCCTGTTTAACATTGTGACGCTGCTTTGAAACAATCTGCATTGTAAAAAGCGCTATATATATAAAGTTGACTTGACTTGACTCCACAGTTGGTGGTCATCTGAAGTCCTGCAGGAGTTGAGTCGTCTCTTCACAGGTGAGGGTCATCTGAAGTCCTGCAGGAGTTGAGTCGTCTCTTCACAGGTGATGGTCATCTGAAGTCCTGCAGGAGTTGAGTCATCTCTTCACAGGTGAGGGTCATCTGAAGTCCTGCAGGAGTTGAGTCATCTCTTCACAGGTGATGGTCATCTGAAGTCCTGCAGGAGTTGAGTCGTCTCTTCACAGGTGAGGGTCATTTGAAGTCCTGCAGGAGTTGAGTCATCTCTTCACAGGTGAGGGTCATTTGAAGTCCTGCAGGAGTTGAGTCGTCTCTTCACAGGTGAGGGTCATTTGAAGTCCTGCAGGAGTTGAGTCATCTCTTCACAGGTGAGGGTCATTTGAAGTCCTGCAGGAGTTGAGTCGTATCTTCACAGGTGAGGGTCATTTGAAGTCCTGCAGGAGTTGAGTCATCTCTTCACAGGTGAGGGTCATCTGAAGTCCTGCAGGAGTTGAGTCATCTCTTCACAGGTGAGGGTCATTTGAAGTCCTGCAGGAGTGGAGTCGTCTCTTCACAGGTGAGAGTCATTTGAAGTCCTGCAGGAGTTGAGTCATCTCTTCACAGGTGATGGTCATCTGAAGTCCTGCAGGAGTTGAGTCATCTCTTCACAGGTGATGGTCATCTGAAGTCCTGCAGGAGTTGAGTCATCTCTTCACAGGTGATGGTCATCTGAAGTCCTGCAGGAGTTGAGTCATCTCTTCACAGGTGATGGTCATCTGAAGTCCTGCAGGAGTTGAGTCGTCTCTTCACAGGTGATGGTCATCTGAAGTCCTGCAGGAGTTGAGTCATCTCTTCACAGGTGATGGTCATTTGAAGTCCTGCAGGAGTTGAGTCGTCTCTTCACAGGTGAGGGTCATTTGAAGTCCTGCAGGAGTTGAGTCATCTCTTCACAGGTGATGGTCATCTGAAATCCTTGCAGGAGTTGAGTCGTCTCTTCATAGGTGATGGTCATCTGAAGTCCTGCAGGAGTTGAGTCATCTCTTCATAGGTGATGGTCATTTGAAGTCCTGCAGGAGTTGAGTTGTCTCTTCACAGGTCAGGGTCATTTGAAGTCCTGCAGGAGTTGAGTCGTCTCTTCACAGGTGAGGTCATTTGAAGTCCTGCAGGAGTTGAGTCATCTCTTCACAGGTGATGGTCATCTGAAGTCCTGCAGGAGTTGAGTCATCTCTTCACAGGTGATGGTCATCTGAAATCCTGCAGGAGTTGAGTCATCTCTTCACAGGTGATGGTCATCTGAAGTCCTGCAGGAGTTGAGTCATCTCTTCACAGGTGATGGTCATCTGAAGTCCTGCAGGAGTTGAGTCATCTCTTCACAGGGGATGGCCATCTGAAATCCTTGCAGGAGTTGAGTCGTCTCTTCACAGGTGATGGTGATCTGAAGTCCTGCAGGAGTTGAGTCATCTCTTCACAGGTGATGGTCATCTGAAAGTCCTGCAGGAGTTGAGTCATCTCTTCATAGGTGATGGTCATCTGAAGTCCTGCAGGAGTTGAGTCATCTCTTCACAGGTGATGGTCATCTGAAGTCCTCACAGGAGTTGAGTCATCTCTTCACAGGTGATGGTGATCTGAAGTCCTGCAGGAGTTGAGTCATCTCTTCACAGGTGAGGGTCATTTGAAGTCCTGCAGGAGTTGAGTCATCTCTTCACAGGTGAGGGTCATTTGAAGTCCTGCAGGAGTTGAGTCATCTCTTCACAGGTGAGGGTCATTTGAAGTCCTGCAGGAGTTGAGTCATCTCTTCACAGGTGATGGTCATTTGAAGTCCTGCAGGAGTTGAGTCGTCTCTTCACAGGTGAGGGTCATTTGAAGTCCTGCAGGAGTTGAGTCATCTCTTCACAGGTGAGGGTCATTTGAAGTCCTGCAGGAGTTGAGTCGTCTCTTCACAGGGGATGGGCATCTGAAATCCTTGCAGGAGTTGAGTCGTCTCTTCATAGGTGATGGTCATCTGAAGTCCTGCAGGACTTGAGTCGTCTCTTCACAGGTGATGGTGATCTGAAGTCCTCGCAGGAGTTGAGTCGTCTCTTCACAGGTCAGGGTCATTTGAAGTCCTGCAGGAGTTGAGTCGTCTCTTCACAGGTGAGGGTCATTTGAAGTCCTGCAGGAGTTGAGTCATCTCTTCACAGGTGATGGTCATTTGAAGTCCTGCAGGAGTTGAGTCATCTCTTCACAGGTGATGGTCATCTGAAATCCTTGCAGGAGTTGAGTCATCTCTTCACAGGTGATGGTCATCTGAAGTCCTGCAGGAGTTGAGTCATCTCTTCACAGGTGATGGTCATCTGAAGTCCTGCAGGAGTTGAGTCGTCTCTTCACAGGATGGCCATCTGAAATCCTTGCAGGAGTTGAGTCGTCTCTTCATAGGTGATGGTGATCTGAAGTCCTGCAGGAGTTGAGTCATCTCTTCACAGGTGATGGTCATCTGAAGTCCTGCAGGAGTTGAGTCATCTCTTCATAGGTGATGGTCATCTGAAGTCCTGCAGGAGTTGAGTCATCTCTTCACAGGTGATGGTCATCTGAAGTCCTCACAGGAGTTGGAGTCATCTCTTCACAGGTGATGGTGATCTGAAGTCCTGCAGGAGTTGAGTCATCTCTTCACAGGTGAGGGTCATTTGAAGTCCTGCAGGAGTTGAGTCATCTCTTCACAGGTGAGGGTCATTTGAAGTCCTGCAGGAGTTGAGTCATCTCTTCACAGGTGAGGGTCATTTGAAGTCCTGCAGGAGTTGAGTCGTCTCTTCACAGGTGAGGGTCATTTGAAGTCCTGCAGGAGTTGAGTCGTCTCTTCACAGGTGAGGGTCATTTGAAGTCCTGCAGGAGTTGAGTCATCTCTTCACAGGTGAGGGTCATTTGAAGTCCTGCAGGAGTTGAGTCGTCTCTTCACAGGGGATGGGCATCTGAAATCCTTGCAGGAGTTGAGTCGTCTCTTCATAGGTGATGGTCATCTGAAGTCCTGCAGGACTTGAGTCGTCTCTTCACAGGTGATGGTGATCTGAAGTCCTCGCAGGAGTTGAGTCGTCTCTTCACAGGTGATGGTGATCTGAAGTCCTTGCAGGAGTTGAGTCGTCTCTTCACAGGTGATGGTCATCTGAAGTCCTCCAGGAGTTGAGTCGTCTCTTCACAGGGGATGGTCATCTGAAGTCCTTGCAGGAGTTGAGTCGTCTCTTCACAGGTGATGGTGATCTGAAGTCCTTGCAGGAGTTGAGTCGTCTCTTCACAGGTGATGGTCATCTGAAGTCCTCCAGGAGTTGAGTCATCTCTTCACAGGTGATGGTGATCTGAAGTCCTTGCAGGAGTTGAGTCGTCTCTTCACAGGTGATGGTCATCTGAAATCCTTGCAGGAGTTGAGTCGTCTCTTCACAGGTGATGGCCATCTGAAATCCTTGCAGGAGTTGAGTCGTCTCTTCAGATTTCAAGAAGATTTCAGAATTAGAGAATCGCATCCAGACTTTATCTGAGAGTAGTGAGGATGTTACAGCTTTAGACACTGATTTGGATGCGAGTAGCTTAGTGAACTCTGTACATTCTCCAGTTCCTGCTGCAGGGCCCCCACATTTAACATTAAAGAGGTGTGTGAACACGCTAGTACGATGGCAGGTTCAGTTTTTTGTTCAGGTCCGCTCCCCGTTAATAGGAGTGATGAGATAGTTAGCAGATTATCATCACTCAATGGCTGGTTGTCTAAGTGGTGTCCACAAAATAACAAAGGGTTCATAGACAATTGGAAAAGCTTTTGGGGCAGACCTGACCTGTTAAAACACGACGACATCTATCCTTCTTGGAGTGGTGCTGCTCTTCTCTCTAGTAATTTGGCAAATAGTCTTAGAGCTAAACCAGACTGGCTTACCCGACCGCCTGCTAGCTGCCCCCCGTTCAGAAGTCAGGTAAATCCCAACACATAGACACTCTTTTACCTAGATATAATCACATAGAGACTCTGTCTGTTCCGCAAATTAATAATTACAAAAAAACATCAAAACCATTCAACGGTAATAATTTAATCGATGTTCAACAAATAAACAACAGATATAATACGGATAATCAAATGATAAAGCTCGGGTTGCTGAATATTCAATCCCTTTCCCCAAAAGTGCTTATTGTTAATGATATCGTTACAGATAATAACCTAGATGTGCTGTGTTTGACAGAAACCTGGCTAAAACCTGACGACTACATTACTTTAAATGACTCCACCCCACAAGATTATTGTTATAAACACGAGCCACGTCTGAAAGGAAAAGGGGGAGGTGTTGCTGTAATTTATAATGATATCTTCAGTATTCATTATACTTGATCCTAAAGAATTAGTCAATTACAGACCAATCTCGAATCTACCGTTTCTATCAAAAATATTAGAAAAGGCAGTGTCTTCACAATTATGTTCCTTTTTAGAAAGAAATTGTATATGTGAGGATTTCCAGTCAGGATTTAGACCGTATCATAGTACTGAGACTGCTCTAATTAGAGTTACAAATGATTTACTCTTATCATCTGATCGTGGTTGTATCTCTCTATTAGTGTTACTCGATCTTAGCGCTGCATTCGATACTATCGATCACAATATTCTTTTGAATAGACTCGAAAATTATGTTGGCATTAGTGGAACTGCATTGGCATGGTTTAAATCTTACTTATCTGACCGTTATCAGTTTGTAGCAGTAAATGAAGAGATGTCACACCGATCACAAGTTCAGTATGGAGTACCGCAAGGCTCAGTGTTAGGACCGTTGCTTTTCACCCTGTATATGCTACCACTGGGAGATATCATTAGGAAGCATGGCGTTAGTTTTCATTGTTATGCTGATGATACTCAGCTCTATATTTCTTCACACCCTGACGAAACTTACCAATTCACAAGATTAACGGAATGCATAGCTGATATTAAAAATTGGATGAATAGTAATTTCCTGCAACTTAATTCAGATAAAACTGAATTTTTAATTATTGGACAGAAAAGCTCCACAAAGAGTGCCCTAGAATACTGTCTAACCCTCGATGGCTGCTCTGTCAAGTCCTGCGTCGTCAGTGAGGAACCTGGGTGTGCTCTTTGATACCAATCTTTCATTTGAAAGCCACGTTTCTAGCATCTGTAAAACTGCATTCTACCATCTTAAAAATATATCTAAATTACGTCACATGCTTTCAATGCAAAATGCTGAACAACTAGTACATGCGTTCATGAGCTCAAGGCTAGATTATTGTAATGCTCTACTGGGTGGTTGCCCTGCTCGCCTAATAAATAAACTCCAGCTGGTCCAAAGCGCAGCTCGAGTTCTTACTAGAACCAGGAAATACGATCATATTAGTCCAGTTCTGTCAACACTGCACTGGCTCCTATTAAACATCGCATAAATTTTAAAATCTTGCTTATTACTTATAAAGCAATAAATGGTTTAGCTCCCCAGTACTTAGCGAGCTCTTAGCATAATATACTCCATCACGTCAATTGCGGTCTCTAAACTCTGGCCAGTTGAAAATACCTAGAATATCTAAATCAACTGCAGGCGGTCGATCCTTTTCCTATTTAGCACCTAAACTCTGGAACAGTCTTCCTAGCATTGTTCGGAAGCAGACACACTCTGTCAGTTTAAATCTAGACTAAAAACACATCTCTTTACTATGGCATACACATAGAACATTTTTAACTTTCTTTATTCAAATCAAATGACTGATTATTAGGCTGCATTAACTAGGTCAGCGGAACACACTTCCCATAACACCTGATGTACTCGTTACATCATAAAAAGTGGCATCCACACTAATGTTAGTCTCTCTGTTTATCCGAGGTTTACTGCAGTCGGCGGATCAGGCCGTGTCGGATCGGATGGTGGACCTGCATCTGGACATGACCAGCTCATCCTGGAGTGTCTGCTGAGACCGTGTCCATTAGTGTCTCCTCTGAATTCGCCTCACGGGCGTGATCCTCAATTAACCCGTCTCGGCGCAATAACTCCGATCTTTCAAGTATTCATATTCTTGTGTAATCGACGCGCCATCCTAAATGAGCCCGTCGTGCGTCATACCCAAAATTTCGAATATTCCTATCTAATATGATTTAAGACCTGCAAGGTTGCCAGAGTAATAATTATACACTGTTAATAATAGGCCAGAGGAGAACTGGCACCCCGACTGAGTCTGGTTTCTCCCAAGGTTTATTTTTCTCCATCATGCCCTGATGGAGTTTTGGTTCCTTGCCACTGTCGTCTTTGGCTTGGCTTGCTCAGTTGGGGACACTCAAATTATGATCCAAGTTACTCAACTAAATATACAAATAGAATTTATTAATTTGGTCATATATAATTCTATAAACTATCCAAATTAAACTAGCCAAATCAAATTTTGTTGCAATGTTGTCCTGTTTAACACTGTGAAGCTGCTTTGAAACAATCGTCATTGTAAAAGCGCTATATAAATAAAGTTGATTGATATTACTCAGAAGTCTAGTTTCAAATATAATTCCTTTGAAGTTTTGGTGCTTTATGTAACATTGTGTAGTGTAAATGATAAATCCCGTTTGACATTTGTGTTGGCTACTGTATACAGGCCACCAGGGCACAATACAGACTTTATCAAAGAATTTGCTGATTTTCTATCAGAGTTAGTTCTGGCCGTAGATAAATTACTAATTGTTGGTGATTTTAATATCCATGTAGACAATGAAAAAGACACATTGGGATTGGCATTTAAAGACATTCTAAACTCTATTGGAGTTAGGCAACACGTGTCAGGACCCACTCATCGCCTTAATCATACTTTAGACCTAATACCACTCATCGCCATAATCATCCTTTAGACCTAATATTGTCACATGGAATAAATGTTGATACCGTTGAAATTCTGCAGCAGAGCGATGACATCTCAGGTCATTATCTAGTATCATGTATACTTAATTTAGCTAAGGCTGCAAAGCCGTCCACCCATTTAAAAAATGGCAGGACTATCACCAGTGTTGGGCAAGTTACTGAAAATAAGTAATTAGTTACAGTTACTAGTTACTTCTTTTTAAAAGTAATTGAATTACTTTACCAATTACTGTATATCAAAAGTAATTAGTTACTAGGGAAAGTAACTTTTAAGTTACTTTTATGTTTGCTTTTTAAATGTGAATAGGAACAGAACTGAACATTAAAACAAAATAAACATAATTTTTAGACATATTTATTGTCATCAACAGGGCAACAGGCCTTCAAAATCAAAACATGCAGTAGCCTAGTATACGGTGTGTAGTGTCCACCAATAGCAGCAGCTCAAAAACATAACCATCTTTATTAAAACTAATGAGACAAAATGATCTTACCGGTGCTTGGGTCGCTCTCTCACATACTCTTCCTGCTTTGCTACTGTTCGGACGCTCTTGCTTACTGCTCCGCGCTTTGCTCTATCGCTTCTATATTTTATCTCGTAATTTCGTAATTTCAACTTCTGTAAATCAGCACAGTGCTCAAACAACAAAGCTTGACTTCAATGATAAAATTTGAAACTCTGGTGACTGGATTACTACAAAAAAGCGAATATTTCATCCAACCAGCCTCCCACTGCCATCAGCTTACATTCCGGAGAAGGGAAAACACAGCTGCCTACATTCAAAAGGATAAGAAAATGCCTCCTCTAGAATCTACTTGCTGCACAAACTGCCACAGACTTTTACAGAGGATTGCAGTTCTTGAAACAAAGTTATTTGGAACCACCGAACCAGACGATCACACAGAGCTTCAAAATGAGCGCCCTCAGCACACTGCCGGTGAGTCCCATAAACATAGTGCTACCCAACAGGGGAAACAAATAACTGATCAACACACTAATCGATGGCACAAACAGGGAGCAAGACCCAAAGGGACCGAGACATCAGATTGTCACGGCGTCACATACTGCAACATTAGCATGCTCTACCCCAGACACAAGGATTGCAAACGCTGATTTCCTACCACCAACTATACAACTTGAAAACAGATTTGAAGTATTAATGAATGTGGGTGATGAATCCCCAAATGTGATGAATGTAAGCGAACACAGATCGTATCAGCCAGCAGCTAACACTGATACCAAAAGGCGCTCAAGGTCGAGCAGACAGCGGCACTCAGCTCAGAGCGCAGCCGAGCCCAGGACTCTGATAGTGGGGGACTCCACAGTCAGAAACATTAGCAGCAGGGATACAACTACATGCTGCCTTCCACAACTACAGTTTCTGACGTAAACAGGAAATTCAGAACATTCTGATGAAACATAAGACTGCAAATCGACTTGTCATTCATGTGGGGAAAATCGATATTCAGAGAGCAGTCAGAACTCATTAAGAGGATTTCAATGTACTTTTGAAACACTTAGAAAACTAAAAGTTCAACCGTTCATCAGTGGACCACTTCCAGCAAGAGGAACAAATAGGTTTTCACGGTTACTTACATGGCTGCAAAAAACCTGCAACATAAAGGAGTGAACTTCATCGACAACTTTAATCTATTCTGGAGCCAGAGACAATTGTTTACATCAAATGGCCTTCACCCAAACAAACTTGGTGCAAGAGTGCTAAAGGACAATATTCACTTTTCCCTACACCATCCCTCAGCTGTGTGTGCTAACTCACTCGACCTGAATGGCACACACACACCTGAACAGACTATGGACGACTACAGGACTTCATTTCAGCATCTGAATGGACATGTCACACTCCACAAGGACACTGATAACATCACGCAGCCACAACAGCCACTGCTCACGGACACACTCCCAGCTGAGTCCCGCCCACAGTGCTCACCACAGACAGACTGTGACATATTAGAACTAACACAGATTGAGGACTGAACAGTAACATCTCTGCCCATACTGTGGAGGTGCACGAAAGGGTGGGCTCTAAGAGTCAGACTAGTGAACTGTTACGCTTTATGACTAGTCTGAACAGGAAACTGCATGAAATGTCTAAGTCACTCCATGAAATGGATGATAACATAATTCAGCCTCCGATAACACCAGAACAACAGCCACCCTCACCAGACATGTTATCCCTCTCACCAGCATCCCCCTTCTGAGCTTCTCAGAGAGAATGGAGCAAATGGTCTATGCTGGAACCAGACTATCACACTCGATTTCTGCGAGCCCCAGATATCAACCAAGAGCGTCGAGCCCCACAACCATCAAAGCCTGTGGGCCCAGCTCGCTCTCAGCCTCCTCCTGTGAGATTTCTTCGGTCACAATGCCAGGGCCAACACCCTCCTCCATCTGTTGTAGGTGAACCCAAAACAACTGATACCAGCTCTCAGTGATGTGTGTTGGGTCCCGCCATGATAACAGTAACTTTATCAAATGTTTACAGAACGGCGGGAACCCAGTGTGCCTGTCTCTTTCTCTATTTCAGTTCTGTTACGTGATAGAAAGTGTAAGACCTTCTCAGACCGTATAGCAAACCCATCTAATCTGCTGCCTATTACATGTCAAACTAAGATTACTGTGGGGGAAAAAATTAATACTGTTAAGTTAGCACTTTTAAATATCCGTTCACTTAAGAACAAATCATTTCTAGTCAATGACTTAATAACCACAAACAACCTAGATTTTTGCTTCTAAATGAAACTTGGCTTGAAGAAAACTGCAGTGCAACAGTCCTCAATGAAACAGCCCCTCCTAACTTTACTTTTATGAGTATGTCCAGAGCGTTTAGAAGAGGTGGGGGTATTGCTGCTCTTTTTAAAGATGTCTATCAATGTAAGCAAGTGTCATTTGGTGACTATCTGTCTTTTGAATATCTGGGTATTGTGTTAAAAGGTGCTCCACGCATCCTGCTTATCATTGTTTACAGGCCTCCAAAATACTCTCCATCCTTTACTGAGGACTTTACAGAGCTGTTATCAATAATCTCCTCAGAGTTTGATTGTTTTGCCATTGCTGGGGATTTTAACATTCACATAGACAATGCTGAATCCAGTACAACAAAAGAGCTCATGACTGTTATTAACACTTTTGATTTGACACAGCATGTACATGGTCCCACACACAATCGTGGACACACTCTAGACTTACTTATCAGCAAGGGTCTAAACATTTCATCAATTGTTGTTAAAGATGTAGCATTGTCTGATCATTTCTGTATTTTCTTTGATATTTCAATCTCTCCTGCCATTGAAGCTAGATCTGTCGCTGTCAAAAAGAGAAGCTTAAATGAGAACACTAGTGAGCTATTTATGAAGGCTATATCTCTAACACCAAGCATATCTGCAGACTCTGTTGATTCTCTCCTTGACTCCTTTAACTCAAAAGTTAAGAGTGTAATTGATAATATTGCTCCTGAGAAAGTCAAGAAAAAGAGTGGAAGACAGAAAGCACCTTGGAGAAACTCAACGGCAGTGCAAATAATGAAAAGACAATGCAGGAAATCTGAACGCATGTGGCGGAAGACAAAACTTATAATCCATTATAACATCTATAAAGACAGCCTTCATGATTTCAATGTGGAACTAGGCAAGGCTAGACAGACCTTCTTCTCAAATATTATAAACAGAAACATAAACAACACGCGCACTCTTTGCTACTGTAGAGAGACTGACAAACCCCGAGTCACATTCCCAGTGAAATGCTCTCTGACAGCAAATGCAGTGAGTTTGCTTCCTTCTTCTCAGAGAAAATAAATAATATCAGGAAGGCGATCAGCACATCCGTGAGTTGCTTTGTCAGTCAGATCAGACCACAACCTCGGAAAGTTACTATGTCTGATTTTGAAGCAATTGATTATAAAATTTTAGAAGAAACGGTGCAGCACCTTAAAACATCAACCTGCCTCCTTGACACACTCCCACTTCTTTTTCAAAAGTGTGTTTAACTGTTTAGAAGCAGATCTGCTAGAAGTGGTAAACTCATCACTTCTCAATGGGAATTTTCCAAACTCCCTTAAAACCGCAGTAGTTAAGCCTCTTCTGAAAAAGAGAAATCTGGATAACTCCATATTGAACAACTACCGACCAATCTCAAATCTCCCTTCATAGGCAAGATCATTGAAAAAGTTGTCTTCAGTCAGCTGAACAAATTCTTAAGCTCAAACGGATACTTTGACAATTTTCAATCTGGTTTCACCACATCACAGCACAGAAACAGCGCCATAAAGATCATAAATGATATTCGCCTCAATACAGATACAGGCAAAACATCAATTCTGGTGCTACTCGACCTCAGTGCCGCATTCGACACTGTTGACCATAACATACTTCTTGACAGGCTGGAAAACTGGGTCGGACTTTCTGGGATGGTCCTTAAATGGTTCAGGTCGTACTTAGAAGGAAGAGGTTATTATGTGAGTATAGGTGACCATAAGTCTGACTGGACATCCATGACTTCATGGAGTCCCACAAGGGTCAATTCTAGCACCACTCCTATTCAACCTGTATATGCTGCCACTGAGCCAAATAATGAGAGAGAACCAAATGGCTTACCACAGCTATGCTGACGACACCCAGATCTACTTAGCACTATCACCTAATGACTATAGCCCCATTGACTCTGTGCAAATGCATTGATGAAATTAACAGTTGGATGAGCCAAAACTATCTCCAGTTAAACAAAAACAAAACTGAAATCATTACATTTGGAAACGAAGATGAAATTCTCAAGGTGAACGATATCTTGAGACAAAAGGTCTAATAACAAAAATCAAGTCAGGAATCTTGGTGTGATTTTGGAGTCAGACCTGAGTTTCAATAGTCATGTCAAAGCAATAACTAAATCAGCTTACTATCATCTGAAAAATATTGCAAGAATTAGATGCTTTGTTTCCAGGCAAGACTTAGAGAAACTCGCTCATGCTTTCATCACCAGCAGGGTGGACTATTGTAATGGTCTTCTAACCGGCCTTCCCAAAAGACCATTAGACAGCTGCAGCTCATACAGAACGCTGCCAGGATTCTGAGCAGAACAAGAAAATATGACCATATCACGCCAGTCCTCAGGTCTTTACACTGGCTTCCAGTTACATTTAGGATCAATTTTAAAATATTATTACTTGTTTATAAATCACTCAATGACCTAGGACCTCAATACATTGCAGATATGCTGATTAAATACAAACCCATCAGATCACTCAGATCATCAGGATCAAGTCAGCTAGAAATACCAAGAGTTCACTCAAAGAAAGGAGAGTCTGCTCAGCTATTGTGCCAGCCGTAGCTGGAACCAGCTTCCAGAAGAGATCAGATGTGCTCCAACAGTAGCCACATTCAAATCTAGACTCAAAACACATCTGTTCAGCTGTGCCTTTACTGAATGAGCACTGTGCCACTGTACGTCCGACTGATTGCACCTATTCTAATCTATGAATCATCTTAATTTTTATTTTTATTTTATTTTTTATCTATATATACACTGTAATAATTTTATTCTTTTTAAATATCTTTACAACTATATATTTCTATTGTCTTCTTATTTTAAAAATTCTCTTTACAACTGTTTTTAATTATCCTGTTTTATTTTTAAGTCTTACACGTGGTATTCTTAATTCTTATCACTATTTTAATTTCATTTTCATGTAAAGCACTTTGAATTGCCATTGTGTATGAAATGTGCTATATAAATAAACTTGCCTTGCCTTGCCTTGCCTCACATATCGAGGTCTTGAAATGAGCTGATGATAAGATGCAGCTCGAATATTTTGCTTTATTTCGTTGACGTTAACTCCGTTAAATGTGCATATGCCGCAGGAATTGAAGATCGGATTTATTTTGCGGAGAGGTGTAAGGTAAGACAACCTGCATGCTTTTTTAAATTTGTTTAGCTTGTGTAGACCGTTTCATTTGCGAGCGCCTATACCCTACGATCAGCCTAATAGCCTAACCTAAACTTATCAAAATTGCCTTTTTGCTGTGGTGGTGATAATAGGCTAAACATTTAAACTTGTAAAAAGTAAAAAAGTATTTTTCACTTTTTTATATGTGTTTTATTATAGGCATGACAAGTCCAGTGTTGATTTGAGAGGCTAAAGCATTGTGTTAACTCACTGTCGGCCGCTGGCCGCTTAGTCGTCACTTAAAAAAAATAAAACCTTTCATTTAACAAACAAAAAAATGCTCCAAACTTTTTTCTAAATTAACTTAATAAAGAAATGAAACGAAATATAACTACTTTGACATTAAAAACAAAACTTAACTATTTTAATGGCTGCAACAATGTAACGTGTAAAACCACAGGCTGGGCCTATAGATTTGAGCTTCTTGTCTGCTAGCGTTCATTTTTCACAATAGAGAGTAACGCGAGTAACGAACTCATTCAAATTTCAGTAATTGTAATTGCGTTACTTGATTTTAAAAAATATTTAGTATCATCTCCTCAGCATTCCAGATAGCTTAGAGGAACTCGATGTTGCAACAGAAACTATTGACTCTCTCTTTTCCAGTACTTTAGACACAGTTGCTCCCCTGCGGTTAAAGAGGATTAAAGAAAATAGTCCAACGCTGTGGTACAACGAGCACACACACACACACACACATGTTTGTTTTTGTGAAATGTGGGGACATTCCATAGGCGTAATGCATTTTATACTGTACAAACCGTATTTTCTATCCCCCTACACTGCCCCTGCCCCTAAACCTACCCATCACACACACACACACACACACACACACACACACACACACACACACACACACACACACACACACACACACACACACACACACACACACACTACCCATCACAGGAGATTGCGCAGTTTACTTTCTGTGAAAAAAAACTCATCCTGTGTGATTTATAAGCATTTTGAAAAGTGAGGACATGGGGAACGTCCTCATATTTCACCCTCTTTTTGTAATACCTATGTCATACCCATGTCATTATACACATTTGTGTCCTGATATTTCACAAAAACATGCCCACACACACACACACACACACACACAGACACACACACACACACACGGGCCCTTAAAACAGCAGCCAGAAAAATGGAGCGCAGCTGGAAGAAAACAAAACTAGAGGTCTTTCGTAATTTGTGGAAAGAACGTATGATCGCATACAGAAAGGCCGTAAAAACTGCTAGATCTGCTTATTTCTCGACTCTCTTAGAAGAAAACAAACACAAACCTAGGTATTTATTCGATACAGTGGCTAAATTAACCAAGAATAAAGCTTCAACTTCTGATGTTTGTAAACAGCACAGCAGTAATGACTTTATGAACTTCTTTACGTGTAAGATTGACAATATTAGGAAGAAAATTATAACCATGCAGCGTCTACTACAGTATCACATCAGACAGAACATCGAGAGCATCGCCACTGAGGAAAAATTACACTCATTCACTGCTAAAGGAGACACACACACACACACACACACACACACACACACACACACACACACACACACTCATTCACTGCTATAGGAGAGGAAGAATTAGCTAAACTCTTAAATTCATCTAAATCAACAACATGTATGCTTGACCCTATACCCACTAGGCTATTAAAAGAGATGCTACCAGAGGTCATAGATCCTCTTCTTAAAATCATTAATTCATCTTTGTCAAGCTCCACAAGTAGTAACCTCAAATACTATCTAAAACTCGATGGCTGCTCTGTCAAGTCCTCGTCGTCAGTGAGGAACCTGGGTGTGCTCTTTGATACCAATCTTACGTTTGAAAGCCATGTTTCTAGCATCTGTAAAACTGCATTCTACCATCTTAAAAATACATCTAAATTACGGCACATTCTCTCATTGCAAAATGCTGAACAGTTAGTACATGCGTTCATGAGCTCAAGGCTAGATTATTGTAATGCTGTACTGGCTGGTTGCCCTGCTCGCTTAATAAATAAACTCCAGCTGGTCCAAAACGCAGCAGCTCGAGTTCTTACTAGAACCAGGAAGTACGATCATATTAGTCCAGTTCTGTCAACACTGCACTGGCTCCCTATTAAACATCGCATACATTTTAAAATCTTGCTTATTACTTACTAAGCACTAAATGGTTTAGCTCCCCAGTACTTGAGCGAGCTCAACACATTATACTCCATCACGTCTACTGCGGTCTCTAAACTCTGACCAGCTGATAATACCTAGAATATCAGATATAGCGGCCACATATACTTTAAGGGTGGAAGGAGACAGCCTTCTGCTCCAACCCTTCTTTGAGAAACAAGAGCACGGACCCGATCGGGCATTTCCAGGGGTCTTCTTGGTGAGAAGAGCACCAGGTGACAAAGAGGTTCCACATCAACGCATACTCATGTCTGGTAAACTCTGCCCTAGACGAAGTGATGGTAGCCACCACCGTAGGTGCCAAAGGGTGCCCTGTCTCTAAGACAGGAGGTCCTTCCTCAGAGGAATAGGTCAGGGAGGGGCTGTCGCAAGGAGTAAGAGTTCCGGGAACCAGAAGGACCTGCTCCTTGTCCTCCCTGATCTTGCACAGTTGCTGTGCGAGAAGGCTCACTAGGGGGGAAAGCATATTTGCACAGGCTCCGCGGCCAGCTGTGCACCAGAGCATCCGTGCCGAGCGTGCCCTTGATCAGGGAGTAAAACAGGCGGAAGTGAGAAGAGTCGTGGGAGGCAAACAGATCTACCTGCGCGTCGCGGAACTGTTCCCAAATCAGCTGGACCGACAGGGGATGGAGTCACTATTCCCCAGGAAGAGGCTGACACCGTTAGAGCTCGTCAGCTGCACGGTTCAGTTCTCCCGGGATATGGATAGCACGAAGGGACCTCAGATGCTTCTGACTCCATAGAACGAGATGGCGGGCAAGTTGAGACATCCGGCAGGAGTGTAGACCCCCCTGGTGGTTGATGTACGCTACTAGCACATAGTCTGTCCTGACTAGCACATGTTGACCCTTGAGCAACGCTCGGAAGTGGTGCAGGGCGAACCGTACTGCCAGCAACTCGAGGTAATTGACATGCAGGAGCACATTGCACATGGGACCCCAGCCCGTGGCAGAGTCAAGTCAACTTTATTTATATAGCGCTTTTAACAATGCAGATTGTTTCAAAGCAGCTTCACAGTGTTAAACAGAAAAATAATGCAACAGAATATATTTGATTATCATACAGTAACAATGTGGGCTTTAGATCAGTAATTAGATCAGTAATTTGGTCTATATGGTTAATTTAGTTTAATAATTCGATTTATTTTGAAATATATTTGAAAAATAGTTTTTCCCCCAACTGAGCAAGCCAAGCCAGAGGCAACAGTGGTAAGGAAACCAAAACCCCATCAGAAGACCTAATGGAGAAAAATATTCCTTGGCAGAAACCAGGCTCAGTCAGGCTCAGGTGCCAGTTCCCTCTTGCCAATTAAAAACAACGTATGATTATTATTCTGCCAATTTTACAGGTCAGAGGTAATAATATAGGTAATAACAATCTGTTGACACAACAACATGCCTGGAAACTCGTACTAAGGGCACACCTGCACGTAGAAAACCGAGGTTCACCATGGGGTGAAGGTCTGAAGGCAGACCCGACTTACTTGTGCCTGTCTGCCTGTCTGCCATGCCCATCGACACGGCCAGTACTGAAGCGGTCTCATATGAAGCAATCCGAGCAGCGTTACCGCTGCTGCAGATGCCATATGCCCCAGGAGCCTCTGAAATAGTTTCAGTAGAACCCGTGCTCTGCTCTCGATTTGACGGAGGCAAGTCAGCAGTGACTGCGCCGCGCCGTAAGCTGCGAGCACATGGCAACCGAGTCGATCTCCATACCGAGAAAAGAGATCCTCTGCACTGGGCAGAGTTTGCTCTTCTCCCAGTTGACCAGAAGGCTCAGACGGACTTGATGCTTGAGAACAAGATCTCTGTGTTCGCACACCTGTTCTCGAGAGTGGCTCAGTATGAGCCAGTCCTCAAGGTAGTTCAGGATGCGAACCCCGTGCTGCCTGGAGTGGCGCAAGGGCTGCCTCGATGACCTTCATGAAGACGGGAGGGGACAGAGATAGCCCGAATGGGAGAACCGCGTACAGATATGCCCGCCCCTCGAAGGCAAACCGTAGGAACGGTCTGTGTCGAGGTAGGATGGAGACATGGAAGTAGGCGTCCATCAGGTTAATCGCTGCAAACCAGTCGGCTGGACGAACGCATTCAAAAGGCATTTTGTTGTCAACATCCTGAACGGAACCCTTGTGGAGGGATCGGTTCAGGACACGCAGATTCAGGATTGGTCGTAACCCACTGGTTTTCTTGGGTACAATGAAGTAGGGGCTCTAGAAGCCAGACTTCCTCTTGGCTAGAGAGAGAGGCTCGATCGCAACCTCCGCACGCATGACTGGGGCATTGGACCCCACCATGGTATAGCGAACTCCCCGAAAGCGGAGAACTGAATCGCGTAGCTGAACCTGATGGTCTTCGAGACAGTCCTGGAAGCTGAAGCCAGGCTCCCAGCAACTGCACCAGCGGGAACATACGGACGACAGGCGACTCCGGTGGCAGCAGCGAGGCAGCGCATCGCCCGGACATGGGACGCCTAGTGTCCCGGTGTGGGGGCATGGTTAACGGCTGCATCCTGACAGAGGAGACCAGGGAAGGACGCGTGTTCCACGGGAGTCTGCTCTGAACTGAGGCTGTCGACAGAGAGGGATGCGAGTGGCGGGACCCGGGGGTGGCGAACACTGTCATCGCCGGTCTCTGGCTGCTCAGGGATGGGTTCATCAGTTCTTTCTGGGTTACCTGAACAAAATATTTTCTGTTTCAATTATCTGTAGGATTTCGCCACCAAGGTTGATGTGAATCTACAGGCTTTGGAGGGGTGCTTAGTTGGCCACGCCAAGTCGAAGCACTCTGCGGACACAGTTGTATCCCAACAGAGCGTTCGACCGGGGGAACCCCAGTGTACCCTTTGGCCACGGCCCCATCGAGGGTAGTGAAAGCGGAGGAGATCGCAAAACGGTCACGGGAAGCCCACGGGGACTCCCAGGACCGTGCAATCTCCTCATGCACCTCCGGGAAGAAAGTTATCGGGGGGACGGACGGACGGGTGTCCGCACGCGCCTCCCCCAAAAACCAATCGTCCAGCCTTGAGCACTCAGGTCGGGGCGGAGGGTTCCACTCCAACCCAAGACTCGCGGCTGCCCGGGAAAGCATGGCTGTCAGCTCTGGGTCCGACTCGGGCAATGCTGCACCACCCGGAGGCGGCCGCACAGCTGAATCATCAACCTCAGAGGACTCCAGCGCACCTTGTGATGCGGCGATCGACATCTCCTCGTCTTCCCCGTCCCCAAGCGAGACAATCGGGACGGCCGCGGCCGGCCCCGATGTGCCCGCTTGAGAGGACGGCGGCTTCAGTGCATGAGAGTGGGGTGTGGGCCGAGGGATGAGCGTCGGGGCTTTATTCCACACCATCACCCTTAGATCACCCTAGCCACCAGCCAAAGTGGCGCCTCTCGTGGAGACTGCAGATTGGGGTGTGGTAGAGGGGACTCTCACCCCGGCGGCTGCACGGAGATCACTGAGTCTCGACCGTAACACCGAGATGGGCATGTTCCCGCAGTGGGAACAGGACTAATCCATGAGCACTGCCTGAACGTGCCGTAAGCCCAAGCATGTCAGACAGTGCTCGTGCCCATCAGAAGGCGGCAGAGACCGACGCACCCAGAAGCACACGGGTGAGACATCCCAAAAGGACAGGCCACGTGAGCTCTTTTGGTGAGAGGAAACCTTGCAGTCGGTGCCAAAGCGCCCAGGGAAAAACACACCAGCTAGATGCAGACCACTGCACAGATCAGCAGGCAGGAAGTATGCGATTGCTGGAACGTGCCGTAACACCAAGAAGCTGACAGAGTCTCAGAAGGCTTTGGGGAGTGAAGAGAGTATGTGCTCTTGGCTCCGAAGGAGAAACATAATGCGATCTTGCCAGCGTTCTTCCTGATATACCCACGCGGTGGGGTGGAGTCCGCTATGCAAATTTCGCATGCCCATGGCATTAGCACTGCCATTGGGCACTTTCTAGATCTCGGTTGATAGGCTTCTGCGAAACCCCATTCGTCAGTCACTGTGTTCAGTCATAAAGATGTGTTCTGGCATCTGGGGTGTTTATTGAACCAATCAGATAAGGGTAAATCGAGAGTCAGCGAGCAGCTCTTTTGATTGGCTACAGAAGAAGGTGGACCCGCCTTCCTCCTCACGCTTGCAAAACTTAGCGAGTGAGAGAATCGTGCCAAAGCTTTAAGCACAGATAAAAGAAAGACGGAACTGTACAAATCGGTTTCTTTCAGGAACTTTTTTTGCCCTACGTGCACAACAAGTCATTTAGACATTTTGAACAGTTAATTTTTTTTACACAAAGGTTGGCTTTACACGGTCAATCTGTTTTGCAGTTCCTGACTCTGATGTTCTCGCTTGCAAATCGATGTTCACAGTCATGCAATGATTTTGGCCGTATCTTGGAGAAAGAAACATGATAAAAGTCTTAGCACGGAAAAATGGAAGTCAGAAGAATGCAGATCATATTTATTTTGCGTTAACATGAAGCTGCAGTTTCATAAAACATGAATTATACTTACGAATATCAGTAAAATGCTGCAAATTTATTTTTTTCTTACACTTGAAAGGCAATTTACACCTTTACAAACGTATCGCATGCAAATTTAATTTACGCTTGCAATCTTATGTACACTTTCACAAATCTTACCATGTGCTTGCGATTCTTTATGGCATCAATTTACCTTCAGAGATCAAATGTTAAGGAGACCTGGTTTTAGAGAATGTTTTTGTTCATTTCCCTTGATATCTTGTTAACCTTGTTCTCCTTGTGTATTTACAGGTCCTTCTAAAAAAATGTGCATATTGTGATAAAAGTTCATTATTTTCCATAATGTAATGATAAAATTAAAATTTCATATATTTTAGATTCATTGCACACCAACTGAAATATTTCAGGTCTTTTATTGTTTTGATACTGATGAGTTTGGCATTGTCACAATGGACCAGTGTGAGTGCCCGCGATCACCAGAGGGCACTCCAACCCAGACTGTCATTCTACCATAGACTACATCTCCCATAATCCTTTGCCCGGACTCATCATCACTCATTGATTACATCCACCTGCACCCCATTACCTTGTTAGCTCACACTATAAAAACCATGTTCACTCTGTCAGTCACTGCGAAGTCTTGTTTTGTGTTTCACTGCATTTCTGAGCGTTTACCCTGGTTTCATGTCTCTTGGTCTTGGATTTCTTGCCTTCTCCGTGGATTACCCTTTTGCCTGTCTCCTCTGTTTTGTTTGCTTGATTGGACTGATTGCTTGTGTATGACCTTCTGCCTGTTTTCTGACTACGATTGTGGATTACCCTCTAATAAAGCTGCATTTGGATCTTCAACCCTGTCTCAGAGCAGTCGTGACAGGCATACAGCTCATGAAAACCCAAAATTCCTATCTCAAAAACTTAGCATATCATGAAAAGGTTCTCTAAACAAGCTATTAACCTAATCATCTGAAACGACTAATTAACTCTAAACACCTGCAAAAGATTCCTGAGGCTTTTAAAAACTCCCAGCCTGGTTCATTACTCAAAACCGCAATCATGGGTAAGACTGCCGACCTGACTGCTGTCCAGAAGGCCATCATTGGCACCCTCAAGCGAGAGGGTAAGACACAGAAAGACATTTCTGAACCAATAGGCTGTTCCCAGAGTGCTGGATCAAGGCACCTCAGTGGGAAGTCTGTGGGAAGGAAAAGTGTGGCAAAAAACGCTGCACAACGAGAAGAGGTGACCGGATCCAGAGGAAGATTGTGGAGAAGGACCGATTCCAGACCTTGGGGGACCTGCGGAAGCAGTGGACTGAGTCTGGAGTAGAAACATCCAGAGCCACTGTGCACAGGCGTGTGCAGGAAATGGGCTACAGGTGCCGCATTCCCAGGTCAAGCCACTTTTGAACCAGAAACAGCGGCAGAAGCGCCTGACCTGGGCTACAGAGAAGCAGCACTGGACGGTCGCTCTAATTTTGCATGTCATTCGAAATCAAGGTGCCAGAGTCTGGAGGAAGACTGGGGAGAAGGAAATGCCCAAATGCCTGAAGTCCAGTGTCAAGTACCCACAGTCAGTGATGGTCTGGGGTGCCATGTCAGCTGCTGGTGTTGGTCCACTGTGTTTAATCAAGGGCAGGGTCAATGCAGCTAGCTATCGGGAGATTTTGGAGCACTTCATGCTTCCATCTGCTGAAAAGCTTTTTGGAGATGAAGATTTTTTTTCAGCACGACCTGGCACCTGCTCACAGTGCCAAAACCACTGGTAAATGGTTTACTGACCATGGTATTACTGTGCTCAATTGGCCTGACCTGAACCCCATAGAGAATCTGTGGGATATTGTGAAGAGAAAGTTGAGAGACGCAAGACCCAACACTCTGGATGAGCTTAAGGCCGCTATCGAAGCATCCTGGGCCTCCATAACACCTCAGCAGTGCCACAGGCTGATCGCCTCCATGCCACGCAGCAGTGAAGCAGTCATTTCTGCAAAAGGATTCCCCACCAAGTATTGAGTGCTTAACTGAACATAATTATTTGAAGGTTGACTTTTTTTGTATTAAAAACACTTTTCTTTTATTAGTCGGATGAAATATGCAAATTTTTTGAGTTTTGGGTTTTCATGAGCTATATGCCAAAATCATCAGTATTAAAACAATAAAAGACCTGAAATATTTCAGTTGGTGTGCAAGGAATCTAAAATATATGAAATTTTAATTTTATCATTACATTATGGAAAACAATGTACTTTTATCACAATATTGTGGAAATTGCTGTGAAGAACAAGCGACTACTTCTCACACGCATTACGCTGAGTACACGGTCGAGTGTCTCGTTTAATAACAACCAAAAATCAACCACACTTCCTCAAGTGGGTGTTAACCCATGTAACGTTAACACGCATCAGAACATCTTAAAGGGACCACGGTCACATTTACATTTATCCATTTAGCAGACGCTTTTATCCAAAGCGACTTACAACATAGGAGTACAGAAAGCGATCGGTCATGAATATTCGAAGAAACGCAAAAAGTGCCTTAAATACCAAGTTTTGGACATTACACAGAGTAACCTTAAGCTAGAATAGGGAGGGAATAAAAGAGAAATAGAGGAAGAGAATTTTTTTTATTTTTTTTTATAATAAGGTTAAGTGCTCACGGGAAAAGATGAGTTTTTAGCTGTCTTTTGAATGATGACAGTGTTTCTGCCATCCGGATGGAGGTAGGAAGATCGTTCCACCAGCCAGGAGCGGTGAATGAAAAAGTTCTGGAGAGGGATTTCATGCCTCTCTGAGATGGTACCATAAGCCTACGCTCCTTACCTGAGCGAAGGCTTCTGGTAGGGGTGTAGACTCGTAGGAGCGAGTCGAAAAATGCTGGTGCCGAGCCTGTGGTGGATCCATAAGCGAGTGTCAGGGCCTTGAACTTGATGCGGGCAACAAGTGGCAGCCAGTGCAGAGCGATGAAGAGAGGTGTGACATGGGCCCTTTTGGGCTCATTGAATACAAGATGTGCCGCAGCGTTCTGAATCAATTGAAGAGTTTTGATTGCACACGATGGAAGACCAGCCAGAAGCGCATTGCAGTAGTCAAGCCTAGAAATGACAAGGGCCTGGACGAGAAGTTGTGTTGCATGCTCTGTAAGGAACGGTCTGATCTTCCTGATGTAGTGCAGAGCAAACCTGCATGATCGAGCTGTCTTTGAAATGTGGTCTTTGAAGGGTAGCTGGTCGTCAAAGATTACACCAAGATTTCTGACCGACCCTGAAGGGGTAATCAGAGATGAACCTTGCTGGATGGTGAAATTGTGTTGTAGAGTCGGATTGGCAGGGAAGACGAAGCTCAGTCTTTGCCAGGTTGAGCTGAAGGTGGTGTTCTTTCATCCATGCCGAGACAGCTTGAGATTCGTTCATCTACTGTGGGGTCATCTGGTTTAAATGAAAGATAGAGTTGAGTGTCATCAGCATAGCAATGGTATGAGAAGCCATGTGCCTGTATGATGGGTCCCAGTGATGTAGTTTAAATGGAGAAGAGAAGAGGTCCCAGCACTGAGCCCTGAGGAACCCCCGTGGTCAGTCGATGTGCTTTGGATACGTCACCTCTCCAGGCAACCTTGAACGACCTACCTGTGAGATAAGACTCAAACCAGTGGAGTGGAGTCCCTGTGATGCCCAGTGATGAAAGGGTGGACAGAAGAATCTGGTGATTCACTGTGTCAAATGCAGCAGATAGATCGAGGAGGATTAGGACTGATCATCTGGAAGCAGCTTTTGCCATCCGCAGGGCTTCAGTGACCGACAGTAATGCAGTCTCTGTTGAGTGGCCCTTTTTGAAACCTGACTGGTTAACGTCCAGCTGATTAGACTGTGAGAGGAAAAATGAGACCTGGTTGAAAACAACCCGTTCAAGTGTTTTCGCTATGTATGGCAGGAGAGAAATAGGTCTGTAGTTCTCTAGAAGTGATGTGTCTAGAGTGGGTTTCTTAAGCAGTGGGGTGACCCGAGCCTGCTTGAATGTGGTAGGGAAAAAGCCAGTGTTGAGAGATGTGTTGATGATGTGTGTGAGATGGTAGGAGTGTGGGAGAGATGGCTTGTAGAAGGTGTGAGGGGATAGGATCTAGAGGGCAGGTGGTGGGGTGGCTGGAGAGGAGAAGTTTAGATACTTCTGCCTCAGTGAGTGTAGAGAAGGAGGAGAGAAGATGTTTGGCTGTGGGTGTGGCTGATCTAAAGTCCTGTGTGTGCGGGGGTGGGAACTGACTGCTGATGGTTGTAGTTTTATTTGTGAAGAAGTGGGCAAAGTTGTCTGCAGAAAGAGAGGTTGTGGGAGGTGGTGGAGGTGGACAGAGGAGAGAGTTGAATGTTCTGAAGAGTGTGCGTGTGTTAGAGGTGCTGTTGATTTTGTTGTGGAAATATGAGGATTTAGCATGGACATCATCTGAGAATGATGAGAGCAGAGATTGATATTTACCCAGGTCAGACGGGTTGTTTGATTTTGGCCATTTTCTCTGCTGCCCTTAGTTTTGTCCGGTGTTCACGAAGAACATCAGATAACCATGGGTTAGCAGGAGTGGGCCGTGCTGGCCTAGAAGACAGAGGGCAGATACTATCAAGACAAGAAGTTAAAGTAGAGCATAGAGTGTCTGTTGCAGTGTTGACATCCATGGATGAGAACTGTGTGGGTGAGGGAAGAGAGGATGACACAGCGGAGGAGAGATGAGAGGGAGAAAGAGAGCGAGGTTTCGCCTGAAAGTAACTGGTTGTGGGATTGGGAATGCGGGAGCAGTAAGTTGTAGATTAAAAGTGATGAAGTAATGGTCTGAGGTGTGTAGGGGTATGACCAGGATATTATCTGTAGTGCAGTTGTGTGTATATGAGGTCAAGTTGGTTACCAGATTTGTGGGTGTGTGAGGTGACATGTCGTTTGAGATCGAATGAGGCTAGGAGGGAGTGGAAGTCTGTAGCATATGGTTTGTCCAGGTGAATGTTGAAGTCACCAAGGATTACAAGTGGGCTGCCATCCTCCGGAAATGAGGACAGCAGCACATCTAGTTCTCAACAAAGGTGCCCAATTGACCTGGGGGACGATAAATGACTACAAGATGGATTTTAACGGGAGTTGAGACTGTAATAGCATGCTATTCGAATGAGTTGTTGTTGCATAGAGAGGTGTGGGTTGAGTATTTCCAATTGTTAGTAATGAGAAGACCTGTTCCTCGCCCCTCCCAGTGTGACGAGGTGTGTGAGAAAGAGAAATTGTTAGAGAGAGCAGCAGGGGTTGCTGAGTCATCTGGACGGATCCAGGTCTCAGTCAAAGCCAAGATATTGAGAGTGGAGTGAGAGGCAAAGGCCGGAATGAAATCAGCTTTGTTGACAGCTGACTGACAGTTCCATAGACCAACAGAAAAAGAGGGAGGGGCATTAGTGGGAGGGGAATCAGACGCAGATTGGCAGTGTTGCGCTGCCTTCTGCGTGACAGTGGATCGTGGTCGAGAGACAGTGGGAATGTATTGAAAGCACATTGTAAGAGAGAAAGGAAGGTGGAAAAAGACAAAAATTAGATACTTATGTTGTAACGGTGTTCGCTCTTGGTGGAGTCGATCACAGGTAGAGTCGAAAGAAGATGTCTTTACCCGAGTCGGTCTTCACACGAGGAGGCTGAACACGAGGGCTGAACGCTTCCGCGCCAGCGCTGACAAGCTTATTAAAATACACGCGTTTTACTATATGAGTGAGAACAGCTGTGGACGCTTTGTAATTAGCCCAAAGGATCAAGGCAAAAGCCTGTCAATAGCTCGAATCGAAACGAAAAGTATGACTCACTACCTGTGCTAAACGCCAGCAATAACAATAACAATAACGACTGCGTGAAGTTGGCCCCACCCAACGCAAAAACTTCGCAAAATAGTCTTGATCGTTTGTGCTCCGTTTGTGCTGGTTTGTGCCATAAAAATTTTCGTTTGTGCTGCTTTGGTTTTTAAGATATTAAAAAAATAATTTTTAGGTCATTCTGAGGTCACTCAGCCCCCCATATTCTCCAAATTCACCTCAAATAGCCTCGTTTGTTTGTGCTTCGTTTGTGCTGGTTTGTGCAGATAAAAGTGCCGTTTGTGCTGCTTTCGTTTTTAAAATATTGGACTTTGAATTATAGACGATGACGTCACCAGCCCCGACCTGCTCCAAATTCACCCAAAATAGTCTCAATCGTTTGTGCTTCGTTTGTGCTGGTTTGTGCCGGTAAAAGCTGCGTTTGTGCTGCTTTCGTTTTTAAAATATTATACATTGAATTATAGCCGATGACGTCACCAGCCCCCCGACCTGCTCCAAATTCAACTCAAATAGTCTCAATCGTTTGTGCTTTGTTTGTGCTGGTAAAAGGTTCGTTTTTGTGGCTTTTTTTTTTTAAATATTAGACACAAAAATGTTAGACAATGATGTCACCAGCCCTCGATTAATGAGCATGAAGCGTTTTATTTTGGGTTTGTACTCAAATCTAAATCTCTTATCAAAATGTTGCCAGTAAAGACGTATTAATAGAACAGCAACTCCCTATCAATGTTTTTGTAGTTTCTGTGGTGTTTTCTCATTTGTTCTCAATTCTCCTCACTATCATTTGTTCAATAAAGATTTATTTTTTCTTCATTCACTGGTCTCTCCTGATTTAACTTTGTATTTATTTGCAGTTTAATCTGCTGCACTTCACTCCCACCACTAGGTGCAAGTGACACACTAGGAGTGTTCTAGTTGAAATTAGCAGTTAGTAGAGGAAACATTGATGTAATATCAAACTACAAAAGTCGTTACTAAATCAAATTTGGCAAATGTAAGTACATACATTATATTTTCAAAACATTAGGCTGTAATGTTTCTGTTGAATGACGAGCGGCAAAGCAAAGGTTCGTTGGACAACATACTTCTTTACTTGAAGAGATGCAGGAGTTTTTACATACACATGTGTAACTTCATCACCGTCTCTCGTACTGGCGCATGCGTAGATCGGATTTAAAGCTACAGAGCACTATGTTCTACATCCTCCTTCTTAATAAAAAGTTCTCTACAAAGTTCCTCACATTGTAAGTTAACTCAAAGTATTTATCTTTATAAGAAACCCATTAAACAGACTGCTTAAGCAGAGAATAATTAACCAAACTTTCCTTCTTCTCTGTTTAACACACATTTCAACATCAGTTATAATGTCAATATTTACAAAATGAACATTTTGTTACCAAATTACTGAACTGTTTCTCCATTTTTCTTTCTCTTATTTTCTTTATTCCATGTATTTAGGGTTTGGTTTGCAAAGGCGACCTGCTCTGGTCACATATGGAATTGCAGAAAGAATTCTTGTTGAATGTTCATTCAGCGGCTGCTTCTCAGCCCCTTGTATGGTGTTTTGTTCTTTGGCTTCCCTTGGAGTTAAGTATTTGTGCTTGGATTCATCAGAGGGGGACTGGACAAAGGGAAACGACACATCGCTGTTCTCGAGCTGTTGCGGTTGTGGCTCAGTGACAGGAAGGATATGTTTTCGGCTCTGCCTGTATTCTTTTCCTTCAGTCTCCACAAGATATGACCTTGGTTCATCACAGAGCTGTTTGATGAGCCCGATTCGGTCATGGCCCTTAGAAGTTGCAAGTCTCACTACCTCACCTTGTAATAGTGGTCGGAGAGCTCTGCTGGACTTGTCGTAGTATGTCTTTTGACAGTGTCTCTTCTTTGAGAGTTGAGTCCTGACAGCAACATTGTCCTTTGAAGCCGGCACCAGAATGGACTTGCTGATTGGCAGAGTTGTGCGCCTGTCTTGACATTAATCTCTCCGCTGGTGAACCCAGTGTCTCATCGCGTGGAATATTTCTGAGGTTGAGCAAGTTTTGAAAGACATCCGAGCCATCCCTTTGGATTTCTCCATCAGATGTTTAGCACTGCACTGCTCTCTCCTAGCCCGTTAGCTTGTGGATACTCAGGGCTACTGGTTGTGTGTGTAAAATCCCAGGCAGCAGCAAATTCTTTGAACCGTTGGCTTGAAAACTGGGTACCATTGTCTGAAAAGACTTTGTGCGGACTCCCATGAACTGCAAAGTGCCTTTTAGTTTTGTGATCACCGTACTGGAGGACAAATCACGAAGAAGATCTATTTCGAACCATCCTGAATAGGAGTCAACTAGTACGAGATAGTGTTGACCATTCCACTCAAAGATATCTGTAGCCACACTTGACCACGGAAGTTCAGGAATGTCATGTAAGTGAAGAGGCTCTTTTTGTTGATGGGTCCTCATACTGTTACAGACAGAGCACGACAGTACCTTCTTTTCAATGTCTTTGGTTATTGAAGGCCAGAACACAATGCCTCGTGCCCTGCGTTTGGTTGCATCAAGGCCGGGGTGACCTCTGTGAATAATGGTGATATACTCACTGCGCAATGACTCTGGAACAACTGTTCTCTGTCCCTTCATGAGTACACCTTCCTCAACTGTGAGCTCATCCCTGAAAGGAAAATACTCACGAATTTCTGCTGGCAGCTTTGATTGGCTAGAGGGCCATCCTGACTTGATAATACTGCAGAGTCGTTGAAGGACAGGATCTTGTGCTGTGTGAGTCAGAAGCTCTTTCAGTTTGGAAGACGATATGTGTTGAATTGACATGACCTCGAAGTCAGCTCTGTCATCAGTGTGTTCGTCTGGTGAGTCTCTGGGAGAACGTGACAATGTGTCGGCAAGGAACATGTGTTTCCCTTTCTTGTATGTGATTGTGAAGTTGTACTTCTGCAATCTTAGCATCATGCGTTGCAGCCTTGCTGGAGCTATATGGATAGGCTTGTTGAGGATGGTTACCAATGGCTGGTGGTCCGTTTCAATGTTAATTTTTTTACCATATATGTAGTCATTGAATTTGGTGCACGCAAATACCACAGCCAGAAGCTCCTTTTCAATCTGCGTAACGCACTTCTGTTTGCGCCAGAGCACGTGAAGCGTATGCAACAGGACCATCCTCTTGAAGACACGCAGCTCCAAGTCCAAACTGGGAAGCATCACAGGTGAGTGTGACAGGTTTCTGGACGTCATAGTATTTCAAGGTGGGTGGACTAGAAATCCTGTGCTTCAGCTCTTCGAAAGCATCCTGATGCTGTTTAAACCAGCACCACTCCGTGTTTTTACAGGTCAGCCCACGCAGGGGTGCAGACAACTCACTGAGGTTTGGTATGAATTTTCCTAAGTAATTGATCATACCCAGGAAGCGCTGCAGTGCAGTAACATTGTCTGGCGGCTGCATTTCTGTGATTGCTTTTGTTTTATCTGGGTCAGGTTGAAGTCCCTTGCTAGTGAAAATATGACCCACATAGCTCACTTCACTCAAGCGGAATTTACACTTTTGGGAGTTCAGTCTCAAGTTCACTTCACGAGCACGGTCTAACACTTTCTTCAAATTTGCATCGTGTTCCTGTTCGCCATTGCCCCCCACAATGATGTCATCAACTATGACTGCACACGGGTAGCCAGCGAAGATTTGTTCCATAGCACGCTGAAAGACCTCGCTGGCTGAATTAATGCCAAAAGGCATCCGAAGAAATCTAAATCTTCCAAATGGCGTACTGAAAGTAGTCAGTAGGGAAGACTTTTGATCCAGAGAAATCTGCCAGAATGAGCTTTTGGCGTCTAACACTGAGAATACAGTGGAGTTTGGCATTTGTGCTGCCACTTCTTCCACCGTGCATGGGGTGATGTGGACGTTTTAGAAACTTGTTCAGGTCCCTAGGTCAATACACAGTCTTATTTCATCTGAGTTTTTCTTGTGAGTGGCCACCATGGATGACACCCAATCTGTAGGCTCAGATATAGGAGTGATAACGATAGCAACCATTCTTTCCAACTCTGTTTTTACCTTGTGTTGCATTGCTGCAGGAATTCTTCGTGCTGGACGGACAACGGGTTGAGCTTCTTTGTCAAGTTTCATGCAGTACGTTACAGGAAGCCTTCCTACTTCATCTAGGAAAAGATCTGCATATTCTGTGTTAATCTGCTGGGCAAAACTTGAGTTCTCTTTTACACTGACCTGGTGCACTGCCTTATTGAGAGAAATGAGGCCCATCCGAAGACAGTCATCAAGTCCAAGCAGTGGCTGTACATTTTTTTCTACAACGTAGAACTGCAGAGAATAGTTCTGGTCACTCAGGTTGCATGATAGCACAGTTGAACCCGCAGTCTGGATCTCCTCTCCACCATATGCAACAAGCTTCACATGGTTTGACAACTGAAGATTCTCTTCTTGCTTTACCTGTGCAAATGTCTGCATTGACATGATGTTGCATGAGGCTCCTGTGTCAATCTTTAGTTTGAGAGGTTTTCCATTGGTTTGGACTGTGCAAGATATTGCGGTTTTCTTTGACTGTTTTGTGTCAATTTCTGCCACCTTCTGGTGATTTAAGGAAACCCCATCTATAAAGAATGAGTCTTCACTGCTGTTTGAAACTCTGGCAACATCAACATGATTTACAGTCTTTTTTAGATTTCGTATCGATGAACTTTCATAGACTTACAGCATTTTTGGAAGTGGTTCCATTTGTTGCACCTGTGACACTGCTGGCCATATGCTGGACATTTCTCCCGTTTTGCCTCATGGTTACTTCCACAATTGTTGCAATTATTAATTTGTTGTGGGCAGACTTGTCTGATCTGTGTTTTGGAGTACGAAACGGTTTTCTCTTTACTGTTTGTTGAACACTGTCCACATTTGTCAAATTGTGCTTTGGTCCAGCCAGTGTTTTGGTGTGCTGGTCTGTCAGTTCGTGTATTTGACATGTTTCAATGGCTTTTGTCAATGTTAGCTCATTGTCACGCAGCAGGAGTTTTCTCATTCCATCGTTGAGTATCCCACACACAAGTCGATCCCTTATCAGTTCCTCCTGTAAATCTCCAAACCTGCAACTCTGTGCCTTGTTTCGTAGATCAGTTACATATGCCTCTATTGTCTCTCCTGGCTTTTGATTTCTTGAATTAAATTTGTGTCTTTCCATCGTTATGTTTGTCTGTGGACTGCAAAGTTCGCGAAACTTGCGTTTAAGACATTCCGGGTCCTCACGTGATTCAGCTGCGTAATTATTCGTCGGTTTTCTCCCTCACCTGCATAAACAGCGGGTGAATAGACGAACGCTCGTCGCGCCAATGGCCTCCGAGCCAGCTAGATTAAGCAGTATGAAAGCTTTTGTACGAGGCTCTTTCTCCGAGTGTGCAGCAGCAATAAATATGTCAAATTCCTGCTCAAACACAAGCCAATTTTTGGCGATATTGCCATCAAAGACAAGTGGATCGGGTCTGCGGAACCCTTCAGCCATGTTTTATTGAGCGATGAACGATGGTGGCTTACTGTGCAAATGTTCGTTGGAATAATACCTTCATTCTTCGCTGCATACGTTCACAATTCCGTGAGGGCCACTTCTGACACCATGTTGAATGACGAGCGGCAAAGCAAAGGTTCGTTGGACAACATACTTCTTTACTTGAAGAGATGCAGGAGTTTTACATACACATGTGTAACTTCATCACCGTCTCTCGTACTGGCGCATGCGTAGATCGGATTTAAAGCTACAGAGCACTATGTTCTACAGTTTCTGAAAGAAGTATCTTCTGCTCACCAAGGCTGTATTTATTAAATCAAACAATACAAGTAAAAAGTAAAAACAGTAACATTATTGATTATTACTCCAGTGTAAATCAGCTGTTCTCTATGTGAATTTATAGTAAAGTGTAATTTATTCCTGTGATCAAAGCTGAATTTATCATCATTACTCCAGTCTTCAGTGTCACATGATTCTAATGATTTGATGCTTATCAATATCAATGTTGTGCTGCTTAGTATTTTATTTAATTTTTTGGTGGAAACCATGATACACAATCATTCAAAGGTTAGGTAAAGGACACAATAAATTAATCAAAAGAGACAGCAAAGACATTTATATTGTTAAAAATATTTATATTTAACATAAATGCTGTTATTTTATCTTTGATTTATAGAAAGGTAAAAGCAAATTGTATCACGGTTTTTACAAAAAAATTAAGAACTATTCTTAATAATCAAGCTTCAATAATAGTTTATCATAGTTGAGCACAAAACAGCATTTTACTATGATTTCTGAAGGACCACGTGATATTGAAGACTGCAATGATGCAGAAAATTGAGCGTTGACATCACAGAAATAATAATTATTAATTTAAAGTGTAATATTTCCCTAATACTTCCTTTGGTGAGCTTAAGAGACTTTCAAGGGTAACGTTACTGTATAATTTAGGTCTATACATAGCTACATGTGGCCTAAACAGATGAGATTAACAGATTGTGGTGCGTGCATTAATGACAATGTTAATTTTAAGGCTGTTATTCACGTAACACCATATACAGTAGCAAGTAAAAAACACTTACCTTGGAGTTTGTTTTATATTCCACACATCCTGTGATCCGCTTTGTCCGTTAATAGTTGAAAAATACACAGTATAATAATGTATAAGTATGTATGTATGTATAAGTCAATGTATAATATTTTAAAAACGAAGCAGCATAAACAACACTTTTATCAGCACAAACCAGCACAAACGAAGCACAAACGATTGAGACTATTTGAGGTGAATTTGGAGCAGATCGGGGGCTGGTGACGTCATCGGCTATAATTCAATGTATAATATTTTAAAAACGGAAGCAGCACAAACGACACTTTTATCAGCACAAACCAGCACAAACGAAGCACAAACGATTGAGACTATTTGAGGTGAACTTGGAGCAGATCGGGGGCTGGTGACGTCATCGGCTATAATTCAATGTATAATATTTTAAAAACGGAAGCAGCACAAACGCAGCTTTTACCGGCACAAACCAGCACAAACGAAGCACAAACGATTGAGACTATTTAAGTTGACCTTGGAGCAGGTCGGGGGGCTGAGTGACCTCAAAATGACTACCTTAATATTATTTTAATATCTAAAAAGCGGAAGCATCACAAACGCAGCTTTTACCGGCACAAACCAGCACAAACGAAGCACAAACGATTAAGACTATTTAAATTGACCTTGGAGCAGGTCGGGGCTGGTGACGTCATCGCTATAATTCAATGTATAATATTTTAAAAACGAAAGCAGCACAAACGACACTTTTATCAGCACAAACCAGCACAAACGAAGCACAAACGAGTGAGACTATTTTGGGTGAATTTGGAGCAGGTCGGGGGCTGGTGACGCCATCGCCTATAATTCAAAGTCCAATATTTTAAAAACGAAAGCAGCACAAACGGCACTTTTATCTGCACAAACCAGCACAAACGAAGCACAAACAAACGAGGCTATTTGAGGTGAATTTGGAGAATGTGGGGGGCTGAGTGACCTCAGAATGACCTAAAAATTATTTTTTTAATATCTTTAAAACCAAAGCAGCACAAACGAAAATTTTTATGGCACAAACCAGCACAAACGGAGCACAAACGATCGAGACTATTTTGCCGGGTTTTGCGTTGGGTGGGGGCCAACTTCACGCAGGTACAATAACGATTGACTGCAGAACGGCGCGGGCGAAAACAGCCGTGGTTATAATTCAAATGCAATTTGCTAACACAGTACAATTATGACAAGATAGATAAGTGCAAAATCGAAATGTATCCTTCTTCTAGCATGCAGTACACTAATGAATACAACAAAACTGAGTATTCACAAAAACACTTACATACGGCTCGCGGCTCTTCACGGACCTGGTTACTGAACAGTTATTAAGGATAAAGTACTGCGTTAATACTCAGCAGTATATAGAACCATATTTAATTACAAGGGTGAATTATGTACGTCACATTCACTACACACGTCCCCCCAGAAATCACCATAAGAAAAAAAAAAAAAAGTCAACGGGAGGTGGGCGATTGCCGCCGCAACGCCTGCGCTGTACTGGGTGTCGGGAGTACCTCTCTGCAGCCGGAGGTGGGGCATAGGGTGTAGGGAGCTTGGGAGTGGGGAAAACAAGGGGCTGGGGCAAAACAGGAGGCCGTCCACGTCGAGGGGGCTGAGCCAAGTCAATAGGCCTGTCCACATCCAAGTGAGCGGGTTTAAGGCGGTCGATTGAGAGTCTCTCCGGTTTACCGCCCCTGTCCACAACAAAATGTTTGTTCCCTGTCTCCAGAACCCGGAATGGGCCCTCGTAGGGTGGGCGTAGCGGACCCCTGTGAGCATCATGGCGAATGAAAACATCGCCAGCTGCCTGAAGTCCAGTGGGAATGTGTGACTGAGGGAGGCCATGTCGGAAAGTAGGGATGGGTGAGAAAAGCATTGCATTGTCCAGTAAAGTAGACCGCTGGAGGGTAGCAGACCAAGGAACTGTGGTGCTAGGAACAAAATCCCCTGGCACCCGCAGCGGCTGTCCATAAACAAGCTCCGCAGATGAGGACTGAAGGTCCTCCTTAGGTGCAGTCCTGATGCCTAGCATCACCCACGGAAGCTTGTCGACCCAGTTACTGTCTTTGAGGCTGGCATGCAGAGCAGCCTTCATCGACCTATGAAAGCGTTCACACAGTCCGTTAGCCTGCGGGTGATATGCGGTAGTGCGATGGAGTTTAGCTCCCAGGCTCTGAGCGACAGCATGCCAAAGCTCAGACGTGAACTGCGCTCCTCTGTCAGAGGAAATGTCTGAAGGCGAGCCGAAACGGGCAACCCAGGTGCCAATGAATGCACGTGTCATTTCGATAGACGCCACTGTCGTCAGTGGTACAGCCTCAGGCCAGCGGGTGGTCCTATCAACCATAGTTAACAGGTGTGTGAAACCATGAGATGAGGGCAGAGGACCGACCAGGTCTACATTTACGTGGTCAAAACGTCTTTCTGGGACTGGGAACGACTCTAACGGGGCTTTAGTGTGGCGGTGTACTTTAGCCCGTTGGCACTCAACACAAGTGTTAGCCCAGTTTCTAACATCCTTCTTAAGGCCATGCCAAACAAACTTTGCTGCAACCAGTCTCTGTGACGCTTTCGAACCTGGGTGGGAGAGACCATGGATGGCATCAAAAACTTGTCGTTTCCATCCCGAGGGGACGACCGGCCGTGGACTACCTGTGGAGACGTCACACAGGAGCGTGGTGCCAGCATCACCAAAAACCACTTCCTTGATCTGCAGCCCTGTTGCTGAGGCCCTCAGGAGTTGTACACCTGGGTCTGTGGTCTGAGTCATCGCCATGCTGTTATAATCCAAACCGAGATGGACTGCCCCTGCCACAGCACGTGATAGGCAGTCCGCCACACGGTTGTTCTTTCCAGCAACATGCTGCAAGTCTGTGGTGAACTCCGAAATGTAGGAAAGATGGCGCTGCTGGCGAGCGGACCACGGCTCAGACACCTTGGCCATGGCGAATGTCAGTGGTTTGTGATCCACAAAAGCAGTGAAATGACGACCTTCCAGCAGGGAACGAAAGTGTCTGATGGCGAGGTAGAGACCCAGGAGCTCCCGGTCGAAAGTGCTATATTTCCGCTCGCAGGGGCGCAGCTGACGGCTAAAGAAAGCCAGTGGCTGCCAGGCCCCATTTAACGTCAAAAGCCTTGATCCTGCTCTCAGTCCAGTCTACGGCGTGCTTGGGTTTACCTTTCAAGGCCTCGTAAGGGCTGCATGAGCTGAGCGGCTCGAGGAATGAAGCGATGGTAAAAATTTACCATGCCGAGGAACTCCTGCAGCGATTTAACCGTGAGTGGGCGTGGGAACTGTGTTACTGCCTCCACCTTTGATGGAAGAGAGTCTGCCCCTTCCTTAGTGACTGTGTCCAAGGAAATCAATGGTGGATAGACCAAACAGGCACTTGGCCGGGTTGACAATCAGGCCATGTTGGCTAAGCCGCTCAAAAAGGGTTCGGAGGTGCTCCAGGTGCTGAGACTTAGACGTGCTAGCTATTAGGATGTCTTCCAAGTAAACGAAAAGGAAAGGCAGGTCCCGCAAAACAGAGTCCATGAGGCGTTGGCATGAAAGGCATGAAAGGCATGCGGAGGAACTCAAAAAGACCAAACGGCATGATCACTGCCGTTTTAGGAACGTCCCACGGATGTACCGGCACCTGATGATATTTTCCAAGGTGGACCTCGTCCGGGATATCACCATACCAGCGAGGTGTGCTGAAAAATCCTGTATGTTGTGGACCGGGTATCGGTCAGGTGCCGTTGCCTCATTAAGCCGCCTGTAGTCGCCACACGGGCGCCATCCACCGCCAGGTTTAGGGACGATGTGAAGGGGTGAGGCCCACGGGCTGTCGGACCGGCGGACTATTCCCAGGCGCTCCATGTTTGCAAACTCTGCCTTTGCAACGGCAAGCTTGGTCGGTCGAGGCGTCGAGCGCGGGCGTAGACAGGTGGGCCAGTGGTGGTGAGATGGTGTTCCACACCGTGTTTCACAGCTGATGCAGCGAAAGTAGCTGAGTGAGGGCTGGGAAACAGGCAAGTAGATGGTGGAATTCATCAGAAACTGAAATGGTGCTAGACAGTCGCATAGAGTCAGCCCTGCTGAGCGTGCACGATAGGAGCAAAACGTGACAGCGCCAATCAAACGCGGCTGTTCTTAACATCCACCAACAGTCCATGCGCACACAAAAAATCTGACCCAAGGAGTGGAAAAACAACTTTAGCTGTGACAAAGTCCCAGCCGAAATGCTGTCCTCTGAAACACAATTCGACGTACCTTGTGCCATATGTGCGGATCAGGCTACCATTGGCAGCTTCCAAAGGGGGGCCGTGGCTGTCAGTCACCATGTCTAAACGGGATGCAGGCAGGACACTCCTCTGTGCTCCCGTGTCGCACAGAAAACGCCGTCCGGAGATGCTGTCGCGATGAAAAGCAGCCTGCCACGCCGGGCCGACGCCATGGCCACTACTGAGCGCCGGCCCTGGCATTTCCCGCCCCCAAACTGCATGGTGGGCGACATTTGTTGGCCTTGGTTCCGAACTTTGCATGGTAGAAACATAAGCCTGACGGTTTTTGAGGGCCAGAAAACTGTTGTCTACGAGAAATGGTGGCAGCAAGGAGTGTGGAGTCATCTTGTGTTGCGAAGCGATGTGCGCAGGAAAAATGAGGACTCACCATGTCCCTGACTCGCCAGGAAAAACTTATCAGCCTCCTCAGCTAGTTTCCTACAGTCAGTAATTGTGGTGTTAGCTAGAGCAGCTCTCACTTGGGAAGGTAGCTGAGAAAAAGATGGGTGAAAATAAAATCAGGTCTGTGCTCACCCAAAAGATCCAGCATATGATCCATGAGCTCGGACTGTTTACTGTCACCCAGTCCTTGAAGGGAGAAAAGCCTGTTGGCTCTCTCAGCGTCTGACAGTTCAAATGTTTTCAATAAGTGGGCTTTGAGTGCTGCATACTTGTCAGTTGCTGGGGGATTTGTAAGAAGGCTCACCACTCTGGAAGCTGTTGAATTTCCGAGAGCTGACACAACATAGTAGTATTTAGTTGTATCCGCGGTGATCTCACACAGCGCGAATTGCGCTTCGGTCTGATCTAACCATGCCGGCCGATGTTTCCCAGAATTCGGGAGTTTCAGAGTGACGGCGTCGCGGTCATGGTAGTGTCGTTTCTCTGGAAATGTCCAGCAGACTAAAGTCGGGGGGTCACCAGTGTGGAAATTGCTGTGAAGAACAAGCGACAACTTCTCACGTTGAGTACACGGTCGAGTGTCTCGTTTAATAACAACCAAAAATCAACCACACTTCCTCAAGTGGGTGTTAACCCGTGTAACGTTAACACGCATCAGAACATCTTAAAGGGACCACGGTCACTGAACAGTTATTAAGGATAAAGTACTGCGTTAATACTCAGCAGTATATAGAACCATATTTAATTACAAGGGTGAATTATGTACGTCACATTCACTACAATATGCTAATTTTTTGAGAAGGACCTGTATACCCCAGTGCTTCTGTTGTTCGTTGTTTGATGTTAAAGTTTAATGTTATGCAGGTGTTCTCTGTTTCCTTTTGTTTTCTTTTGTGTTTTTTTCTCAGTTTTATTTTTTTATTTATCTTTGATTGTTTATTTTCATTAAATATTTTCCCATGCATTTGGATCCTGCATCTCTGCCTACCACCTGTTATTTCCCGCTTCCTGACACATTAGGCAGTTTTGATTTATAAGCTGTTTAATGTTGATGATCATGTTATTTTATACAATGCATATGGTTACATATGAAATCGCTTGTCTGTTTCTTCTTCACCTGTATTTTGATCAGGAGATTCTGTACTCTTTCAGAAGATGTGATATAGCGCCCCCTACAATATAACAGTGAAAACATGGAAAAGCTGGACATTCTCATCAATGGCAGAGAAACAGTTGATACTTAAGAAATCCATTATAAAATAAAGATACAAAGAAAAAATAAAATTACAGAATCAAACTTTCAACCTTCCAGTCAGAATAAATAAAATCATATAAAATGCTAGATTTACATTTACAAATTCAACACATGCTCTTATCCAAAGCAACTTACAAAAGAGTCTCTTACATCCATCACCAGAGTGGGCCCTAGTCCTGCTCTGGGCAGAAACCAAACTGCTCTCCCAGAGGGCATTTTACACCTGGGGCATGCAAATATGGGAGCAGATACCCTGTTGAGACGAGGGCCCAGGTAATGACAACTCAACCCACAGGTGTTGTAGTCCAAATGGCACGGTCAAGCTGAAGTGAACATGTTCGCCTACAAGAAGTCAAACCATTGTCCTTTGCATCACCCTCACTCTTCCATCTCCAAAGGTTCTGGATGCCAAGCTCCTGAGAGAGACCCATTCTTTCACAAATGTTTATAGAAGCGTCTGCATGCCTAGTGCTTGATTTATACACCTGTGGCCATGAAGTGATTGGGTTCCAGTGACAATGGCTGATGCGGCTCCTGCCGCTGTTATCTGGGGAAGCCCAGGTAGCCGCCCACCAGCTGCCAGTCGAGAACCTCCTGGTCTACAAAGACCTCAAGCGCGCCATCCTGCAGCGGGTCGGCCGGACCCTCGAGCAACATCGTCAACGCTTCCGGAGCCTGGCTCTCGGGGAGTCTGGCCGGCCCTTCATCTTCGCGCACCAGCTCCGGGACTCGTGCCGCAAGTGGCTGATGGCCGACGAAAGCGACGTCGAGGAAGTCATCGATCGTGTGGTACTGGAGCAGTTCATCGCGAGGCTGCCGAGGAAGACAGCGCAGTGGGTCCAGTGCCACCGCCCAACGTCGCTCGACCAGGCCATCCAGCTGGCGGAGGACCAGATGGTGGCGTGCCACGGGGTCGGCGAAGCCCTTCCAGCGGCCTCTCTCTCTCTCTCTCTCTCTCTCTTCCCCTCATTCTCCCCCTCCACCCTCTAAGCCTGTTCCCCTTCCCAGGTCCAGAGCGGGCGCCCTGCCCCCGTCCAGCGCCGCGGTGGCGCACAGCGGACCCGCCGAAGGGCCAGCGGTACCCAGGACGACGCCCCGGGGAGGAGGAGGGAGCCAGGAACCACCGTCATCCCCAGCACTCTCTCCTCGCCAATTCCTTGATCCGCTTCCAGCCACTAGGGCGGCGGGAAGGCCTGAGCCGGTTGTTGGCGCTGTGGGGACCCTGGCCACTTCATCGACCGGTGTCCAGTGATGGAGGTGGGGACACTGGTCAGGGTCCCCGACGCGCCTCAAGCCGCCCTCGATCAGGCTGGCCTGTACCAGATACCTGTGAGTATCAAGGGGGGTACGTACCAGGCCTTGGTGGATTCCGGGTGTAACCAGACCTCTATTCACCAAAGCCTGGTTCAGTCTAAGGCATTGGGTAACAGCCGCATGGTTAAGGTGAGGTGTGTGCACGGGGAAGTGGTGAATTATCCGTTAGTGCCCGTGGATATTCAATTTAGGGGCCAAAAGCATAGCGTTGAGGTAGCAGTTAACCCGGTTTCCCGTATTTTGCAATTATAAAGGATAGGTTGTATCGGGTGACCCAGGACGCCCAGACAAAGGAGGATACAACCCAGTTATTGGTGCCTAAGAGCCGCTGGAAATGCTTTTCCAGGCGGCTCATTGAATCCGATGGCGGGCATTTGGAGCAACAAGCTACACTTAACCGCCTCATGGCCCGGTTCTTTTGGCGGGCATTCACGCGAACGCGTGCGCAGGTGGTGCGTCTTGTCGTGAATGTCAGTTGGTGAATCCACCGCCACCCCAAAGCACCTTTGTGCCCCCTCCCACTAATGCAGGTCCCCTTCGAGAGAATTGGGATGGACCTCATCGGGCCATTAGAACGGTCGGCACGCGGGCATCGCTTTGCATTTGTCCTAGTGGACTATGCAACGCGATACCCGGAAGCAGTACCGCTCCGCACCATTTCAGCAAAGAGTGTGGCGAGCGCGCTGTTTTCGCTAATCTCCCGGGTGGGAATCCCAAAAGAGATTCTCACCGACCAAGGCACGGCGTTCATGTCACGGACGGTCCGCGAACTATACGAATTGTTGGGCATTAAATCGATTCGCACCAGCGTCTATCACCCACAAACAGACGGGCTGGTGGAACGTTTTAATCGCACGTTTAAAACCATGATTCTTAAGTTCGTCCAAGAGGACGCCAAAAATTGGGATAAGTGGCTAGAGCCTCTGTTGTTTGCTGTACGCGAGGTCCCGCAAGCCTCCACGGGGTTTTCCCCCTTCGAGCTTCTCTATGTGCGCCAGCCCCGGGGGGTGCTGGATGTCCTTAGGGAGGCTTGGGAGGACGGACCTTCCGCGGCCAAAAATGAAATTCAGTATGTGCTGGACCTGAGAACAAAACTCCACACTCTGGGGCGGCTATCAATGGAGAATTTGTTACAGGCCCAGGACAAACAAAGACAGCTGTACAACAGACGAGCTAGACTTCGTCAATTTTCACCGGGAGATAAGGTTCTCGTATTACTCCCCACTTCCAGCTCGAAATTACTCGCAAAGTGGCAAGGACCTTTGAGGTCACACGGCGAGTGGGGGACCTCAACTATGAGGTGGTACAATCAGATAGGGACGGGGCACGTCAAATTTACCACCTCAACCTGCTTAAAAAATGGTCAGAGGCGGGGTCAGTGATGCTGGCGACGGTGGTGAGCGGAGAGGAGGATCTCGGGCCAGAGGCGATCCAAAAGCCGCAATCTCACGCGCTGGCCCCAGGGGGAGATCACCTCTCACCCTCACAGCTCACTGACATGAAAAAGCTACAAGCAGAGTTTGCAGATGTGTTCTCGCCCCTACCGGGTCGGACCGACCTCATCCAGCACCATGTTGAGACGGAGCCGGGCGTGGTGGTTCGCAGCCCGCCGTACCATTTGCCCGAACACAAGAAAAAGGTAGTTCAGGCGGAATTAGAGGCTATGATGGAGATGGGGGTAATAGAAGAGTCCAGCAGTGACTGGGCGAGCCCGATTGTTTTGGTCCCAAAACAATCGGCTCGGTCCGGTTCTGTGTGGATTATAGAAAGGTGAACGCGGTGTCAAAATTTGATGCGTACCCAATGCCAAGGATTGACGAACTGCTTGATCGGCTAGGGACCACTCGCTTTTATTCGACACTGGACTTAACAAAGGGGTATTGGCAGATCCCCTTGTCTCCAATGTCCAAAGATAAAACCGCTTTCACCACGCCGTTTGGGTTACACCAATTTGTCACCCTTCCTTTCTGCTTGTTCGGGGCTCCCGCGACCTTCCAGCGCCTGATGGACAGGATTCTCCGGCCGCATGCTGCATATGCCGCTGCGTACTTGGATGATATCATCATCTATAGTGCGGACTGGCAGCGTCATATGCAGCACTTGCGCGCTGTCCTGAAGTCGCTGAGAAGGGCGGGGCTCACGGCAAACCCAAAGAAGTGTGCAATTGGGCGGGTGGAAGTAAGATATCTGGGCTTCCACTTGGGTCATGGACAGGTGCGTCCCCAAATTGATAAGACGGCAGCGATTGCGACCTGTCCAAGGCCTAAGACCAAAAAGGAGGTTAGACAGTTCCTGGGGCTGGCGGGATATTACAGAAGGTTTGTGCCTAATTATTCGGACCTCGCCAGCCAGTTCAGTGGACGGAGCGGTGCCAGCAGGCTTTCACCCAGATAAAGGCTGCTCTGTGTGGTGGACCGCTCCTTCAAGCTCCGAACTTTTCTCTCCCATTTTCTCTACAGACAGACGCCTCGGACAGAGGGTTGGGCGCAGTCCTGTCCCAGGAGGTGGAGGGTGTGGAGCGGCCGGTGCTGTACATCAGCCGCAAGCTCTCTAAGAGAGAGGCGATGTACAGCACCATAGAGAAGGAGTGTCTGGCCATCAGGTGGGCCGTCCTCACCCTTCACTATTACCTCCTGGGGCTGGAGTTCATCCTCTGTTCGGACCACGGCCCCTTGCAGTGGCTCCACCGCATGAAAGATACCAACGCGCGGATCACTAGATTTACAGCCGCGTTTAAATTCAAGGTGGTCCACAGGCCGGGTGCTCAGATGGTTTTGGCCGACTTCCTGTCCAGGAGGGGGCTGCAGGCCGGATGGCTCCCGGGCGGTGGGGTATGTGGCGGAGGCGTGGTTCTGCGAGGTCTGTAGCGGAGAGAAGCTGAAGAGCCGAGCGGGAGTAAGTAGGTCAAGTGCAGACGAGTAACACCTGTGTCTGATTGCAGTAATTGGCGGAGAGATGGCATTTAAGCCATGGCAGAGAGAACGAGAGAGAGCATTGGGACTGGGACTGCACGCCAACACACCACAGCTGAACTGAGAGAGACTGAGCTACTGAGAGACGGAAAGACGGAGAGACGTTGAGAGAACCTGAGAGACCAAGAGTCTGCCTTACTGAGTATTGTGTTGCTGGTGCGCCCACGTGCGCCCGTTTGTGTTACTGTACTGCGGTGTATGAGAAATAAAGTGCAAGTCCCAGTCACGCCGACCCCGCCTTCTTCCTTCCCCACACACCCTGCCATCGAACTTAACTACAACGCTGTTTGTTAATTGGCCAGAGGAGAACTGCCCCCCCGACTGAGCCTGGTTTCTCCCAAGGTTTATTTTTCTCCATTAGGTCTCCTGATGGGGTTTGGTTTCCTTGCCACTGTCGCCTCTGGCTTGCTCAGTTGGGGAAAAACTATTTTTCAAATATATTTCAAAATAAATCTAATTATTAAACTAAATTAACCATATAGACCAAATTACTGATCTAATTACTGATCTAAAGCCCAAATTGTTACTGTATGATAATCGAAATATATTCTGTTGCATTATTTTTATGTTTAACACTGTGAAGCTGCTTTGAAACAATCTGCATTGTTAAAAGCACTATATAAATAAAGTTGACTTGACTTGACAGTTCTGACCAAAGCTCTATTTTGCTGTAGATCATTAAATGGTTACACTGCCTAAGAAGTCTGTCTGAAATTAGTTTTGTGAGGTGCCTTCATGTACAAACGCTGCCTGCAGAGTCATTGTCTGATAAGGCAGTGAGGCATCGAGTCAGCTGCCTAGGTTTTCAGACACAGCCATGCGTCAGCGAAACCATAAATGGGCACGTATGTCACAGAATACCCAGGTCTAATTGTCTGAAGGTAGACCTTCTCTTGCTACGGTGATTCATGCCGTGAAGGGAAGAAGACTTGAAGGACAATTGGATGGCTGGTCATACAATTTTCTTTAAAAATTAAAAAATGTGTCAACATCCTCAGTTGAGAGATTGTACTTGGACTCTTTTGAATTTTACGGCTGTTTCACATGGCAAGCGTGAACTTAACATCAGCGTAACTACACCGTCACTGCAGTGGCAGACACGCCAGAGTATTCACATTGGATGTGTTTGTACAGCATCACCGCAGGCTACAAAGCTTAGTGAGCATTTCTTTACAAAGACAACTTTTTCTTTTTAGAAGTTGGTCATTTATAAACTTGATAGTCTTGGAACATGGGGTGTGTACAACATTCACATGTAAATGGTAAACAACACACAACCAAGAAAACAGCTCAGATCACGTCATACTTCAATATGTTTACAAGACAGCAAACAGATAAAAAAACCACACTGTCTGGTTTGATTTGGGCAGTGCTAGAACACATATACACTATATTTAGCCAAAGGTGTTGGGACACCCATGCAAATCATTGAATTCAGGTCAGAATTGGTGTGTTTTTTGGCACACATGCTTCAGACACCGGTTCTGCAGCAGGTATTCCCATAGCATCAATACATTTACATTTATGAATTTAGCAGACGCTTTTATCCAAAGCGACTTACAACTGAGGAGTACAGGAAGCGATCGGTCATGAATAGGCGAAGAAACGGAAAAAAGTGCCTTAAATACCAAGTTTTGGACATTACATAGAGTAACCTTAAGCTGGAATAGGGAGGAAATAAAAGAGAAATAGAGGAAGAGAAGAGGGTTTTTTATGATAAGATTAAGTGCACAAGGAAGAGATGAGTTTTTAGCAATCTTTTGAATGATGACAGTGATTCTGCCAGGCAGGAACAATGAATGAAAAAGATGATGCAGAGTCTCGCTCCCCTCTGAGGAAACCGAGTTACATACGTAACCTGAGACAATTTGTCCTTCTAATGAATTTTAATCTGTCCCTGTGATATTTTTCATAGCATATTCACATGTAACAATTCAATCTTACCTGGGTATTTTGTGTTTCCTTTGGTGTCTTCATTTAAAACTTCCTATTTTTGGAAGAATGGTTCATAAAATCATATACATTTTTTATCCATCTCATGAAATATATCTTTAAACTTTAACAATTTGTCTGAGGGAGGGCACTTACCTGTGCATTCACCACAGCTAGGGTTGCCAACCATAAACATGAACAGTAGATCCGGCTCGGCTGCTTCAGGGACATCAGAAGTGCCGCCATCTTGGAATCATCAACAAGGAGACCTGTGAAGGTCAGTGAAGGAGATGAACACCACAACCTTGTCTTGTTTAGTTTCTGTCACAGGGTGGGTAAATATGATGCACCTTATGTCAAAAAATTATTGATGGCCTTTTGACGGTTGAACCTCCGGGGTTAGGGTCGTGGGGGGTCCGGTATGATATACAATGTTTTGACAGCTGTTTTATCCTTTGAAGTCAGTGGTATAATATATGATGTTTTATCCTTTGAAGTTGGTATAATATATGATGTTTTATCCTTTGAAGTTGGTATAATATATGATGTTTTATCCTTTGAAGTTGGTATAATATATGATGTTTTATCCTTTGAAGTTGGTATAATATATGATGTTTTATCCTTTGAAGTTGGTATAATATATGATAGTTTGAAGTCGTTAATAATAATACTTCATGTTAATGCTAGACAGCTTTGTCCTTTGAAGGTGGTATAATAATAATACTTTGAAGACGCTGCAATAATAATACTTCATGTTTTTGACAGAAAATTACCCTTTGAAGACAGTTATCCCTGTTACCCCCTCCTCATTTCAGAGCTTATACGGCTGTACTGTGTAAAACTGTGAAGTGTATCTCACACGAACATTCTGTTCTTTGAAAATAATATAAGGAAAATCTGCCTCACAAAAGTTGGAAGTTTATAAAATAGATGTTTATTGTTTAAAAACAACAATAATAAAAAATCCACTGAACCAACCATTTCAGTTTAAATTAAATCAAGTCACAAAAATAGCACTCAGTTAAACGTTTATAGAGTAAAAAAAAAAAAAAAAGAAAAAGAATAATAAAGCAATACAATGTATGAAACGGTTCACAAAAATCATCTTACATGTTTAGAGAGTCTGCATCTAACATCCCACATCTTTTAAAAATAAATAAATGAAAGGGCCTACCATGTCATCCATACATCCGATTTCCTGAATGTCTCTCAAGCATCGTCTCTCACCCGCAGGGCTGCGTGTGTGTGTGTGTGTGTGTGTGTGTGTGTGTGTGTGTGGACTGGTAATCCCTACGGTATGGGGACAAAATGTCCCCACAAAGATGGCAATATCCAAATTTTTGTCCTTGTGGGGACATTTTTTTGGTCCCCATGAGGAAAACATCTTATAAATCACACTAAGTGATGTTTTTGAAAAATAAAATGCAGCATGTCTCCTGTGATGGGTAGGTTTAGGGGCAGTGTAGGGGGATAGAAAATACGGTTTGTACAGTATAAAATGCATTACGCCTATGGAATGTCCCCATAAAACATGGAAACACAACATGTATGTGTGTGTGTGTGTGTGTGTGTGTGTGTGTGTGTGTGTGTGTGTGTGTGTGTGTGTGTGTGTGTGTGTGTGTGTGTGTGTGTGTCTGTGTGTGTGTGTGTGTGTGTGTGTGTGTGTGTGTGTGTGTCTGTGTGTGTGTGTGTATGTGTGTGTGTGTATGTGTCTGTGTGTGTGTGTGTGTGTGTGTGTGTGTGTGTGTGTGTGTGTGTGTGTGTGTGTGTGTGTGTGTGTGTGTGTGTGTGTGTGTGTGTGTGTGTGTGTGTGTGTGTGTGTGTGTGTGTGTGTGTGTGTGTGTGTGTGTGTGTGTGTCTGTGTGTGTGTGTGTGTGTGTGTGTGTGTGTGTGTGTGTGTGTGTGTCTGTGTGTGTGTGTGTGTGTGTGTGTGTGTGTGTGTGTGTGTGAATACAGTTTGTGTGTGTGTGTGTGTGTGTGTGTGTGTGTGTGTGTGTGTGTGTGTGTGTGTGTGTGTGTGTGTGTCTGTGTGTGTGTGTGTGTGTGTGTGTGTGTGTCTGTGTGTGTGTGTGTGTGTGTGTGTGTGTGTGTGTGTGTGTGTGTGTGTGTGTGTGTGTGTGTGTGTGTCTGTGTGTGTGTGTGTGTGTGTGTGTGTGTGTGTGTGTGCTGTGTGTGTCTGTGTGTGTGTCTGTGTGTGTGTGTGTGTGTGTGTGTGTGTGTGTGTGTGTGTGTGTGTGTGTGTGTGTGTGTGTGTGTGTGTGTGTGTGTGTGTGTGTGTGTGTGTGTGTGTGTGTGTGTGTGTGTGCTCCTGTGTGTGTGTGTGTGTGTGTGTGTGTGTGTGTGTGTGTGTGTGTGTGTCTGTGTGTGTGTGTGTGTGTGTGTGTGTGTGTGTGTGTGTGTGTGTGTGTGTGTGTGTGTGTGTGTGTGTGTGTGTGTGTGTGTGTGTGTGTGTGTGTGTGTGTCTGTGTGTGTGTGTGTGTGTGTGTGTGTGTGTGTGTGTGTGTGTGTGTGTGTGTGTGTGTGTGTGTCTGTGTCTGTGTGTGTATGTGTGTGTGTGTGTGTGTGTCTAATGTGTGACCATCTGTGTGTGTGTGTGTGTGTGTGTGTGTGTGTGTGTGTGTGTGTGTGTGTCTGTGTGTGTGTGTGTGTGTGTGTGTGTGTGTACACATTCGCTAGATTCTACAATCTCCGAGTGAGCCTTATGCACTACCACCACTCTAAGTGGCCGGTAGAGCAAACTCAGGTGTGTGGCTTACTCGCCATTCCACTCCCACGGACTGGACACCTAAATGTCCTCTGCCACATCCGCTGTACCACTGAAACGGCCGGGAGTTCAGTCTTGGCTCCTCAGCAGGTAACATAATGCGATCATGCCAACGTTCTTCCTGATATACCCATGCAGTGGGGTGGAGTCCGCTATGCAAAATCTGCATGCCCATGGCATTGGCACTGCCATTGGGCGCTTTCTAGATCTCGAAGTTGATAGGCTTCTAAACAAAACCCCCATTCGTCAGTCACTGACGTTACATACGTAACCAAGACATTTTATGTTTTGTCAAGCCAAGTCTTTGTTTCATGTTTATGATTTTGAGTTAATAAGGGACTGCACTTGGGTTCATCTCAACTGGCCTCCAGTGGATTTGTTACAGTTTCATTGTCATTTTCTGCTTTGTTTTCTCTGTGGCCATTTGCCTGAGTTTTCTTTGTTTGTTGTTTCTGATTGTGCACACCTGTTCGGTTGATTATCATTCAAGTGTATTTAAGCACTCAGTTTTCCTCAGTTCAAGGTTCTGCATTGTTAAAATATTATACTCCATCATGTCTATTGCTCAAAATTCTGGCCAGTTGATTATACCTATGATATCAAAATCAACTGCAAGCGGTCGATCCTTTTCCTGTTTAGTTCCTAAACTCTGGAACAGTCTTCCTAGCATTGTTAGGAAGCAGACACACACTGTCAGTTTAAATCTAGACTAAAAACACATCTCTTTTCTATGGCATACACATAAAACACTTTTTCAATTAAATGATTATTAGGCTGCATTATCTAGGTCAGCCTGAACCGGGAACACTTCCCATAACACCTGATGTACTCGTTACATCATCAGGAGAATGGCATCTACGCTAATGTTAGTGTCTCTGTTTAATCCCGAGGTCTACTGCAGTCAGCCGGATCCAGGCCGTATCCAGATCAGACGGTGGACCTGCACCCAGATGTGACCAACACATAAGCCTGAAGTGTGTGTGTGTGTGTGTGTGTGTGTGTGTGAGAGAGTGTGTGTGTGTGTGTGTCCATGAGCCTGAAGTGTCTGCAGAGACCGTGTCATTTAGACTCCCCCTTAAGCTGCCTCATCCACACGGCATCCTCAATAAACCTGTCTCCGGCGGGATGACTCCGATATTTCAAATTATTTATATTTAATAATTATTTGATCGATACATCATCCTCAATAAACCCGCCTCCGGAGTGTTGCCTCAGATCTTTCGAATATTCAGATCTATTATGACCTCTGACCTTTTATTATGACTCTGAGGAGAACTGGCACCCCGACTGAGTCTGGTTTCTCCCAAGGTTTATTTTTCTCCATCATGCCCTGATGGAGTTTTGGTTCCTTGCCACTGTCGCCTTTGGCTTGGCTTGCTCAGTTGGGGACACTCAAATTATGATCCAAGTTACTCAACTAAATATACAAATAGAATTTATTAATTTGGTCATATATAATTCTATAAACTATCCAAATTAAACTAGCCAAATCAAATTTTGTTACAATGTTGTCCTGTTTAACACTGTGAAGCTGCTTTGAAACAATCGTCATTGTAAAAGCGCTATATAAATAAAGTTGATTGATTGATTGATTGATTGTTGTCAGATATGAGTCTACAGATATGCTTGGTGTTAGAGATATAGCCTTCATAACTAGCACACTAGTGTTCTCATTTAAGCTTCTCTTTTTGACAGAGACAGATCTAGCTTCAATGGCAGGAGAGATTGAAATATCAAAGAAAATACAGAAATGATCAAACAATGCTACATCCTTAACAACAGTTGATGAAATGTTTAGACCCTTGCTGATAAGTAAGTCTAGAGTGTGTCCACGATTGTGTGTGGGACCATGTACATGCTGTGTCAATCAAAAGTGTTAAGAACAGTCATGAGCTCTTTTGTTGTACTGGATTCAGCATTGTCTATGTGAATGTTAAAATCCCCAGCAATGGCAAAACAATCAAACTCTGAGGAGATTATTGATAACAGCTCTGTAAAGTCCTCAGTAAAGGATGGAGAGTATTTTGGAGGCCTGTAAATAATGATAAGCAGGATGCGTGGAGCACCTTTTAACACAATACCCAGATATTCGAAGGACGGATAATCACCAAATGACACTTGCTTACATTGATACACTTCTTTAAATAGAGCAGTAATACCTCCACCCCTCCTAAACGCTCTGCACACACTCATAAAAGTAAAGTTAGGAGGGGCTGTTGCATTGAGGACTGTTGCACTGCAGTTTTCTTCAAGCCACGTTTCATTTAGAAGCAAAAAATCTAGGTTGTTTGTAGTTATTAAGTCATTGACTAGAAGTGATTTGTTTTTAAGTGAGCGGATGTTTAAAAGTGCTAACTTTACAGTCTTACTTATTGTCCCGGTAGTATTAGTTTGATGTGTAATAGGCAGCAGATTAGATTGGTTTGCCAAGTGGCCTGAAAAGGCCTTAGATTTTCTATCACGTAACAGAACAGAAATAGAGAAAGAGACAGGCACACTGGGTTCCCGCTCGTTCTGTAAACATTTGATAAAGTTACTGTTATCATGGCGGGGACCCAACACACATCACTGAGAGCTGGTATCAGTTGTTTTAGGTTCACCTACAGATGGAGGAGGGTGTGGGCCCTGGCGTTGCGACCGAAGAAATCTCACAGGAGGAGGTGGAGGGCGAGTTGGGCCAACGGGCTTTGGTGGTCGCTGCTTTTTGGTTGATATTTGGGGACTCACAGCGATAGAGTGTGATAGTCTGATTCCAGCATAAACGAGATCCTCCATTCACTCTGAGAAGCTCAGAAGAGGGGAAGCTGGAGAGAGGAATAGCATGTCTGGTGAAGGGGGCTGCTTCTCTGGTGTTACTGGAGGCTGTGATATGTTGTCCTGGCTTCCATGGCTGCTTTCCATAAAGTCATCTTGGAGCAGTTCTAATCCGTCACAGTCTGTCTGTGGTGAGCTCTGTGGGCAGGGCTCAGCTGGGAGTGTGTCCGTGAGCTGTGGTTGTTTTGGCTGCGTGGTGTTATCAATGTCCTTGTGGGATGTGTCAGCTGCATGTCCATTCAGATGCTGAAATGAAGTCCTGTGGTCATTCATACTCTGTCCAGGTGTGTGTGTGTGCCATTCCGGTTGAGTGGATTGACACACACTGATGAAGGATGATGGAGGGAGAAGTAGATATTGTACTTTAGCACTCTTGCACCAAGTTTGTTTGGGTGAAGGCCATTTGATGTAAACAGTTGTCTCTGACTCCAGAAAAGATTAAAGTTGTCGATGAAGTTCAGTCCCTTCATGTTGCAGGATTTTTGCAGCCATGTATTAAGGCCAAGCATCCGTGAGAACCTATTTGTTCCTCTTACTGGAAGTGGTCCACTGATGAACGACTGAATTTTCAGTCTTCTAAGTGTTTCAGAAAGTTCATTGAAATCCCTCTTAAGGAGTTCTGACTGCTCTCTCTGAATATCGTTCTTCCCCACATGAATGATTAGTCGATTTGCAGTCTTATGTTTCATTATAATGTTCTGAAGTTCCCTGTTTACATCAGAAACTGTCGCTTGTGGAAGGCAGCATGTAGTTGTATGCCTGCTGCTAATGTTTCTGACTGTGGAGTCCCCCACTATCAGAGTCCTGGGCTCGGCTGCGCTCTGAGCTGAGTGCCGCTGTCTGCTCGACCTTGAGTGTCTGTTAGCATTAGTGTTAGCTGCAGGCTGATTTGATCTGGGTCCGATCACATTTGGAGATTTTTCACCTACATTCAGCACATTTGGGCATTCCTCACCCATATTCAATAGTGCTTCAAATCTGTTCGCAAGATGTATAGGTGGTGGTAGGGGGGTAGAGGATGCTACTGCGGCAATTGTTGATAATCTTGACAATCTGTTATCTCGAGTGCCCTTCGGTCTCGCTCCCTGACTGTGCCATCGATTAGTGTGTCGATCAGTTAGAGCTTGTTTCTTTACACTCATTTTGGCCTGTTTAGGATCACAAGATTCATGGGACTCACCGGCTGTATGCTGACGAGGCTCTGTTGTGTGTTCAGTCTGGTTTGGTAGTCCCGCAAGTAACTTTGTTTCCAGAATTGCAATCCTTTGTAGAAGTCTGTGGCAGTTTGTGCAGCATGTAGATTTTTCAGAAAGCGGAGGCATTTTCTTTCTTATCCTTTTCAATGTAGGCAGCTGTGTTTTCCCTTCCGGAATGTAAGCTGATGGCTGCTGTCGTGGGAGGTTGGTTGGATAATTCCCTTTTTTGTAGTTTCTAGTTTAGTGTTGATGTAAAGCTTTATCGTTTGAACACTATACTGTTTTGCTAGTTAAAATTAGAAAATAAAATATAAAAAGCGATAGAGCAAAGCACGGAGCAGTAAGCAGGAACGTCCGAACAGTAGCTAAGCATGAAGCATCAGTTTAATCAATACCGCATCCTCAATAAACTCGTCTCCGACTTAAGGACTCCGATATTTTTATTATTCCAATTTAATAATTATTTAATCGACACATCATCCTCAATAAACGCGTCTCCGGCTTGCTGCCTCCAATCTTTAGAATATTCCAATTATTATTGGAATATTAATTCCAATATTCCAATTCCAATTCTATTATGACCTCTGACCTGTAAAGTTGCCAGAATAAAAATTATACACTGTTTGTTAATTGGCCAGAGGAGAACTGGCACCCCGACTGAGCCTGGTTTCTCCCAAAGTTTATTTTTCTCCATTAGGTCACCGGACAACTTGAGAGTACATGAAGCGATTGATCTTGAAGAGTCGAGTAAGCGCAACAAGTGCCCGAAATACTGAGAGCATGTACATTGCTCAGTATTGCACAGGCTAGAGTAGGGAGGGAACAAAAGGGGAAGAAAGAGGAAAAGGAAGGTTTTTTTATCTATTTAAAATATATATATATATATTTATAAGGTTAAGTGGTCACGGAAGAGCTGAGATTTTAGTTGACTTTTGAATATTGTCAATGATTCTGCATTTCGGATGACGGTTCTGGAAAGGGATTTTTTGCCTCACTGTGATGGTACCACAAGCCGTCGCTCCTTAGCTGAGCGAAAGCTTCAGGTGGGGGTGTGGATTTGTAGAATCGAGTCAAAGTATGCAGGAGCTGAGCACGTGGTGGCTCTGTAGGTCCTTTTGGGTTCGTTGTAGACTGTGCTGCTGCTCGTGCTGCTGCATTCTGGATAATTCAAAGTGTTTGGATCGCACAAGAGGGAAATCTAGCCAGAAGCGCATTGCAGTAGTCAAGTCTAGAAATGACCAGGGTCTGTCCAAGAAGCTGTGTTGCGTGCTCTGTTAGGAACGGTCTAATCTTCCTGATGTTGTGGAGCGGAAACCTGCACGAGCGAGCTGTCTTAGAAATGTGTTCTCTGAAGGACAACTGGTCATCAAATGTAACTCCAAGATTTCTTTGATGGGGAAATCAAGGATGTACCTAACTGGATAGTGAAGTCATGATGTATAGTCGGACTGGCGGTGAAGAAGAGAAACTCAGTCTTTGCCAGGTTGAGCTGCAGGTTTCCTGGAGATTCCGCTGAACGTCGCGGGAAGGCTTTTTTGCCTCAGACTATCTGGTGGCTGACGAGACTTATCTGCAAGTGCCCTAGGAATGGTGGTGAGAAATGTATCTTCTCGGCCATCCCGACTGTGTACGCTGAGACTTTGAATGTTATAAAACGCGCTGAAGGCGGGCTGCGGCTGCCATGTTGGTGCATTAGAGGAGAGATGGCTCGTGTTAGATTAAGCGATTGGTCGCTCCCCGTCTATAAATCATCAGCTCAGTTGGGCTTTTTCATTCCTTCCTGATCTTCCTATTTAGATCGAGAGGGCATGGAATAACCCATATTCGGCTTGTTCGCTGACATCAGCGGTATGTCGCTGATGTTGGGAGGATAAGAGAATATGGGTGCAATCTCGTATCAAGCGAGGACACTGAGAGCTCCAACCCTGCCATCTAAGTCTTCAAAATTATGTTTCGAAGCAAACCTATTGGTAGGGCATACACAGCAGCAGGTCAGCCCAGTGCTACTTCTCTCACCATTGCGGTGTTGCAAAGATGCGCACCAGGGAGATCTGCTGAGGATCTCAATCAGGGGATGTTTTTCTGATGCTGTGGACCAAAGACGGGGCCCGAGGGCCAGCGCCGCCTCTCGGGCACCCCCTCAGTCGAGGATGGGGCGCACAGAGGCGGACTCCCGGGGGAAGTAGGAGTTCTGTATCACAATCGCAGTCACACAAAAAAAAGCGTTGATGATGGGTCTCCTTCTTGAAGGTAAGAATTTCATTAACCATCACTCCTCTACTTCATCTTCTCCCCAGGCGCTTCTTACATCCATCCTGGGGTGGACCCGTGATGATGATATTCTAGGCCCCGCCTGGTTGGTCCTTGTTTTTTTCACATTTTGAAGCACTGGAGGGAGGCAAAACATTATTTTTGTCACAATTGACCAGTGTGAGTGCCCGTGATCACCACCAGTGGGCACTCCAACCCGGACTGTCATTCTATCATAGACTACATCTCCCATAATCCTTTGCCCGGACTCATTAGCACTCATTGATTACATCCACCTGCACCTCATCACCTAGTTAGCTCACACTATATAAACCATGTTCACTCTGTCATTCACTGCGAAGTCTTGTTTAGTGTTACACTGCATTTCTGAGCGTTTTCCCTGGTTTCATGTCTCTTGGTTCGTTGGATTTCTTACCTGTCTCTGTGGATTACCCCTTTTGCCTGTCGCCTCTGTTTTGTTTGCTGGATTGGACTGATTGCTTGTGTATGACCTTCTGCCTGTTTTCTGATTACGATTAAGGATTACCCTCTGAATAAAGCTGCGTTTGGATCTCCAACCTTCTGTCTCAGAGCAGTTGTTATAATTTTATTATGTTTTTCAGGAACCTCTTTCACTCTCCTTAGAGGGTTTGGGGATTATGGAACTTGTCGGAAACCGCAGGGCCTGCGGCTCCCAGTGAGTAGCTAAGAACGATCTTATTACATACATTATATGTTTGTGAATAAATGCCACACTTTAGCTAATAGAGATTAGCCACCCTTCTGTGTTATTTCTCTCATCAGTGTGTGTGAGTAGTTGAAGTTGCTGCTCTTGCCCGCGGGTTTATGGTGTGTCTGGGCCGAGTCTGTATTCTCCTAGCTTAAAGTGGAAGTGCAGCAACTAATGCATGAGCTGCAGGGACATCTGCACCCAGCCCTACGGGCTTTTGACTGGGTTAACGGGCCTCGTTCTTTGTATAAGGGGTGATATTTCTTTCCCGAGCTCTGAGTAGATCTAGTGCAGGATGAGTGCCACAGCCTTTGGCCTATTGGGTAGGGTGAATGGGTCCCCCAAAGAAGCTAAAAAAAAAGCTTATAGGAGGGGGCCCGTAGTTTATGCACAGTAACAATGCAGACTGAGATATTCACAGTTTCCACCTGTAACCAGAGGGTAAAGGTAAAGGTACACAAAAGGCGCACAAAAACATACATACCATTACATACAATCATACACTTCTGATGTTTGTAAACAGCACAGCAGTAATGACTTTATGAACTTCTTTACGTGGAAGATTGACAATATTAAGAAGAAAATTATAACCATGCAGCTTTCTATTACAGTATCACATCATACAGAGCATCGTAGTGTCACTGAGGAAAAATTACACTCATTCACTGCTTTAGGAGAGGACACACACACACACACACACACACACACACACACACACACACACACACACACACACACACACACACACACACACACACACACACACACACACACACACACACACACACACACACACACACACACACACACACCACACACACACACACACACACACACACACACACACACACACACACACACACACACACTTGTTAAACTAATAAAATCAAAACAACATGTATGCTTGACCCTATACCGACTAGGCTATTAAAAGAGATGCTTCCAGAGGTCATAGATCCTCTGCTTAATATTATTAATTCATCCTTGACATTAGGATATGTACCGAAAACTTTTAAGTTGGCTATTATTAAACCACTTATTAAAAAAACTTGATCCTACAGAATTAGTCAATTACAGGCCAATCTCAAATCTACCCTTTCTTTCAAAAATATTAGAAAAGGCAGTGTCTTCACAATTATGTTCCTTTTTAGAAAGAAATGGTATCTGTGAGGATTTCCAGTCAGGATTTAGGCCGTATCATAGTACTGAGACTGCTCTAATTAGAGTTACAAATGATTTACTCTTATCATCTGATCGTGGTTGTATCTCTCTATTAGTGTTACTCGATCTTAGCGCTGCATTCGATACTATCGACCACAACATTCTTTTGAATAGACTTGAGGATTATGTTGGCATTAGTGGACCTGCATTGGCATGGTTTAAATCATACCTATCTGACCGTTATCAATTTGTAGCAGTAAATGAAGAGATGTCACACCGATCACAAGTTCAGTATGGAGTACCACAGGGCTCAGTGCTAGGGCCATTGCTCTTCACCCTGTATATGCTACCACTGGGAGATATTATTAGGAAGCATGGCGTTAGTTTTCATTGTTATGCTGATGATACTCAGCTCTAGATTTCTTCACACCCTGAAGAAACAAACCAATTCACAAGATTAACGGAATGTATAGCTGATATAAAAATTGGATGATCAGTAATTTCCTGCAACTTAATTCAGAAAAAACAGAATTTTTAATCATTGGACAAAAAAGCTCCACAAGTAGTGCCCTAGAATACTGTCTAACCCTCGATGGCTGCTCTGTCAAACTCTCGTCGTCAGTTACGAACCTGGATATGCTCTTTGATACCAATCATTCGTTTGAAAGCCATGTTTCTAGCTTCTGTAAAACTGAATTCTACCATCTTAAAAATATATGCTCTCAATGCAAAATGCTGAACAGTTAATACATGCGTTCATGAGCTCAAGGCTAGATTATTGTAATGCTCTACTGGGTGGTTGCCCTCCTCGCTTAATAAACAAACTCCAGCTGGTCCAAAACGCAGCAGCTCGAGTTCTTACTAGAACCCGGAAGTATGAACACATTAGCCCGGTTCTGTCAACACTGCACTGGCTCCCTATTAAACATCGCATACATTTTAAAATCTTGCTTATTACTTACAAAGCACTAAATGGTTTATCTCCCCAGTACTTGAGCGAGCTCTTAACACATTATACTCCATCACGTCTACTGCGGTCTCTAAACTCTGACCTGCTGATAATAACTAGAATATCAAAATCAACTGCAGGTGGTTGATCCTTTTCCTATTTAGCACCTAAACTCTGGAACAGTCTTCCTAGCATTGTTCGGGAAGCAGACACACTATGTCAGTTTAAATCTAGACTAAAAACACATCTCTTTTCTATGGCATAAACATAAAACACTTTTTCAATTAAATGATTATTAGGCTGCATTATCTAGGTCAGCCGGAACCGGGAACACTCCCCATAACACCTGATGTACTCATTACATCATCAGAAGAATGGCATCTACGCTAATGTTAGTGTCTCTGTTTAATCCCGAGGTCTACTGCAGTCAGCCGGATCCAGGCCGTATCCCGATCAGACGGTGGACCTGCACCCAGATGTGACCAACACATAAGCCTGAAGTGTGTGTGTGTGTGTGTGTGTGTGTGTGTGTGTGTGTGAGAGAGAGAGAGTGTGTGTGTGTGTGTGTCCATGAGCCTGAAGTGTCTGCAGAGACCGTGTCATTTAGACTCCCCCTTAAGCTGCCTCATCCACACGGCATCCTCAATAAACCTGTCTCTGGCGGGATGACTCCGATTGTTTGAAGAGTCCTAGTTAATAATTCTTTAAATCGATGTCATCCTCAAAACAACCCGTCTCCAGCGTGTTGCCGATCTTTCGAATATTACACTTTAGTAATTGTTTAATCAATATGGCATCCTCAATAAAAACCTGTCTCCGGCGTAATGACGCCGATATTTCAAATTATTTATTTTTAATAATTATTTAATCGATACATCATCCTCAATAAACCCGTCTCCAGCGTGTTGCCTCAGATCTTTCGAATATTCAGATCTATTATGACCTCTGACCTTTAAAATTGCCAGAATAATAATAATACGCTGTTTGTTAATTGGCCAGAGGAACTGCCCTCCGACTGAGCCTGGTTTCTCCCAAGGTTTATTTTTCTCCATTAGGTCTCCTGATGGGGTTTGGGTTTCCTTGCCACTGTCGCCTCTGGCTTGGCTTGCTCAGTTGGGGAAAAACTATTTTTCAAATATATTTCAAAATAAATCTAATTATTAAACTAAATTAACCATATAGACCAAATTACTGATCTAATTACTGATCTAAAGCCCACATTGTTACTGTATGATAATCGAAATATATTCTGTTGCATTATTTTTCTGTTTAACACTGTGAAGCTGCTTTGAAACAATCTGCATTGTTAAAAGCGCTATATAAATAAAGTTGACACTTCAGGCTCATGTGTTGGTCACATCTGGGTGCAGGTCCACCGTCTGATCTGGATACGGCCTGGACTTAACAGATAATGTTTGGGTGAACACATACCAAGACAGATATTGTGAAAGACCATCTGTGTATATCAGGATCAAGAGCTCTCTGGTCTTTGTGTGACACTTCAGATGTGTCACTTAATTAAGATTACTTTGTTTACATCAGCATGAGTTTGAAAATCACATTTAATTGGTTCTGACTCATGTCATCAGAATTTGCTATGAATATTCTCAAATCTTGGAATACTGTGCTTTACAACGAAACCAAACTTGTGCTGAGGGGAAACTGCAGTCATTGAGAAACGATCAGAGAAAAACGACAAAGTTTCATGGATTATTAAAACAAAGGAAAGATTTAGGAAGGTAGACCTCTCAGAAAACACACAAATACAGATACTTTAATTACTATTTGGAGCACTAGACAAGGGTTTAATTAATTTTAGTGAAACCTCAAATTCGACCAAAATTGACATTTTTCCACTTGTTTTGCCAGTAGCTCATAATTAACTAATTCTGCCAACCCGGGTCACACACACACTAATATAATACTTAAAATATAATATAATAGTTAAATATAACATTGTACTTTCTAGTCTCTCCAGTTTCAACTTCATGGTTTCACAACTTCTTACGTCTATCCTCTGAAAAACTAAAATTTTCCTTTTAGTGAACATGTAGATTGATTTGCTGTGAAGCTTTGCTCAACCTTCACTCCAACACAATAACACTGACACTGCCTGTTCGTATTGTTCTAAAATGAAATCTTACCTGCAGTCTCTGTTCTAGATATGGTGAGTCTGAAGCTGATCAGCAATCTGTAGTGATATTTATAGTCCTGCTACTGAGGAAAGTGAGGGGGGTGGGGGTGGGGGTGCATTTCAAGGTTCATTTGACCTTGAAATGCTTTCTGGCAGTACACAATCATTTTGTGTGAGGTACAAGTAGAAATTATTAAATATGTTAATTGAAACAAGTTGAATAAGCTTTTATGAAAGGCAGTTGCTGTGAATTAAACATTTATATAGATCAAACACTTAAATTTTGTGCAGTGAAAAGGATACTTTGTGATTTTGTGTATTGTTCTAACACAACTGAAAATATGCTGAAAAGTTTGAAAAAAAGTGCACATTTGATGATCTGTTGTGATTTTAGTGCTAAGGTGCGCTTGCATGCACTTCCGTTTTTATCCCTGTGCTGCTGGAGGAGAGCGACATGCAAATCTTGCACGCCAATGCTCGCTTTCATTACACACTCGAAGGCGATAGGACTCTCATGCGATATCCCAATTCAGTCCCTCCAGAAAAATGCTGCTGGTTTTTGTGATTGTTGCGGGCAAAAATACTTGATAATGCAGCACGTTTTCTTTAAAAAATGCGATGGAATATGCAGGATATTTATGCAATTTTATGCGATTAAAAACAAAAATTCTGTGTTTATGTAAACTGTTTGAAAAGAGAGAGATGTCAGTCGTTCGCGAGCCTTGCCAAACTTGCAAAAACTGTGGTTTGATGAAAAGAGAAAAAAAGTGATTCCCCGACACCCTGTCCTCACTAGGCTACTACCTTAATGTAAAGAGTCATGTCTTATCACTTCTTATGATAAGCAAACACACTACATCACAGAAAGTGATGGGAATATTTCAGACTTACAAAACATTGTGAGTCAAACAAGTTCTGTAGCTTTACAAAATGAATACGCTGTAACTTCTGTAAAAATGAATAAATTATATATATTGCTTCCTGTTTTACAGAGGTAGCTTTACAAAACAGACATCTGTTAAATTAAGGGCAATTTCTTACTGTAACTTTACATAGCCTACTACTAATATACTTACAACTGTAAGTTTTTTAAAATTGGCCTAGTATGATTTAACCCACGTGGTAACAAAAAAGTGCAATATTACAACTGTTAAAGGACCTGTATGTAGGATTGTGGCCAAAACTGGTACTGCAATCACTTTCAAATTACTGTAGAGCAGTGTGTCCCCTCTCCCCACAATATCCTGGCCGGACTACTGTTGTCAGTGATTATAAGTATTTGAAATTAAAATGATATCTTAATATCTAGTGACATATCAGGGCCATTTTATGATTAATTGAAACACATTTCTTACATATAGTTCCTTTAAAGGGGTACTTCAGCGCTGGGAAGATGAATCTGTATTTAAACTCGGTCATTAATGTAGTAGAAATGTGAAATTATTTTTGAATTTGGTGCCTTCTAGACTGAGAAAACACAAAATATATTTTTGTCTCATGGGGATGAAAGACAACAATTCCCAGAATGCACTTCGCTGCCCGAGGCTGCTCTAGGCATGGCTACTGGCTGGATCACTTGCCCACCGCATTCATTTTCATAAAATCAGTTCAGTTAGAGACACTACAATTTAAAAACTGAACGTGTCTGTTCGATATAATGTGAGTGAGCCTAAGTGTCACGACCATCACGGCACAAACGCAGCAGGAGTCATTCACAGCACATGATCAGTCTGGCGCATTTTCAGTTCATGTCTTTGGAAGCTTAACTTTCAAGTTAAGTTTTAAAGTTAATGATAACTTCAGTATTACTCAGAAGTCTAGTTTCAAATATAATTCCTTTGAAGTTTTGGTGCTTTCTGTAACATTGTGTAGTGTAAATGATAAATCCCGTTTGACATTTGTGTTGGCTACTGTATACAGGCCACCAGGGCACAATACAGACTTTATCAAAGAATTTGCTGGTTTTCTATCAGAGTTAGTACTGGCTGCAGATAAAGTACTAATTGTTGGTGATTTTAATATCCATGTTGACAATGAAAAGAGCGCATTGGGATTGGCATTTAAAGACATTATAAACTCTATTGGAGTTAGACAACATTATCTGGACCTCATCCTTGTCATACTTTGGATCTAATATTGTCACATGGACTAAATGTTGATACCATTAAAATTCTGCAGCAGAGCGATGACATCTCAGATCATTACCTAATATCATGTATACTTAATATAGCTAAGGCTGCAAAGCCATCCCCTCGCTTCAAATATGGCAGGACTATAACCGCTGCGACTAAAGATTGCTTTATACATAATCTTCCTCATCAGTTCCATCTCCTCAGAATTACAGATAGCCAAGAGGAACTTGATGTTGCAACAGAAACTACTGACTCTCTCTTTACTAGCACTTTAGACATAGTTGCTCCTCGGCGCTTAAAGAAGATTAAAGCAAATAATCCAACGCCGTGGTACAACGAGCACACTCGGGCCCTTAAAACAGCAGCCAGAAAAATGGAGCGCAGCTGGAAGAAAACAAAACTGGAGGTTTTTCGCAATTTGTGGAAAGAGAGCATGATTGCATACAGAAAGGCCATAAAACTGCTAGATCTGCTTATTTCTCAACTCTTTTAGAAGAAAACAAACACAACCCTAGGTATTTATTCGATACAGTGGCTAAATTAACAAAGGATAAAGCTTCAACTTCTGACGTTTGTAAACAGCACAGCAGTAATGACTTTATGAACTTCTTTACTAGTAAGATTGATAACATTAGGAATAAAATTATAACCATGCAGCCTACTACAGTATCACTTCAGACAGAACATTGTAGTCTCACTGAGGAAAAATTACACTCATTCACTGCTATAGGAGGAGAAGAATTGGCTAAACTTGTCAAATCATCAAAATCAACAACATGTATGCTTGACCCTATACCGACTAGGCTATTAAAGAGATGCTTCCAGAGGTCATAGATCCTCTGCTTAATATTATTAATTCATCCTTGACATTAGGATATGTTCCAAAAACTTTTAAGTTGGCTGTAATTAAACCACTTATTAAAAAACCGCAACTTGATCCTAAAGAATTAGTCAATTACAGACCAATCTCGAATCTACCGTTTCTATCAAAAATATTAGAAAAGGCAGTGTCTTCACAATTATGTTCCTTTTTAGAAAGAAATTGTATATGTGAGGATTTCAGTCAGGATTTAGACCGTATCATAGTACTGAGACTGCTCTAATTAGAGTTACAAATGATTTACTCTTATCATCTGATCGTGGTTGTATCTCTCTATTAGTGTTACTCGATCTTAGCGCTGCATTCGATACTATCGATCACAATATTCTTTTGAATAGACTCGAAAATTATGTTGGCATTAGTGGAACTGCATTGGCATGGTTTAAATCTTACTTATCTGACCGTTATCAGTTTGTAGCAGTAAATGAAGAGATGTCACACCGATCACAAGTTCAGTATGGAGTACCGCAAGGCTCAGTGTTAGGACCGTTGCTTTTCACCCTGTATATGCTACCACTGGGAGATATCATTAGGAAGCATGGCGTTAGTTTTCATTGTTATGCTGATGATACTCAGCTCTATATTTCTTCACACCCTGACGAAACTTACCAATTCACAAGATTAACGGAATGCATAGCTGATATTAAAAATTGGATGAATAGTAATTTCCTGTAACTTAATTCAGATAAAACTGAATTTTTAATTATTGGACAGAAAAGCTCCACAAGTAGTGCCCTAGAATACTGTCTAACCCTCGATGGCTGCTCTGTCAAGTCCTCGTCGTCAGTGAGGAACCTGGGTGTGCTCTTTGATACCAATCTTTCATTTGAAAGCCACGTTTCTAGCATCTGTAAAACTGCATTCTACCATCTTAAAAATATATCTAAATTACGTCACATGCTTTCAATGCAAAATGCTGAACAACTAGTACATGCGTTCATGAGCTCAAGGCTAGATTATTGTAATGCTCTACTGGGTGGTTGCCCTGCTCGCCTAATAAATAAACTCCAGCTGGTCCAAAACGCAGCAGCTCGAGTTCTTACTAGAACCAGGAAATGCGATCATATTAGTCCAGTTCTGTCAACACTGCACTGGCTCCTATTAAACATCGCATAAATTTTAAAATCTTGCTTATTACTTATAAAGCAATAAATGGTTTAGCTCCCCAGTACTTAAGCGAGCTCTTAACGCAATATACTCCATCACGTCAATTGCGGTCTCTAAACTCTGGCCAGTTGAAAATACCTAGAATATCTAAATCAACTGCAGGCGGTCGATCCTTTCCTATTTAGCACCTAAACTCTGGAACAGTCTTCCTAGCATTGTTCGGGAAGCAGACACACTCTGTCAGTTTAAATCTAGACTAAAAACACATCTCTTTACTATGGCATAAACATAGAACATTTTTAACTTTCTTTATTCAAATCAAATGACTGATTGTTAGGCTGCATTAACTAGGTCAGCCGGAACCGAACACTTCCCATAACACCTGATGTACTCGTTACATCATAAAAAGAGTGGCATCCACACTAATGTTAGTCTCTCTGTTTATCCCGAGGTTTACTGCAGTCGGCGGATCCAGGCCGTGTCGGATCGGATGGTGGACCTGCATCTGGACATGACCAGCTCATCCTGGAGTGTCTGCTGAGACCGTGTCCATTAGTGTCTCCTCTGAATTCGCCTCACGGGCGTGATCCTCAATTAACCCGTCTCGGCGCAATAACTCCGATCTTTCAAGTATTCATATTCTTGTGTAATCGACGCGCCATCCTAAATGAGCCAGTCTCGCAAGGCCATACCCAAAATTTCGAATATTCCTATCTAATATGATTTATGACCTGCAAGGTTGCCAGAGTAATAATTATACACTGTTAATAATAGGCCAGAGGAGAACTGGCACCCCGACTGAGTCTGGTTTCTCCCAAGGTTTATTTTTCTCCATCATGCCCTGATGGAGTTTTGGTTCCTTGCCACTGTCGCCTTTGGCTTGCTCAGTTGGGGACACTCAAATTATGATCCAAGTTACTCAACTAAATATACAAATAGAATTTATTAATTTGGTCATATATAATTCTATAAACTATCCAAATTAAACTAGCCAAATCAAATTTTGTTGCAATGTTGTCCTGTTTAACACTGTGAAGCTGCTTTGAAACAATCGTCATTGTAAAAGCGCTATATAAATAAAGTTGATTGATTGATTGATTGAACTTTCATAGTAAGTACATTTAGTGGGTTCGTGGATTTTTCCCCATGTTAATCGATTGCCATTGGGCGCATAATGGGCGCGAGGGATCGCAGGGTGAATTGGGAGTCCAAATGCCCAGTTTTTAATTTACCATTCAGACGTTTTATGATTCCCTGCCCGATTTCAGTTGCCCCGGAACCGGGGGTCTCCGGACCCCTCTAGGGGGCGACCTCCGTGCCAAAGACCACCCCCCCTCCCAATCCACGAACCCACTATTTGTCCAATTACCCACTGCATTGGGCAAATGACCCATTGGCCCCTTCTGACCATTACCACAGCCCCTATCCCACCCCGGACTACCCCCATCCACGAACCCACTATTTGTCCAATTACCCATTATATTTTGCAAATGACCTATTGACCCGAAAATCACCCAGCTGGCATCCCATCGCACACGAGCACCACAGTCTTGTGTGCAAGAGCGCCTCTAGTGTCTGTTTTTATTCTGTTGGTTTTTAACTTGCGCTCTCTGTATATCATTCCAGGACACCCCCTGTATTACCCTGTCAAATCTGGGGCCCCTGGGACCTTTCTGTAAAAATTCACGTGCCCATTAAACCAATGCATTTGCCACAGTGGGTTCACGGATGTGTACGGAACGGCTTGGGAAGGGCCGATCGACTAGTGGGCGCCATTTTTATTCTCGTCACGTTCCCCCGAGTCGTGCGGGAAAGTCTGGTGGGCCTTCGACCTCGTTCTGGGGTCAAAAGGTCAAAAAGGGACGAACATCCACAAAAGGCCTGCGCGTTTAATGGGTTGGAGGCGGGGCTGCCGTTCGGAGGAGGAAGGTCGTGGCGCTTTGAGATTGGAGATTCCGACTCTCCATGTGCCCCCGACTGATGGACCCGAAGCGTGAAACTCTTGGACCTTCCTGAAAAAAGCGTCCCTCCCCCACCATCAAACCATTAAAAGGCTCTTAGACTGTATGAGTGTTATGACCCTGAAGTGTCTGCAGAGACCGTGTCATTTACACTCCCCCTTAAGCTGCCTCATCCACACGGCATCCTCAATAAACCTGTCTCCGGAACCACTATTTATCCGATTACCTACTAAAGTGGGCAAATGACCCCCCAGGCCCCGCTGAACTCCCCGGCCACGCCTCCCACGGAACCACTATTTATCCGATTACCTACTAAAGTGGGACACGCCCCTCCCACGGAACCACTATTTGTCCGATTACCCACTAAAGTGGGAAAATGACCCCCAGGCCCCCGCTGACCTCCCGGGCCACTCCTCCCACGGAAACACTATTTGTACGATTACCCACTAATTTTACGGGCCGCCTCCGTTCGGACACGGAAGGTTGTTGGATCTTGAGATCTGAGATCCTGAGGCTCAGTGGGCCCCCGACTCGGGGCCCCGAATTCCAGAGCTCTGTGACGTTCCAATTTTTTTCCCTATGCCCTAGGGCCACGCCCTTTGGGTATGTCGTTCGGGGGGGGGCCCACGAGCCACTGAGCAAAATTTCAAGTCAATCGGGGAATTACGGTACGAACGGGAGCTGGAACGAATGTCCCACTTCTTAATAGAGTAGTGGCCGCTAATTAAGTGGTTCGTGGACTTTGGGTTTATTGAGGATAATTAACTTTTTTTTAACTTTAAACACCTCTACTGTACTCGACACACTCAGACGAACACATTCATGTCACTTTCAACTCATTTGAGTGCTTAATTTGCATAGAAATGACATCTCCATGAACCACCTATTTGTCAACCACTGCTTCATAGGGCATTCGGACGTCTTAGTGTTTTGAGCTCCCGTTGGGCTCTGGAAGGGTCTAGGGCCACCATTCTTGTAGTCATGTCTACGCCTCAGCGCCCCCTATCGGAATCCAGAGTTACATTCGCGGGCCCCAGGGGCGCCCCCTGGTGGATCGGGACTTTTGACATTTCGAGGGCCCTAGCTCCCGAGCCATGAGGCCCCCGGCCTCGTGGGTGGGCACGTTGGACGGGGCTCCTCACGACCTTTTCAACGAGCTCCACTTCGAGGCCCGGGGCCTTGCCATTCCTGAGATGTAAATTTTTTAACGTTTCAAACGGCTGTAACTTCGGCACCCGTATAGCTTTCCGAGCAGCACTCATCTCGTTGGCATCGTCTAATCGAGCTCTATATATGATTTAAATTTCACGGGTCTCGAACTTGGGGGGGCCTCCATCCGACCCCCGGTGGGGTCAGGTCCCCCAAAACCCGACCAGGGTCATCGAGCGGCCGGGGATGGTAGGCGGGCGGCGTCAGCTGCACCCACAAAAATTTCGGGTGGGCGGGGCGCACCGTCCGAGAACCCTCTATCACGAACCCACTGTGTAATGGACCGTTTGGACGCTTTACGAGTTTCCGCACTACCATAGGAAGTTCATTTTAAAAGTTGAAACACTCACTTTGCTCTCCACCGCTCCATTCTCATGAATCTCCGCAGCTCCGCGAGCCGAGTGCTGTGAGTGCTGTGAGTGTGATGTTGAAAACATGTGGAAATTGCTCCCTCTGCTGGCTGTAGTCTTCAGCCTCTGGACAAAAACTCCTCAGATGACGCAAAATGACGATATTTGCATCATCTGTGGAATTTTTCCAGAAATAAAATACATAATTCTCTCATCTCGTGATATGAGGGGGGAAGTACGGTCATTTTAATATACTCCCGGGTTTCTACTGATACAAAGCTTAATGCTAATCGCTGAAGTAACCCTTTAAGTTGCATCAACTCCTGAATGAAACTACAACAGTCCACTGTGAAAATGAAAACAGGGGCTGAATCTGAAATTGCCCACTAAAACCTCAATCACTATTCACACGGTGCGTCATTACTTCACTTCATAACGTTCCCATGGCAATAGGCGGAGATAGCTGCTCTTGTGTGAAGTAAACACAACATTTTTAAACTTTCTGCTAAGATATGTGACTTTTTTGCAATGAAAGTGCGGGGATTATGAAATCATGCAATGCCGCATATTTTGTTTGCGAAAATCTGCAATTTATTCGGGCGAAAGTGCGGGGTATTTGAAAATGCGGCCCGCATAAATATGCGGACTTTGGCTGTTTATGCATTAAATCACGCGATCGCATAACCACGTTTTTCTGGAGGGACTGCCAATTCATCAGTTCACTTCTGACGTACACTGAATGTGACTGACTGAAAGGGAACATATAAAAGGTCAACTACAGTATAGATTCAGTCATATGGTACACTGAATAGATACCATTAGAAACAGTATGGATTTTATGTTATGTAAATTAGGTAAAGTGTATTTTTTAATGTTGCAACTGCAGCCTGTGTTATTGTAATTAATTCAGCCACAAGGGTGATTTGAAACATGTATATTGCATTGTTTGCTATTAAATGAACTGAGTGTTAAAAGTTCTAAATTGAAAGATCATACAGTTGTGTTTCAGTGATTACACCAAATGTTCTCATTACATATTACAATAATCTTATGATCATGTAATGAAAATATGTACAACTAAAATGAAAGCATGAGATTTAATGAGATTCGTTTAATTTTCACAGATGCTAACAGAATAAACGTAGCATACCACAATCAGCGGCAAGGATCGTCAGTATTTATTTGATTCTCAATAGAATGCGCACTCCGTGGGCGTGGTGGCATTAGCGGATAATGAAGAGGCTTGCGAACGACTGACATCTCTCTCTTTTCAAACAGATTACATAAACACAGAATATTTGTTTTTGATTTGGTTTACATTATTTAAAACCTGACTTTTTACCGTTTCTTTGGACATATGTCTCATGCTTGTGTGAACATTTTCTGAAGAGAATCAGATTAGACATCATTGAGAGAGAGAGAGGCTGCAGATCGTGCATCATGTTTGTTTTTTTATTTTGCAAAAAGCACAACATTATGTTTTTATTGTGACTTTAAACAAAAAAAGAAACTTAACAGATTTTTATGATGTATAACACTTGCCTGAATTATAAAAACAGATTTATTTGAGTCTATTTGGCACTGAAGAGAAAAAAAGCGTGTCGATCGCACCGGCGTGATGGCCGACTCGAGGGGGTTAACTAGAATTATGAGCCCGAGCCCGATTTAAACCGACCATTTTTTAATACATGGGCGTTCTGACGAGAAAGAGCCTTTAATGAGCGAAGCGGATCGGTGTGATGCTCAGATCAATAATCCGCTCCAGCGCGCTCCACTATTGAACCGCTCACTGGTAAAATGACTCAATCAAATCCCACTCAGACATGACCTACTATTGCCAGTACACAGACGGAGGCAGAGAAACAGGTAAGGTGAATGGTGATCATTTATTAAGATATAACATAAGCTTGTTGTGTATATTATATTCAACAGACTGTGCTCCAGTCTACCTACTGCTGCTACTGCATGCGTCAGTGTTTGTAGCTCTGTATAGCTGCGTTTGAATCTCTATTTGATATATTTTCTTTGTTATCTATACTGCTAAATATAACTTACTCATCACCATATATTGTTTAATATAGCCTATCAAGTTAAATTTGACATCACTAGCTTTTAATCTAAATCACTACCACGTGTTAGCTTTTCGCTAGCCTGGTAGCTTTCCATCCCGCACCCGGTCTCCTGTTTTCTGAGTTCATTAGACAACTGTGGTGAGTTGGATTATTAAATAGACTCCATCAAACAAAGTAAGTGGAGTAAGTTGTGTGGTAAGTTTTGGATTCATCAACAAATACGGTAAGCCATGTCTTCTTCTCCTGTCATTGTCACTTGCACTGCATGCTACATGTTTAGCATATCTATCTCCGTTGGCGAACAGGGCTTCACATGTGTTAAATGTAAGGAATTAATCAGGCTGACGGAGAAGATTTCAGATTTAGAGACACGCATCCAGACTTTATGTGAGAGTAGTGAGAATGGTACAGCTTTAGATACTGTTTTGGATGCGACTAGCTTAGTGAACACTCATTGTTTGGTTCGGCTGAGCCCCGCAGCAGGGCAATTGGGTGACTGTGAGACAGCATAGTCGCGGATCTAAAAACCACTCTGCCGTTCGATTAGAACATCAAACAGGTTCTCCCACTCAGTGATGCACCCACTGAGGATCCTGTTGAAAGTGCCCTAGTTATTGGCGATTCTATTACACGGAACGTAAAAATCGAGACACCAGCCACCATAGTCGCATGTTTACCGGGAGCCAGAGCGCCTGACATCAAAGCAAATTTAAAAGTGCTGGCTAAAGCTAATCGTGAATTCTCTAAGATTATTATTCACGTCGGCACTAATGATGTTCGACTTCGTCAGTCGGAGATCACCAAAATTAACATTAAAGAGGTGTGTAAACTCGCAAGCGATGTCACCGCAGTCTGTTTATCTGGCCCTCCCTGTTAAAAGGAGTGATGAAATAGTTAGCAGATTATCATCACTCAATGGCTGGTTGTCTAAGTGGTGTCCGCAAAATAACATAGGGTTCATAGACAATTGGAAAAGTTTTTGGGGCAGACCCGACCTGTTGAAGATAGACGACATTCATCCTACCCGGGCTGGTGCTGCTCTTCTCTCTAATTTGGCACATAGTCTTAGAGCTAAACCTTGACTCACTGGGGCCCAGGTCAGGAAGCAGACAAACTGGCTAAACCAACCGTTTGCTAGCTGTCTCACGTCACCAGAGTCAGCTAAATCCCAGCACATAGAGACGCTTTCACCTAGATATTATCACATAGAGACTGTGTCTGTTCCCCGAATCAGTAAATACAAATAACATCAAAACCATTCAACAGTAAAAATTTAATTGATGTCCAACAAATAAACAACAGATATAATACGGATGAACAATTGATAAATCTCGGTTGCTGAATATTCGATCCCTTTCGCCAAAAACGCTTATTGTTAATGATATGATTATAGATCATAACCTAGATGTGCTGTGTTTGACAGAAACCTGGCTAAAACCTGACGACTACATTACTTTAAATGAGTCCACTCCCCAAGATTATTGTTATAAACACGAGCCACGTCTGAAAGGAAAAGGGGGAGGTGTTGCTGTAATTTATAATGATAACTTCAGTATTACTCAGAAGTCTAGTTTCAAATATAATTCCTTTGAAGTTTTGGTGCTTTATGTAACATTGTGTAGTGTAAATGATAAATCCCGTTTGACATTTGTGTTGGCTACTGTATACAGGCCACCAGGGCACAATACAGACTTTATCAAAGAATTTGCTGGTTTTCTATCAGAGTTAGTACTGGCTGCAGATAAAGTACTAATTGTTGGTGATTTTAATATCCATGTTGACAATGAAAAAGACGCATTGGGATTGGCATTTAAAGACATTATAAACTCTATTGGAGTTAGACAACACGTATCTGGACCTACTCATCGCCTTAATCATACTTTAGATCTAATACTGTCACATGGACTAAATGTTGATACCATTAAAATTCTGCAGCAGAGCGATGACATCTCAGATCATTACCTAATATCATGTATACTTAATATAGCTAAGGCTGCAAAGCCATCCCCTCGCTTCAAATATGGCAGGACTATAACCGCTGCGACTAAAGATTGCTTTATACATAATCTTCCTCATCAGTTCCATCTCCTCAGAATTACAGATAGCCAAGAGGAACTTGATGTTGCAACAGAAAATACTGACTCTCTCTTTACTAGCACTTTAGACATAGTTGCTCCTCGCGCTAAAGAAGATTAAAGCAAATAATCCAACGCCGTGGTACAACGAGCACACTCGGGCCCTTAAAACAGCAGCCAGAAAAATGGAGCGCAGCTGGAAGAAAACAAAACTGGAGGTTTTTCGCAACTTGTGGGAAGAGAGCATGATTGCATACAGAAAGGCCATAAAAACTGCTAGATCTGCTTATTTCTCAACTTTTTTAGAAGAAAACAAACACAACCCTAGGTATTTATTCGATACAGTGGCTAAATTAACAAAGGATAAAGCTTCAACTTCTGACGTTTGTAAACAACACAGCAGTAATGACTTTATGAACTTCTTTACTAGTAAGATTGATAACATTAGGAATAAAATTATAACCATGCAGCCGTCTACTACAGTATCACTTCAGACAGAACATTGTAGTCTCACTGAGGAAAAATTACACTCATTCACTGCTATAGGAGGAGAAGAATTGGCTAAACTTGTTAAATCATCAAAATCAACAACATGTATGCTTGACCCTATACCGACTAGGCTATTAAAAGAGATGCTTCCAGAGGTCATAGATCCTCTGCTTAATATTATTAATTCATCCTTGACATTAGGATATGTACCAAAAACTTTTAAGTTGGCTGTAATTAAACCACTTATTAAAAACCGCAACTTGATTCTAAAGAATTAGTCAATTACAGACCAATCTCGAATCTACCATTTCTATCAAAAATATCAGAAAAGGCAGTGTCTTCACAATTATGTTCCTTTTTAGAAAGAAATGGTATATGTGAGATTTCAGTCAGGATTTAGACCGTATCATAGTACTGAGACTGCTCTCATCAGAGTTACAAATGATTTACTCTTATCATCTGATCGTGGTTGTATCTCTCTAGTGTTACTCGATCTTAGCGCTGCATTCGATACTATCGATCACAATATTCTTTTGAATAGACTCGAAAATTATGTTGGCATTAGTGGAACTGCATTGGCATGGTTTAAATCTTACTTATCTGACCGTTATCAGTTTGTAGCAGTAAATGAAGAGATGTCACACCGATCACAAGTTCAGTATGGAGTACCGCAAGGCTCAGTGCTAGGGCCGTTGCTTTTCACCCTGTATATGCTACCACTGGGAGATATCATTAGGAAGCATGGCGTTAGTTTTCATTGTTATGCTGATGATACTCAGCTCTATATTTCTTCACACCCTGACAAAACTTACCAATTCACAAGATTAACGGAATGCATAGCTGATATTAAAAATTTGATGAATAGTAATTTCCTGCAACTTAATTCAGATAAAACTGAATTTTTAATTATTGGACAGAAAAGCTCCACAAGTAGTGCCCTAGAATACTGTCTAACCCTCGATGGCTGCTCTGTCAAGTCCTCGTCGTCAGTGAGGAACCTGGGTGTGCTCTTTGATACCAATCTTTCTTTTGAAAGCCACGTTTCTAGCATCTGTAAAACTGCATTCTACCATCTTAAAAATATATCTAAATTACGTCAGATGCTTTCAATGCAAAATGCTGAACAATTAGTACATGCGTTCATGAGCTCAAGGCTAGATTACTGTAATGCTCTACTGGGTGGTTGCCCTGCTCGCTTAATAAACAAACTCCAGCTGGTCCAAAACGCAGCAGCTCGAGTTCTTACTAGAACCAGGAAGTACGATCATATTAGTCCAGTTCTGTCAACACTGCACTGGCTCCCTATTAAACATCACATACATTTTAAAATCTTGCTTATTACTTATAAAGCAATAAATGGTTTAGCTCCCCAGTACTTAAGCGAGCTCTTGACGCATTATACTCCATCACGTCAATTGCGGTCTCTAAACTCTGGCCAGTTGAAAATACCTAGAATATCTAAATCAACTGCAGGCGGTCGATCCTTTTCCTATTTAGCACCTAAACTCTGGAACAGTCTTCCTAGCATTGTTCGGGAAGCAGACAAACTCTGTCAGTTTAAATCTAGACTAAAAACACATCTCTTTACTATGGCATACACATAGAACATTTTTAACTTTCTTTATTCAAATCAAATGACTGATTGTTAGGCTGCATTAACTAGGTCAGCCGGAACCGGGAAAACTTCCCATAACACCTGATGTACTCGTTACATCATAAAAAGAGTGGCATCCACACTAATGTTAGTCTCTCTGTTTATCCCGAGGTTTACTGCAGTCGGCCGGATCCAGGCCGTGTCCGGATCGGATGGTGGACCTGCATCTGGACATGACCAGCTCATCCTGGAGTGTCTGCTGAGACCGTGTCTATTAGTGTCTCCTCTGAATTTGCCTCACCGGAACGTCATCCTCAATTAACCCGTCTCCGGCGCAATAACTCCGATCTTTCAAGTATTCATATTCTTGTGTAATCGACGCGCCATCCTAAATGAGCCCGTCTCGTGCGTCATACCCAAAATTTCGAATATTCCTATCTAATATGATTTATGACCTGCAAGGTTGCCAGAGTAATAATTATACACTGTTAATAATAGGCCAGAGGAGAACTGGCACCCCGACTGAGTCTGGTTTCTCCTGTTTATTTTTCTCCATCATGCCCTGATGGAGTTTTGGTTCCTTGCCACTGTCGCCTTTGGCTTGGCTTGCTCAGTTGGGGACACTCAAATTATGATCCAAGTTACTCAACTAAATATACAAATAGAATTTATTAATTTGGTCATATATAATTCTATAAACTATCCAAATTAAACTAGCCAAATCAAATTTTGTTGCAATGTTGTCCTGTTTAACACTGTGAAGCTGCTTTGAAACAATCGTCATTGTAAAAGCGCTATATAAATAAAGTTGATTGATTGTTTGATTGATTGGGGACACTCAAATTATGATCCAAATTACTCAACTAAATATACAAATAGAATTTATTAATTTGGTCATATATAATTCTATAAACTATCCAAATTAAACTAGCCAAATCAAATTTTGTTGCAATGTTGTCCTGTTTAACACTGTGAAGCTGCTTTGAAACAATCGTCATTGTAAAAGCGCTATATAAATAAAGTTGATTGATTGATTGATTGATTGATTATCTAATCATAAGTTTGTTCAGAAATGGTGACAAAAACTGGATGAATAATAAAAAAATAAAACGTCTTTATCATTTTCTAACAATAACGTCATTTAAATAAACAAATATTCGAATTCAGTTTAATCTGGCACATTTGTTACACTTAAATCCTTTAGGAGAGAGAATTCATCAGAAGTATATATATATATATATATATATATATATATATATATATATATAGATAGATAGATAGATAGATAGATAGATAGATAGATAGATAGATAGATAAATAGATTACATTTTTTTATCTAAGTAATTACACAATGTTTTTCAACTTTATTTATCTAATACACATGAACATTTGAATACAAATTTGCAAGGAACATACTTCACAATGTTCCAAAAATATAATAATACAACATATTTAAAGTTTTTCCCTTTCAAGCAGTGAATTCCCCCGTTTAGAATGGACTTTAATCACCAAAGGCTCTTTGGACACATTTGGAAATCACAGCTATATTTGAACTGATTTATTCCAGTAAATGTTCACTAAGTATTGACTGACCGTATTGACTGACCGCGCCTATGGCGCCATGATTGCCTCATCAAGGGTTCTTCTCTGCACCAGTGTCAGTGTTGCTCTTCCTCCTAAAATACACAAACATTTGAACAACGTACAGAGGGCATGCACACATCATCTTCTGATTTTGGATCTCCGGATATCTTTGTTCTAACTAAAACAATTATAGGCATGTTTGATTGTAAATTGCATATTTTTTAGACAGTACTGTTAAGAGACTGAACATGCAGGAGGTAGAATTAGTCCTTTTTTTACATTTCTGCACTGCATTTTCATTAAAATAAAGGGATAATAGAATCTCACAAAGGCAGATTCACTTAAGATAGTTAATTTAGAGATAATTCTCTCATAATTTACCCTCATGCTATCCCAGATGCATAAGACATTATTTTTTTTCTTTGAAACAGAGAGACTAACTCCTTAACTATGAACTCTCAGAGTTTCAGTCGGGTTTCCGAAATGAACATAGTACCATCTCTGCTTCACTGAAGGTTGTGAATGACATCATTGAGGCACTATCTCTCAGATAGGACTCACTTTTGACTGTATCTCTTAAGGTTTTTTGCAAGTTGTTTCAGGGGTTCCTCAGGGATCGGTGCTGGGCCCACTTTTATTTACCATTTATGTAAATGACCTCGGTTCAAATGTCCACAATGCTCTGTTTCATTTTTATGCTGACGACACAATCATTTATATCTGTAGAGAAACCTTTCATCAGACTTTTCAGACTTTCTCAGACGGTCCTGTTTTCAAATAATAGGAACTCTACAGCTATTCCTCCAAACATTGTTACCCTGCAGTGAAATCTAATAGAGCGTGTTGCTGAGTATAAGTACCTTGGGCTTTTACTTGACGACCATTTGACTTTTAATGCTCATATCCAAAATTTAGCCCGGCAACTTAGGTTAAAGCTAGGGTTCTATTTTAGGAATAAGGCCTGCTTTTCTCTTGCAACAAGGAAGAAATTGGTTGATGCTAATTTCCTGTCTCTTATGGACTATGGTGATTTTTTTATACATGCACGCCCCTAATAAATATTTGCACCATCTGGATTCTGTTTATCATGGTGCACACCTTTACACATTGTTGCACTCTGTATAGTCTAGTCCAGTGGCCCTCCCTTGCCCAGCGCAGGCTAACATGGAGGCGATTGTTTATATATAAATCCATCATTGGGACACTGCCCCCATATTTATATACAGGTCCTTCTAAAAAAATTAGCATATTGTGATAAAATTATTTTCCATAATGTAATGTTCAAAATTAAACTTTCATAAATTTTACATTCATTGCACACCAACTGAAATATTTCAGGTCTTTTATTGTTTTAATACTGATGATTTTGGCATACAGCTCATGAAAACGTCTCGGTTACTTATGTAACCCTCGTTCCCTGAAGGAGGGAACGGAGACGTACGTCGGAACTGACCGACAAATTGGGATCTGCCTTCAGAGACCAATCTGCTTCGAGTGTTTCTAAACGAGCCAATTGGTATTGGCATGCGGTTCACGCTCCGCCCGCAACGCGGGTATAAATACGGAAGTAAAACACCGCATACTCGTTTTCTGCTGAGGAGCCAAACTAGTGGCGGGTCCTTCAGCGGAAGCACAGCACCTGGCGACGGGACGTACGTCTCCGTTCCCTCCTTCAGGGAACGAGGGTTACATACGTAACCGAGACGTTCCCTTTCAGTCGGTCACGTTCGACGTACGTCGGAACTGACCGACGAATTGGGATCCCTACCAACACGCCAGGGATGCTGGCCCTTCCAGCGCCCTGCCTGAGCTTGCTGGACCACTCCTATGTTGGAGCGGGAGTCAGGGCTCCCGGCAGGGAAGGACAGTCACTGCTGTTCCTGCAAGACCCACTCAGCGTGACTATTGGATAACGCTGGGAAAGCATGCCCGTCTCAGGAAGATGGTACGCTGCGGAGCCATGTCCTTCAATGGAAGGAGAGGTGGCGAATACTCATAAGGACTAACCTAGCAGGGTAGTGCAACATATGGCAGTCCTTGGGGTGGTTCCAGCCTGGTTGCAGGGGGGAAGAGCACCTCCAGGAATGACAGAGGAAGCTCTGTCGAGGGAAAGACACGGGGCTAGCCAATTAGGGTAGCTGGTACCGTGGAGAATCCACATATGGGGTTGCCGTTAGGGAACCGCTACATATGGATGCCCAGCCTACACACACGTTCCACAAGCATACGTGTGCAGGGCTGGCTCCACACGGAGGCTATAGAATCTAGCGAATGTGTTAGGTGTCGCCCAGCCCGCAGCTCTACATATGTCTGTCAGCGAGGCGCCTTGAGCCAGCACCCAGGAGGAGGCAACACTCCTTGTTGAGTGCGCTCGCAACCCAAACGGGCAAGGCACGTCTTTGGACTGGTAGGCCAAGACGATAGCATCCACTATTCAGTGGGCTAACCTCTGCTTGGAGACAGCCTTTCCCTTCTGGTGGCCTCCGTAAAAGATGAAGAGCTGCTGTGAGGATCTGAAGCTCTGAATCCGGTCAACGTAAGCGCGAAGAGCGCGGACGGGACATAACAAAGCTAGGGCTGGGTCTGCCTCCTCCGAAGGCAGCGCTTGCAGGTTGCACCTGGTCCCAAAAGGGAGTGGTAGGAACCTTGGGCACGTATCCAGGCCGGGGTCTCAGGACAACGTGAGAGTTGGCCGGCCCGAATTCTAGGCACGATTCGTAAACCGAGAGTGCATGCAGGTCCCCTTCCCTCTTGATTGAAGCCAATGCAATCAGGAGAACTGTCTTCATGGACAGAATTTTCAACTCAACGGACTGCAAAAGGTTCAAATGGAGGACCCTGAAGTGCACTGAGCACCAGGGCTAAGTCCCAAGAGGGTATCGAGGTAGAACGAGGAGGATTTAGTCTCCTCGCACCTCTGAGGAACCTGACGATTAAGTCGTGCCTAGCTAAGGATTTACCCTCTACTGCATCGTGATACGCTTCTATTGCTGCGACGTAGACTTTGAGGGTGGATGGAGACAGCCTTCGATCCAACCCATCCTGCAGGAAGGAAAGCACAACGTTAATCGAACACCTTCGGGGGTCTTCCCTGCTGGAAGAGCACCACTCGACGAACAGGTTCCACTTCAGAGAGTAGAGGCGCCTCGTAGAGGGGTAGGCCACCTAGAACCTCCGCGTCCCGTCCAGGGACCAGACATGGATTTTCCAGAGGTCTGGACGCGGGTGCCATAGAGTGCCCCGCCCCTGAGAAAGAAGGTCCCTCCTCAGGGGAATCGGCCAAGGAGGGGCTGTCGCGAGGATTGAGAGTTCTTGGAACCACGTCCGGTTAGGCCAGTAGGGCACAACTAACAAGACCTGCTCCTCGTCCTCCCTGACCTTGCACAGTGTCTGTGCGAGAAGGCTCACTGGGGAAACGATACTTGCGTGAGGTCCCGGGGCCAGCTGTACGCCAGTGCATCTATGCCTAAGGTACCTCCGTTCAGGGAGTAGTACCACTGGCAATGGGTCGAGCTGGGGGGGCGAACAGGTCTACCTGTGCCATCCTGAAGTGGTCCCATATCAGCTGGACGCTCCGGGGGTGGAGTCGCCATTCGCTCGGAGATGTCGACTGGGGAGAGAGCTCGTCGGCTGTCTGGTTCAGTGCACCTGGGATGTGAAAGACCTCACAAACTTCTGACTCCACAGGAGGAGATGGCGGGTGAGCCGGAGCTTGCAACGGAAGCGTAGACCACCCTGGAGGTTGATGTACGCAAAGGCCGCAGTGCTGTCCGAACGGACCAGTACATGCTTGCCCCGAAGCGGTTTCTTGAACCGGGCCAGGGTCAGACGTACCGCCAGTAACTCTAGGCAATTGATATGCCAACGCAGTTGGGGCCCCGTCCACAGACACGAAACTGCTTGCCGGCCATCCACAAAGGAGTGATGAGATAGTTAGCAGACTATCAATCAATCAATGGCTGGTTGTCTAAGTGGTGTCCGCAAAATAACATAGGGTTCATAGACAATTGGAAAAGCTTTTGGGGCAGACCTGGCCTGTTAAAACACGACGGCATCCATCCTTCTTGGAGGGGTGCCGCTCTTCTCTCTAGTAATTTGGCATATAGTCTTAGAGCTAAACCTTGACTCACTGGGGCCCAGGTCAGGAAGCAGACGGACTGGCTTACCCGACCGCCTGCTAGCTGCCTCCCGTTACAGAAGTCAGGTAAATCCCAACACATAGACACTCTTTTACCTAGATATTATCACATAGAGACTGTGTCTGTTCCGTAGTAATTACAAAACCATCAAAACCATTCAACGGTAATAATTTAATCGATGTCCAAAAAATAAACAATATATATAATACGGATAATCAAATGATAAAGCTTGGGTTGCTGAATATTCGATCCCTTTCCCCAAAAGCGCTCATTGTTAATGATATCATTACAGATAATAATCTAGATGTGCTGTGTTTGACAGAAACCTGGCTAAAACCCTGACTACATTACTTTAAATGAGTCCACTCCCCAAGATTATTGTTATAAACACGAGCCACGTCTGAAAGGAAAAGGGGGAGGTGTTGCTGTAATTTATAATAATATCTTCAGTATTACTCAGAAGTCTAGTTTCAAATATAATTCCTTTGAAGTTTTGGTGCTTTATGTAACGTTATGTAGTGCAAATGATAAATCCCATGTAACATTTGTGTTAGCTACTGTATATAGGCCACCAGGGCACAATACAGACTTTATCAAAGAATTTGCTGATTTTCTATCAGAGCTAGTTCTGGCCGTAGATAAAGTACTAATTGTTGGTGATTTTAATATCCATGTAGACAACGAAAAAGACACATTGAGATTGGCATTTAAAGACATTCTAAACTCTATTGGAGTTAGGCAACACGTGTCAGGACCCACTCATCGCCATAATCATACTTTAGACCTAATATTGTCACATGGATTAAATGTTGATACCATTGAAATTCTGCAGCAGAGCGACGACATCTCAGATCATTACCTAGTATCATGTATACTTAAATTAGCTAAAGCTAAAAAGCCGTCTACCCGTTTCAAAAATGGCAGGACTATCACCGCTGAGACTAAAGATTGCTTTTTAAATAATCTTAATAATCAGTATCATCTCCTCAGCATTCCAGATAGCTTAGAAGAACTTGATGTTGCAACAGAAAATATTGACTCTCTCTTTTCCAGTACTTTAGACACAGTCGCTCCCCTGCGCTTAAAGAAGACTAAAGAAAATAGTCCAATGCCGTGGTACAACAAGCACACTCGGGCCCTTAAAACAGCAGCCAGAAAAATGGAGCGCAGCTGGAAGAAAACAAAACTAGAGGTCTTTCGTAATTCGTGGAAAGAACGTATGATCGCATTAAGAAAGGCCGTAAAAACAGCTAGATCTGCTTATTTCTCGACTCTCTTAGAAGAAAACAAACACAAACCTAGGTATTTATTCGATACAGTGGCTAAATTAACCAAGAATAAAGCTTCACTTCTGATGTTTGTAAACAGCAAAGCAGTAATTACTTTATGAACTTCTTTACGTGTAAGATTGACAATATTAGGAAGAAAATTATAAGCATGCAGCCGTCTACTACAGTATCACATCAGACAGAGCATCGTAGTGTCAATGAGGAAAAATTACACTCATTCACTGCTATAGGAGAGGAACACACACACACACACACACACACACACACACACACACACACACACACACACACACACACACACACACACACACACACACACACACACACACACACACACACACACACACTCATTCACTGCTATAGGAGAGGAAGAATTGGCTAAACTCTAATTCATCTAAATCAACAACATGTATGCTTGACCCTATACCGACTAGGCTATTAAAAGAGATGCTACCAGAGGTCATGGATCCTCTTCTTAATATCATTAATTCATCTTTGTCTTTAGGATATGTACCGAAAACCACTTATTAAAAAAACACAACTTGATCCTACAGAATTAGTCAATTACAGGCCAATCTCAAATCTACCCTTTATTTCAAAAATACTTGAAAAGGCAGTGTCTTCACAATTATGTTCCTTTTTAGAAAGAAATGGTATCTGTGAGGATTTCCAGTCAGGATTTAGACCGTATCATAGTACTGAGACTGCTCTCATCAGAGTTACAAATGATTTACTCTTATCATCCGATCGTGGTTGTATCTCTTTGTTAGTGTTACTCGATCTTAGCGCTGCATTCGACACTATCGACCACAACATTCTTTTGAATAGACTCGAAAATTATGTAGGCATTAGTGGACATGCATTTGCATGGTTTAAATCATACCTATCTGACCGTTATCAATTTGTAGCAGTAAATGAAGAGATGTCACACCGATCACAAGTTCAGTATGGAGTACCACAGGGCTCAGTGCTAGGGCCATTGCTCTTCACCCTGTACATGCTACCACTGGGAGATATTATTAGGAAGCATGGAATTAGTTTTCATTGTTAGGCTGTTGATACTCAGCTCTATATATCTTCACACCCTGAAGAAAGTAACCAATTCACAAGATTAACGGAATGTATAGATGATATAAAAAATTGGATGATCAGTAATTTCCTGCAACTTAATTCAGATAAAACTGAATTTTTAATTATTGGACAGAAAAGCTCCACAAGTAGTAACCTAGAATACTGTCTAACCCTCGATGGCTGCTCTGTCAAGTCCTCGCCAGTGAGGAACCTGGGTGTGCTCTTTGATACCAATCTCTCGTTTGAAAGCCATGTTTCTAGCATCTGTAAAACTGCATTCTACCATCTTAAAAATATATCTAAATTACGGCACATGCTCTCAATGCAAAATGCTGAACAGTTAATACATGCGTTCATGAGCTCAAGGCTAGATTATTGTAAAGCTCTACTGGGTGGTTGCCCTGCTCGCTTAATAAACAAACTCCAGCTGGTCCAAAACGCAGCAGCTCGAGTTCTTACTAGAACCAGGAAGTATGAACACATTAGCCCGGTTCTGTCAACACTGCACTGGCTCCCTATTAAACATCGCATACATTTTAAAATCTTGCTTTTTACTTACAAAGCACTAAATGGTTTAGCTCCCCAGTACTTGAGTGAGATCTTAACACATTATACTCCATCACGTCTACTGCGCTCTCTAAACTCTGACCAGCTGATAATACCTAAAATATCAAAATCAACTGCAGGTGGTCGATCCTTTTCCAATTTAGCACCTAAACTCTTCAAAAGAGCACACCCAGGTTCCTCACTGACGACGAGGGCTTGACAGAGCAGCCATCAAGGGTTAGACAGTATTCTAGGGCACTACTTGTGGAGCTTTTTTGTCCAATGATTAAAAATTATGTTTTTTTCTGAATTAAGTTTCAGGAAATTACTGATCATCCAATTTTTTTATATCATCTATACATTCCGTTAATCTTGTGAATTGGTTAGTTTCTTCAGGGTGTGAAAAAATATAGAGCTGAGTATCATCAGCATAACAATGAAAACTAACGCCATGCTTTCTAATAATATCTCCCAGTGGTAGCCATGCTTCCTAATGATATCTCCCAGTGGTAGCATGTACAGGGTGAAGAGCAATGGCCCTAGCACTGAGCCCTGCGGTACTCCATACTGAACTTGTGATCGGTGTGACATCTCTTCATTTACTGCTACAAACTGATAACGGTCAGATAGGTATGATTTAAACCATGCCAATGCAGGTCCACTAATACCTACATAATTTTCGAGTCTATTCAAAAGAATGTTGTGGTCGATAGTTTCAAATGCAGCGCTAAGATCGAGTAACACTAACAGAGAGATACAACCACGATCAGATGATAAGAGTAAATCATTTGTAACTCTAATTAGAGCAGTCTCAGTACTATGATACGGTCTAAATCCTGACTGGAAATCCTCACAGATACCATTTCTTTCTAAAAAGGAACATAATTGTGAAGACACTGCCTTTTCAAGTATTTTTGAAATAAAGGGTAGATTTGAGATTGGCCTGTAATTGACTAATTCTGTAGGATCAAGTTGTGTTTTTTTAATAAGTGGTTTTCGGTACATATCCTAATGATAAAGATGAATTAAGGATATTAAGAAGAGGATCTATGACCTCTGGTAGCATCTCTTTTAATAGCCTAGTCGGTACAGGGTCGAGCATACATGTTGTTGATTTAGATGATTTAACGAGTTTAGCCAATTCTTCCTCTCCTACAGCAGTGAATGAGTGTGTGTGTGTGTGTGTGTGTTCCTCTCCTATAGCAGTGAATGAGTGTGTGTGTGTGTGTGTGTGTGTGTTCCTCTCCTATAGCAGTGAATGAGTGTGTGTGTGTGTGTGTGTGTGTGTGTGTGTGTGTGTGTGTGTGTGTGTGTGTGTGTGTGTGTGTGTGTGTGTGGACTGGTAATCCCTACGGTATGGGGACAAAATGTCCCCACAAAGATGGCAATATCCAAATTTTTGTCCTTGTGGGGACATTTTTTTGGTCCCCATGAGGAAAACATCTTATAAATCACACTAAGTGATGTTTTTTGAAAAAGTAAAAATGCAGCATGTCTCCTGTGATGGGTAGGTTTAGGGGCAGGGGCAGTGTAGGGGGATAGAAAATACGGTTTGTACAGTATAAAATGCATTATGCCTATGGAATGTCCCCATAAAACATGGAAACACAACATGTGTGTGTGTGTGTGTGTGTGTGTGTGTGTGTGTGTGTGTCTTCCTCTCACACTACGATGCTCTGTCTGATGTGATACTGTAGTAGACGACTGCATGCTTACAATTTTCTTCCTAATATTGTCAATCTTACATGTAAAGAAGTTCATAAAGTCATTACTGCTGTGCTGTTTACAAACATAAGAAGTTGAAGCTTTATTCTTGGTTAAATTAGCCACTGTATCGAATACATTTTTTGTTTGTTTTCTTCTAAGAGAGTCGAGAAATAAGCCGATCTAGCAGTTTTTACAGCCTTTCTGTATGCTATCATACGTTCTTTCCACGAATTACGAAAGACCTCTTGATTTGTTTTCTTCTAGCTGCGCTCCATTTTTCTGGCTGCTGATTTAAGGGCCCGGGTGTGCTCGTTGTACCACCGCATTGGACAATTTTCTTTAATCTTCTTTAAGCACAGGGAAGCGACTGTGTCTAAAATACTGGAGAAGAGACAGTCAACAGTTTCTGTTGCAACATTGAGTTCCTCTAAGCTATCTGGGATGCTGAGGAGATGAAACTGATGAGGAAGATTATTTCAAATGTAATCTTTAATCGCAGCGGTGATAGTCCTGCCATTTTTGAAACGGGAGGACGGCTTTGTAGCCTTAGCTAAATTAAGTATACATGATACTTGTAAGAAGCATGCCAGGCTCCACCCTCTCACAACCACAACGATCCCAATCACCGGAGTACTGAGCACACACACCTGCACGTCATTATCACAGCAATCACCACCTGCACTTAAGCCCCACACTCACACTCTGTCACTGTCTGGTATCGTTTGCACATGCTACTACTCATGCTTGCTTCCTCGGACTCACCTGCCTACTTAGGTGATCTCCCGTCTCCTGAGTGTCTCCTCATCTCGTCCTGTCTCCTGGTCCTCGTCTCCTTCGATCCAGTGTCCCGTTGTTCTACAATCAAGAAACGTATCGTATCACCTCCATATCCAGCATTCACCTGAACACCTATTCTGACACTCACCTCATCTGCTCACTTCCTGTTTCTGCAAATAAACTCTGCTTTCACCTGCCTCTGTTATCCGTGTCACCTCTGTTTGTAACAGAATACCGTACCCTCGCTGCGGCTAGTGGATGGAACGAGCAGTCCCTGATTACGAGCTACCGACAGTGTCTGGATCCTCGGGTGCGGCTGCATCTCGCTGCATACAAGGATACCATCGGGCTAGAACGCTTCATCCAACTCTCCATCCGCTTCGCCACTCGTATGTAGTCGTGTATCGAAGAACACCAGGGCCAGCCGTCATTTTCATCAGTCCTCCGCCAACCAGTTGGTGTCAGCCATCCAGAACCCAACCCCGAACCCATGCAACTGGAGAATGCCCAACTGATAGTGGCTGAGCGGCAGAGGCGGCTGACCAAGAATCTCTGCCTGTACTGCGGTGTATCTGGGCATTACATCTCCGAATGCCCAGTCCGTCCTCCTCAACCAGTGGTGAGTGCAATCATTCCTTCTCTCCATAGAATGAAGCCACTCACCACAACTGTAAACCTTACTGCTGCTGGACTTTCCCTTCCAGTTACTGCCCTCTTCGATTCTGGATCAGCCGGGAACTTCATCTCGGGAACCCTCTGCCGCCAGCTCAAACTCCGCACGACTGCTACTCCGACGACCTACCAAATTCAGTCGGTAACCGGAAGACCACTCAGTCGGAGGCAGGTTAGTCGCTCCGTGGGTCCCATCGGCGTACAAGTCGGAATCCTCCACATGGAACGACTACACCTGCTGGTTCTGGAGGAGTCCACCACTGACATCATCCTGGGGCGCCCATGGTTAGAGCAGCACAACCCAGTCCTCTCCTGGAAGGCGGGAGAAGTCCTGAAGTGGGGCGACAACTGCTTCCCGGACTGCTTTCCATCTCCACCGATTCGTCCCTCTCCGCGTTCCCAAGATCTCCCTGTCTGTGCCACGTCCATCGAGAGACCGGTAGAGAGACAATCGGTGGATGTTCCCTGTTGCATTCGAGCAACAGGAAAGGCAACGACTGTGTGAGTACTGTATCATTGTTCTCCTTGTTTTTGTAACTCAGCTGTTATTTAGTACGTTTGTCTGCATAGTGTAGTGTGTTGTGTTGTGAAGTAGCGTTTGTTCACGGTTTGACCACGTGGCCTCGCGCGAGTTAACAGTATCGACGAGGCGTGGCCTAAGCCAGCGTTGTATTTAAGCATTGCATTGTTTACATGTAGTTAGAGAGAAGCATTCGAGCAACAGGAAAGGCAACGACTGTGTGAGTACTGTATCATTGTTCTCCTTGTTTTTGTAACTCAGCTGTTATTTAGTACGTTTGTCTGCATAGTGTAGTGTGTTGTGTTGTGAAGTAGCGTTTGTTCACGGTTTGACCACGTGGCCTCGCGCGAGTTAACAGTATCGACGAGGCGTGGCCTAAGCCAGCGTTGTATTTAAGCATTGCATTGTTTACATGTAGTTAGAGAGAAGCATTCGAGCAACAGGAAAGGCAACGACTTCGTGAGTACTGTATCATTGTTCTCCTTGTTTTTGTAACTCAGCTGTTATTTAGTACGTTTGTCTGCATAGTGTAGTGTGTTGTGTTGTGAAGTAGCGTTTGTTCACGGTTTGACCACGTGGCCTCGCGCGAGTTAACAGTATCGACGAGGCGTAGCCAGCTGAATTCAATAAGGACTGTGTATATATAGAGCGGGACTCCGCGACAGCGGAAGCGGCAGCCCTCGTGTGAAGCCCTCATCGTGTGAAGACCAAAGAGTGTAAAGACCAGCGACTCTACTCTGCGCGACTCCACATTTCTGCCTGGATGAAGGAACAACACCTTCAACTCAATCTGGCAAAGACAGAACTGCTTGTGGTCTCAGCCAACCCAGCACTTCGACATACTCTCTCCATTCAGCTCGGTTCATCAACCATAACTCCGTCCGGGACTGCCAGGAACCTTGGAGTTGTGATTGATGATCAGCTTAAATTCACTGACCACATTACTGCAACAACCCGGTCCTGCAGATTTGCGCTATACAACATTAGGAAGATTAGACCCTTCCTATCAGAGCAGGCCACACAACTCCTGGTCCAAGCTCTTGTACTCTCCAGACTGGACTACTGTAATTCTCTTCTAGCGGGCCTTCCAGCATCCACTGTTAAACCCTTGCAGCTGATCCAGAACGCAGCGGCGAGAGTGGTCTTCAACGAGCGAAGAGAGCTCATGTCACACCTCTCTTCATCAGTCTTCACTGGCTGCCGATAGCGCGAATCAAATTCAAGGCTCTGGTGCGCCTACAAAGCAACCGCAGGCTCTGCACCAGTATACCTAAACTCACTTGCTCAGACTTACACACCCTCCAGAAGCTTGCGTTCTGCAAGTGAACGACGCCTAGTGGTGCCATCTCAAAGAGGCATGAAATCCCTCACTAGGACCTTTTCCTGGACCGTTCCCACCTGGTGGAATGACCTGCCTGTCTCAGTTCGAGCAGCCGAGTCTGTAGGCATTTTCAAAAAACATCTCAAGACACTTCTTTTCCAGCAGCACTTGACCAATAAAGAATAGCACTTATCACTCTATTCGTTACTGTTTGTTATTTAAAAAAAAAAAAAAAAAAAAAAAAACTGTCCTGTGTTTTGTGTTTCGTGAGACTTGTTACAGCGCTTGCATATTGTTGCCCTTGACTGGTCTTGGTTGCTTCTATTACTCTCATTTGTAAGTCGCTTTGGATAAAAGCGTCTGCTAAATGACTAAATGTAATGTAAATGTAATGTTCCCGCCTGTTACGCCCCCTTCAGAGATGTCTTCTGTCCCCAACGGGCTTCCAAGCTGCCACCCCATCGGCCATGGGACTGCGCCATCGATCTGCTGCCAGGTGAACCAGTGCCCAAAGGTAAGATCTATCCCCTCACACTTCCGGAGGAGAAGGCCATGGAGGATTACATCAAGGAGGCGCTGGAGCAAGGCAACATCCGTCCATCCACCTCCCCTGCTGCTTCAAGTTTCTTCTTCGTGGTGAAAAAGGACGGAGGCTTGCGGCCCTGTATCGACTACCGCGCACTCAATAACATCACCATCAAATTCCGTTATCCCCTTCCTCTCGTCCCAGCTGGCCTGGAAGATCTCCGTGGTGCCACTGTGTTCACGAAGTTGGACCTCCACAGCGCGTATAACCTCATCGGGATACGTGAGGGGGATAAGTGGAAGACCGCCTTTGTCACGCCCACAGGACACTACGAGTACCTCGTGATGCCATATGGACTCACCAACGCCTCCAGATTGCCATCCGGTCCTGGCCAACCCCATCATCTGTCAAGGAACTCCAACGATTCCTAGGATTTGCCAATTTCTACCAACGCTTCATCCAAAACTACAGCTCCATCGCCAGCCCCCTCACCAGCCTTCTCTGCAACAGGCCCAAGTCTCTGTCCTGGACCCCATCCGTCACCCAAGCCTTCCAGACCCTGATGGACGCCTTCACGACAGCTGACGGAGGTCCCCAATTCATCTCCAAGGTATGGAAAGCCTTCTTCTCGCTCCTAGGTGTGACCGTAAGCCTCACGTCAGGATACCATCCCCAGATGAACGGGCAGATGGAAAGGAAAATCCAGGAGATTGGCTGTGTCATCTGTACCTTCTGTCACGGCCACCAGCACTCCTGGAACCAGTTCCTTGGATGGGCCGAGTACGCACAGAACTCCCTCCTACAACCCAACACCGGCCTGACCCCGTTCCAGTGCGTACTCGGCTATCAACCTCCCCTCTTCCCGTGGTCCGGGGAACCCTCCGACGTCCCTGCGGTGGTTTACTAGTTCCGGGAGAGTGAGAGGGTCTGGGACTCAGCCCACCATCAACTTCAACGGGCCCTCTGCAGACGCAGGATGACAGCCGAAATTCGCTCAGAAGCACCGACGTTCCAGGTGGGGCACCTGGGACATCAGACTGCGTCTGCAGTGCAAGAAGTTGAGTCCCAGATTCATATAACGCTTTTAACAATGCAGATTGTTTCAAAGCAAGTTCACAGTGTTAAACAGGAAAATAATGCAACAGGATTTTATTTAGCCGTATAGCCGTTCTGGAGAAAACGGTGGTGTCATCAGTTCATTTAAATTATCATACAGTAACAATGTGGGCTTTAGATCAGTAATTACATCAGTAATTTAGTTTAATAATCAGATTTATTTGGATATTTTGTTGAAAAATGTAGTGTCCCTCAATGTCTTTAAGCAGCATCACAATAATGTTCTGAAAGCAGGTTTTACAGTCTGTCATGAAGCTCAGTGCAAATAGTCCATGACTGTGTATACTGGGTTTTCAACTCTGGTCCTCGAGGTCCACTGTCCTAATCAGCCCTTGTGAACTTAGTACTGCAAATATGTGTTTTGACAGAGAACAAGATAAATATCAGGCAGAAAACGAGCAAAACATTAACAGAAAAACTAATTTGGTCACAGAGGAGATACAGGATGAACCATACACAAGAATGTGTGGATTATCAAAAATACAACACATTTATAAGACATAAAATATCTCTGCAACAAAAGCTAAAGTACAAGCAGGTGAAATGTTTGGAAATGTATTTTGGCACAGCAAAGCACCAGTTTCACCAAAATGATATACAGTGCACAGCATTAATGAGTCTGAAACATAACACATCCAGCAATTACTCTGAACTTAGAAGACATGTTAGAGTTCTTTAGAGATATAATGTTCCAGGAAATCAGTTTGACCAATTACCAAAGAAGCATGTTCAAATTATTCAGGAAAATAAGATTTTCTTATCAAAGTGATAAAATGTGTTGCAAAAATGAGTACACCCTCCTGAAAGTTACTAAATAAAACTAAATAATTTTTTCTGGTGTAAGTTTAAGGCAATTTTTGATCAACAGGTAAATATGTTTAACCAAAACATTTAAAGAGAAGTAATTTATTATTTACACCGTGTGAACATATCTCCGATACGATTCTCTATAAAAAACAATCGGATTGCTTTGATATTGCTACTTATATCCGAACTTCCGCTACTAGCCGTAGACCGCTAGCATTGCACGCGTGGTAACTTATTTACACCCATAACCACTGAAACTCATAATTCGCCATTGTAGCACATCTACTACAATGGTGAATAACTCGGATGTGTGTCTAATGTTACCTTTGAGTGCAGGTGAGGACACGTTCGAGCTGCATTCGGTGCAGTTGGAGTTGGAGTCGTTGGACAAGCAGATTCGCGAACTACAAGACAGACGAGCCGTGCTGAGAGAGACGATCAGCGCTGGAAACATCACGCGCAGATGCTCACAAGTCAGTGGTTAGTAACCTTTTGACTCCGACCTCGTCTACTCCGTGTGTTTCTCTGCACAGGACCCAAGCACCCAGGACGCGATCATCCCTGGTTTCGTTCACTCCGGCACCGACACAGCACCATGGACCCTGGGTGTTTCCACAGCGGAAGACGTGAGCCAGGACCAGAGCAAGGACCTCTCCACCCCTCCCGGTCTTCGAGATCTCCACTCAGAACCGCTTCTCCCCTCTTCGTGAGACGGAACGCGACGCTGTGGTCATCGGTACTTCCATCGTCCGGCATGTCCGCGCTACTTCAGGTAAAGGTAAGGTGCACACTCACTGCTTTCCTGGTGCTCGTGTTCTCGATGTTGCTGCGCAGGTTCCCGAGATCCTGAACGGTGACGAGCGCATCGGAGCTGTCGTGCTGCACATGGGAACGAACGACACCAGGCTGCGGCAGACGGAGATTCTGAAGAAGGACTACAGGAGTCTGGTCGAGACGGTGCGCAGAACATCGCCTGAAGCAACGATCATCGTGTCTGGACCCCTTCCCACGTACCGACTAGGACATGAAAGGTTTAGTAGATTACTTGCTCTAAATGAATGGTTAATGTCATGGTGTAATGAACAGAAGCTGCTCTTTTCTTAAACTAGGTCTTCTAAACATTAGATCGCTCACACCTTAGGTGGTTATTGTAAATGAAATGGTCACAGATAATAGTCTCGATGTACTTTGCCTTACTGAAACCTGGCTTAAGCCAAATGATTATTTCGGTCTTAATGAGTCTACTCCACCAGGATACTGTTATAAGCATGAGCCCCATCTGATTGGTCGTGGCGGTGGTGTTGCAACAATCTATAGAGATATTCTTAATGTTACTCAGAAAACAGGTCACAGGTTTAATTAGTTTGAAGTGCTAGTGCTAAATGTTACCCTCTTAGATGTAAGAAAGAAAACCGTATTATCTCTAGCCTTGGCTAGTGTATATAGACCTCCAGGGCCCTATGCTGATTTCCTAAAAGAGTTTGCAACCTTTCTCTCAGATCTATTGGTCAATGTCGATAAAGCATTAATTGTTGGAGATTTTAACATACTCGTAGATAACACAAATGATGCGTTAGGGGCTGCGTTTACAAACCAATATTAATCTCCTTTGGGGTCAAGCAAAACGTCACTGGTCCCACTCATCGTCTTAATCACACACTAGATTTAATTATATCACATGGAACCAACCCAACCGATATAGAAATTATACCGCAAAGTGATAATGTCACTGACCATTACATGGTAACTTGCATACTGCGTACTGCTGAAATCTGTCATGTTGCGCCACGTTATCGACCAGGCAGAACGATCCTTCCAACCACTATAGATAGATTCTCAAATAGCTTACCTGATCTGTCTCAGCTGCTCAGTGAATCCAAACTAACAGATGAACTAGAGGAAATGACTAGCACTATGAGCACCATTTTCTCTAGCACATTAGAAATTGTTGCACCAATTAGATTAAAAAAGGTTAGAGAGAAAACTAAAGCACCATTGTACAACATTGCTACACATGTTATCAAGAGAGAAACTCGTAACTTAGAGCGTAAATGGAAACAAACTAATTTAGAGGTCTTTAGAATCGCATGGAAAGATAGTACGTCACGTTATAAAAGGCCTAAAAGCAGCCAGGGCTGAGCATCTCCGCAAACTAATAGAAAATAACCAAAATAATCCAAGGTTTTTATTTAACACCGTGGCTAAACTAACAAATAAACAAGCATCGCCTGAGCAAAATATTCCGTTACAATTTAGTAGTAATGATTTTATGAATTTCTTCACTGAGAAAATAGAAAGCATCAGAAACAGAATTGTAAATGTACAATCTTAATGATGTCTTATGATTCAACCTCAATTATCGCCCCTCAAGAACTACTACACCGCTTTACAACTATAGGACAGGAAGAGCTAAATAAACTTATCATTGCATCTAAACCAACAACATGTTTATTAGATCCAATCTAAACTACTGAAAGAGCTGTTACCTGTAGTGGAAGAGCCTTTTCAATATTATTAACTCGTCTTTATCTTTAGGTCATGTTCCAAGAATATTCAAGTTGGCAGTCATAAAACCTCTCATTAAGAAGCCACAATTAGATCATAATAACCTAGCAAATTACAGACCCATTTCAAATCTTCCATTTATGTCTAAAATACTAGAAAAAGTTCAATTGTGCTCTTTCTTGCAAGAAAATTATATCTATGAAAAATTTCAATCAGGATTCAGGCCGCATCATAGCACAGAAACTGCGCTCGTTAAAATCACAAATGATTTACTTCTAGCTTCTGACCAAGGCTGTATCTCAATACTAGTTCTACTCGATCTTAGTGCTGTCGATACTATAGATCATAAAATACTCTTAGATCGACTTCAAAATTACACTGGTGTTCAGGGAAAGGCATTAAACTGGTTTAGATCGTACTTGTCAGACCGCTACCATTTTGTCTGTCTAAATGGGGAAAAATCAAAGATAACGTCAGTAGACTATGGGGTGCCGCAAGGATCTGTGTTAGGCCCTCTGCTATTCTCAATATATATGCTGCCACTTGGTAATATTATAAGAAAACATGGAATTAATTTCCACTGTTATGCTGATGACACTCAATTATATATTTCATCACAACCAGATGAAAACGCTAAATTATCTAAACTGACAGCGTGTGTTGAAGATATTAAATACTGGATGACGTGTAATTTTCTGCTATTAAATTCAGATAAAACAGAGGTATTACTTATTGGTCCAAAAAACTCCCCACAAAACCTCTCACAATACAACTTTAACTTGGAAGGACGTCCTGTCACTTTATCCACTACAGTAAAAGACCTGGGTGTTATATTAGACCGTGACTTGTCTTTCAAAAACAATATTTTATATGTTACAAGAACGGAATTTTTCCACCTTAGAAACATTGCTAAGCTACGTAACATGCTATCTATTTCTGATGCAGAAAAGTTAGTTCATGCATTCATGACCTCGAGACTAGATTACTGTAATGCTTTATTAGCTGGTTGTCCTGCATCCTCAATAAAAACAAGCTACAGTTAGTCCAAAACGCAGCTGCCAGAGTTCTTACTAGGTCAAGAAAATATGATCACCAAAAAATAGAAAATATAACACCAATTTTATCATCTTTACACTGGTTCCGTATCAATTACAAAGTACTGCTACTGACCTATAAAGCCCTAAATGGTTTAGCTCCAGTGTATTTAACGGATCTTCTCTACAATCCATCGCGCTCTCTAAGATCACTAAACTCGAGGCTTCTGGTCATTCCTAGGATATCTAAGTCCATTAAAGGAGGGAGGGCATTTTCACATTTAGCTCCTAAACTCTGGAATATTCTTCCTGATAGTGTTCGATGTTCGGACTCGCTGTCCCAGTTTAAAACTAGATTGAAGACGCATCTCTTTAGCCAAGCATTCACATTATAATTACCTTTTATACTACTGTTAAATCGGATCAAACGCATTAATATTCTGAACAGCAGCTATGCTAAATATTTCCCATCTGCTTTTCTGTTGTTATCTCGGGACACTAGTCCCGAGGTAAATAGTTCATCAGCTCCAGTTTGTATCCAGCCTCTCATGGAAACGTCAGATGCCCCAACACCTGTGAAGAGACGACTTGACGCCTGTGATGAGACGACTCGACACCTGTGATGAGACGACTCCACGCCTGTGAAGAGACGACTCCACACCTGTGAAGAGACGACTCGACACCTGTGATGAGACGACTCGACACCTGTGATGAGACGACTCCACACCTGTGAAGAGACGACTCGACACCTGTGATGAGACGACTCCACGCCTGTGAAGAGACGACTCCCCACCTGTGATGAGACGACTCCCCACCTGTGAAGAGACGACTCGACGCCTGTGATGAGACGACTCGACGCCTGTGAAGAGACGACTCAACACCTGTGAAGAGACGACTCGACGCCTGTGAAGAGACGACTCGACGCCTGTGAAGATACGACTCGACGCCTGTGAAGAGACGACTCAACGCCTGTGAAGAGACGACTCCACACCTGTGAAGAGACGACTCAACGCCTGTGATGAGACGACTCGACGCCTGTGAAGAGACGACTCAACGCCTGTGAAGAGACGACTCGACGCCTGTGAAGAGACGACTAACGCCTGTGAAGAGACGACTCCACACCTGTGAAGAGACGACTCCCACCTGTGATGAGACGACTCACCTGTGAAGAGACGACTGACGCCTGTGATAAGAGACGACTCAACGCCTGTGAAGAGACGACTCAACACCTGTGAAGAGACGACTGACGCCTGTGAAGAGACGACTGACGACTCGACGCCTGTGAAGAGACGACTCGACGCCTGTGAAGAGACGACTGACGCCTGTGATGAGAAGACTCGACGCCTGTGAAGAGACGACTCGACGCCTGTGAAGAGACGACTCGACGCCTGTGAAGAGACGACTCGACGCCTGTGAAGAGACGACTGACGCCTGTGAAGAGACGACTGACGCCTGTGAAGAGACGACTCAACGCCTGTGAAGAGACGACTCAACGCCTGTGAAGAGACGACTCGACACCTGTGATGAGACGACTCGACACCTGTGAAGAGACGACTCCACACCTGTGAAGAGACGACTCGACACCTGTGATGAGACGACTCCACGCCTGTGAAGAGACGACTCCCCACCTGTGAAGAGACGACTCGACGCCTGTGATGAGACGACTCGACGCCTGTGAAGAGACGACTCGACGCCTGTGAAGAGACGACTCGACGCCTGTGAAGAGACGACTGACGCCTGTGAAGATACGACTCCACGCCTGTGAAGAGACGACTGACGCCTGTGAAGAGACGACTGACGCCTGTGAAGAGACGACTGACGCCTGTGAAGAGACGACTCACGCCTGTGATGAGACGACTGACGCCTGTGAAGAGACGACTAACGCCTGTGAAGAGACGACTCCACACCTGTGAAGAGACGACTCAACGCCTGTGATGAGACGACTCGACGCCTGTGAAGAGACGACTCAACGCCTGTGAAGAGACGACTGACGCCTGTGAAGAGACGACTCAACGCCTGTGAAGAGACGACTCCACACCTGTGAAGAGACGACTCAACGCCTGTGATGAGACGACTCGACGCCTGTGATGAGACGACTAACGCCTGTGATGAGACGACTCGACGCCTGTGAAGAGACGACTCGACGCCTGTGAAGAGACGACTCACGCCTGTGAAGAGACGACTGACGCCTGTGATGAGACGACTGACGCCTGTGATGAGACGACTCACGCCTGTGAAGAGACGACTCAACGCCTGTGAAGAGACGACTGACACCTGTGAAGAGACGACTCGACACCTGTGAAGAGACGACTGACACCTGTGAAGAGACGACTCAACGCCTGTGAAGAGACGACTCAACGCCTGTGAAGAGACGACTCAACGCCTGTGATGAGACGACTCGACACCTGTGAAGAGACGACTCAACGTCTGTGAAGAGACGACTCGACACCTGTGAAGAGACGACTCGACACCTGTGAAGAGACGACTGACGCCTGTGAAGAGACGACTGACACCTGTGATGAGACGACTCGACGCCTGTGATGAGACGACTAACGCCTGTGATGAGACGACTCCCCACCTGTGAAGAGACGACTCAACACCTGTGAAGAGACGACTCGACACCTGTGATGAGACGACTCGACACCTGTGAAGAGACGACTCCCACCTGTGAAGAGACGACTCGACGCCTGTGAAGAGACGACTGACACCTGTGAAGAGACAACTCCCCACCTGTGAAGAGACGACTGACACCTGTGATGAGACGACTGACACCTGTGAAGAGACGACTCCACCTGTGAAGAGACGACTCGACGCCTGTGAAGAGACGACTCACGCCTGTGAAGAGACGACTGACGCCTGTGAAGAGACGACTCGACGCCTGTGAAGAGACGACTCACGCCTGTGATGAGACGACTCGACACCTGTGAAGAGACGACTGACGCCTGTGATGAGACGACTCTGACGCCTGTGAAGAGATCGACTCGACGCCTGTGAAGAGACGACTCGACGCCTGTGAAGAGACGACTCGACGCCTGTGAAGAGACGACTCCACACCTGTGATGAGACGACTCGACGCCTGTGAAGAGACGACTCACACCTGTGATGAGACGACTGACGCCTGTGAAGACGACGACCGACGCCTGTGAAGAGACGACTCCACACCTGTGATGAGATGACTCGACGCCTGTGAAGAGACGACTCACGCCTGTGATGAGACGACTGACGCCTGTGAAGAGACGACTGACGCCTGTGAAGAGATCGACTCAACGCCTGTGAAGAGACGACTGACGCCTGTGAAGAGACGACTCGACACCTGTGAAGAGACGACTCGACGCCTGTGAAGAGACGACTGACGCCTGTGAAGAGACGACTCGACGCCTGTGAAGAGACGACTCGACGCCTGTGAAGAGACGACTCGACGCCTGTGAAGAGACGACTCAACGCCTGTGATGAGACGACTCGACGCCTGTGAAGAGACGACTGACGCCTGTGAAGAGACGACTGACGCCTGTGAAGAGACGACGACTGACGCCTGTGATGAGACGACTGACGCCTGTAGAAGAGACGACTCAACGCCTGTGATGAGACGACTGACGCCTGTGATGAGACGACTGACGCCTGTGAAGAGACGACTGACGCCTGTGAAGAGACGACTCGACGCCTGTGAAGAGACGACTCGACGCCTGTGAAGAGACGACTGACGCCTGTGATGAGATCGACTCGACGCCTGTGATGAGACGACTCGACGCCTGTGAAGAGACGACTGACGCCTGTGAAGAGACGACTGACGCCTGTGATGAGAGACGACTGACGCCTGTGAATGAGACGACTGACGCCTGTGATGAGACGACTCGACGCCTGTGATGAGACGACTGACGCCTGTGAAGAGGCGACTGACGCCTGTGATGAGACGACTCGACGCCTGTGATGAGACGACTCGACGCCTGTGATGAGACGACTGACGCCTGTGAAGAGACGACTGACGCCTGTGATGAGACGACTGACGCCTGTGAGAGAGCGACTGACGCCTGTGATGAGACGACTCGACGCCTGTGATGAGACGACTCGACGCCTGTGAAGAGACGACTGACGCCTGTGATGAGACGACTGACGCCTGTGATGAGACGACTCGACGCCTGTGATGAGACGACTCAGCCTGTGAAGAGATGACTGACGCCTGTTATGAGACGACTGACGCCTGTGATGAGACGACTCGACGCCTGTGAAGAGACGACTCGACGCCTGTGAAGAGACGACTGACGCCTGTGAAGAGACGACTCGACGCCTGTGATGAGACGACTGACGCCTGTGAAGAGATGACTCGACGCCTGTTAAGAGACAACTCGACCTGTGATGAGACGACTCAACGCCTGTGAAGAGACGACTCGACACCTGTGAAGAGACAACTCGACGCCTGTGAAGAGACGACTGACGCCTGTGAAGAGATCGACTCGACGCCTGTGATGAGACGACGACGCCTGTGAAGATCGACACGGCGCCTCAGAAGAGACGACTCGGCGCCTGTGAAGAGCGACTCGGCGCCTGTGAAGAGACGACTCGACGCCTGTGAAGAGACGACTGACGCCTGTGAAGAGACGACTGACGCCTGTTATGAGACGACTCGACGCCTGTGATGAGACGACTCGACGCCTGAAGAGACGACGACTGACGCCTGTGAAGAGACGACTGACACCTGTGAAGAGACGACTCGACACCTGTGAAGAGACGACTCGACGCCTGTGAAGAGACGACTCGACACCTGTGAAGAGACGACTGACACCTGTGAAGAGACGACTCGACGCCTGTGATGAGACGACTCAACGCCTGTGATGAGACGACTCAACGCCTGTTATGAGACAACTCGACGCCTGTGAAGAGACGACTCCACACCTGTGAAGAGACGACTGACGCCTGTGAATGAGACGACTCGACACCTGTGAAGAGACGACTAACGCCTGTGAAGAGACGACTAACGCCTGTGAAGAGACGACCGACGCCTGTGAAGAGACGACTCGACGCCTGTGAAGAGACGACTCGACGCCTGTGAAGAGACGACTGACGCCTGTGAAGAGACGACTCAACACCTGTGAAGAGACGACACGACGCCTGTGATGAGACGACTCAACGCCTGTGAAGAGACGACTGACGCCTGTGAAGAGACGACGCTGTGAAGAGACGACTGACGCCTGTGAAGAGACGACTCGACGCCTGTGAAGAGACGACTGAACGCCTGTGAAGAGACGACTCAACGCTGTGAAGAGACGCACTGAACGCCTGTGAAGAGACGCACTGAACGCCTGTGAAGAGACGACCAACGCCTGTGAAGAGACGACCAACGCCTGTGAAGAGATGACTCGGCGCCTGTTATGAGACAACTCGACGCCTGTGATGAGACGACTCAACGCCTGTGTAGAGACGACTCGGCGCCTGTGAAGAGGCGACTCGGCGCCTGTGAAGAGGCGACTCCCCACCTGTGATGAGACGACTCCACGCCTGTGATGAGACGACTCGGCGCCTGTGATGAGGCGACTCGGCGCCTGTGAAGAGAGGCGACTCGGCGCCTGTGAAGAGGCGACTCAACGCCTGTGAAGAGGCGACTCCACACCTGTGAAGAGACGACTCAACGCCTGTGATGAGACGACTCGGCGCCTGTGATGAGGCGACTCAACGCCTGTGAAGAGAGCGACTCAACGCCTGTGAAGAGACGACTCTACACCTGTGAAGAGACGACTCAACGCCTGTGAAGAGGCGACTCAGCGCCTGTGAAGAGGCGACTCAGCGTCTGTGAAGAGACGACTCGGCGCCTGTGAAGAGACGACTCAACGTCTGTGAAGAGACGACTCGACGCCTGTTATGAGACAACTCGACGCCTGTGAAGAGATGACTCGACACCTGTGAAGAGACGACTCAACGCCTGTGATGAGACGACTCCACGCCTGTGAAGAGATGACTCGACACCTGTGAAGAGACGACTCGACGCCTGTGATGAGACGACTCGACACCTGTGAAGAGACGACTCGACGCCTGTGAAGAGACGACTCAACGCCTGTGAAGAGATGACTCGACGCCTGTTATGAGACAACTCGACGCCTGTGATGAGACAACTCAACACCTGTGAAGAGACGACTCGACGCCTGTGAAGAGACGACTCAACGCCTGTGAAGAGACGACTCGACGCCTGTGAAGAGACGACTCTACGCCTGTGAAGAGACGACTCAACGCCTGTGATGAGACGACTCAACGCCTGTGAAGAGACGACTCAACGCCTGTGAAGAGACGACTCTACGCCTGTGAAGAGACGACTCAACGCCTGTGATGAGACGACTCAACGCCTGTGAAGAGATGACTCTACGCCTGTGAAGAGACGACTCTACGCCTGTGAAGAGACGACTCAACGCCAGCGTTGTTATGGCCTAAATTAATACATGATTGATTAACCTTTTCTAACATTTTTCTTTAACATTCTCTTTCTAACATTTTTCAGTGTACATTTAGGAAATGCACTTTCTGTAAAGCTGCTTTGAAACAATGTGTATTGTGAAAAGCGCTATACAAATATATTTGAATTGAATTGAATATCCAGGGCTAGCTCTAATCCTGGAAGGATATCGTCCTGTACCTTGTGCGGTCGGCTGGCATACCTTCAGACTTTCTGGTGTGGCCGTTTAACGTTCAGAGCGTGGAGATGCATGTACAGGTCCTTCTAAAAAAATTTGCATATTGTGATAAAAGTCCATTATTTTCCATAATGTAATGATAAAAATTAAACTTCCATATATTTTAGATTCATTGCACACCAACTGAAATATTTCGGGTCTTTTATTGTTTTAATACTGATGATTTTGGCATAAAGGTTATGAAAACCCAAAATTCCTATCTCAAAAAATTTGCATATAATAAAAGAAAAGTGTTTTTAATACAAAAAAAAAGTCAACCTTCAAATAATTATGTTCAGTTATGCACTCAATACTTGGACGGGAATCCTTTTGCAGAAATCCAGTCTACCTACTGCTGCTACTGCATGCGTCAGTGTTTGTAGCTCTGTATAGCTGCGTTTGAATCTCTATTTGATATATTTTCTTTGTAATCTATACTGCTAAAAATAACTTACTCATCACCATATATTGTTTAATATAGCCTATCAAGTTAAATCTGACATCATTAGCTTTTAATCTAAATCACTACAGTATCACTTCAGACAGAACATTGTAGTCTCACTGAGGAAAAATTACACTCATTCACTGCTATAGGAGGAGAAGAATTGGCTAAACTTGTTAAATCATCAAAATCAACAACATGTATGCTTGACCCTATACCGACTAGGCTATTAAAAGAGATGCTTCCAGAGGTCATAGATCCTCTGCTTAATATTATTAATTCATCCTTGACATTAGGATATGTACCAAAAACTTTTAAGTTGGCTGTAATTAAACCACTTATTAAAAAAACGCAACTTGATCCTAAAGAATTAGTCAATTACAGACCAATCTCGAATCTACCGTTTCTATCAAAAATATTAGAAAAGGCAGTGTCTTCACAATTATGTTCCTTTTTAGAAAGAAATTGTATATGTGAGGATTTCCAGTCAGGATTTAGACCGTATCATAGTACTGAGACTGCTCTAATTAGACCCACTTCCCATAACACCTGATGTACTCGTTACATCATAAAAAGAGTGGCATCCACACTAATGTTAGTCTCTCTGTTTATCCCGAGGTTTACTGCAGTCGGCCGGATCCAGGCCGTGTCCGGATCGGATGGTGGACCTGCATCTGGACATGACCAGCTCATCCTGGAGTGTCTGCTGAGACAGTGTCCATTAGTGTCTCCTCTGAATTCGCCTCACCGGAACGTCATCCTCAATTAACCCGTCTCCAGCGCAATAACTCCGATCTTTCAAGTATTCATATTCTTGTGTAATCGACGCACCATCCTAAATGAACCCGTCTCGTGCGTCATACCCAAAATTTCGAATATTCCTATCTAATATGATTTATGACCTGCAAGGTTGCCAGAGTAATAATTATACACTGTTAATAATAGGCCAGAGGAGAACTGGCACCCCGACTGAGTCTGGTTTCTCCCAAGGTTTATTTTTCTCCATCATGCCCTGATGGAGTTTTGGTTCCTTGCCACTGTCGCCTTTGGCTTGGCTTGCTCAGTTGGGGACACTCAAATTATGATCCAAGTTACTCAACTAAATATACAAATAGAATTTATTAATTTGGTCATATATAATTCTATAAACTATCCAAATTAAACTAGCCAAATCAAATTTTGTTGCAATGTTGTCCTGTTTAACACTGAGAAGCTGCTTTGAAACAATCGTCATTGTAAAAGCGCTATATAAATAAAGTTGATTGATTGATTGAAATGACTATGTTATGAGGAAAACACTCGGACGGTGTGTGAAATAGTATTACAATAAGGGAAAAGTGCCCATAGTTACCAAATTACCATTTATAGTGTTCAAATATAGGCATCATTGTGACACTTATCGCTACATGTTTTTTCAGGTTAGAGCTGGAATTCTTTTATGCTGACTTGCTGAGATGTCAGTTTGTTTCGGTGCACACAGCATGCATCGTATTATGAAACTATTCTGTGAAGACTGAGCTTGAGGCCACGGGTGATCTGCCTCCTGTAGCTCACACACATCTTCCTCTGCTTCGGCCATCATCTTCCGACTAAACGCGCAGTAATTATAAGCGGGTGATGCGCAGCCACGACTTGCGAAGCCGCGTGTAGTTCGGTTCGGCGTTGCTGTGTGTGTGGGGAAGTCCATGTCTCTCTCTCCCTCTCCTCAGCCTGCTGCTGCTTAAATGCAGTCTCTCCACGCCAATTCCTGCAATCAGACACAGGTGTTACTCGTCTGCACTTGACCAACTTACTCCCCGCTCGGCTCCTTTCTCTCTCTTCCGCTGCAGACTTCGCGGGGCCACGCCCCACCCCATCGCCACATACCCCCACCGCCCGACTCAGGCCGGGAGCCATCTGGCCTGCGGCCTCACCTCCCCCTCCTGAAGAGAAGTCAGCCACAGCCATCTGAGCACCCGGCCTGTGGACCACCTTGAACTTAAAAGGTTGTAACGCTAGATACCAACGGGTGATCCGCGCGTTGGTATCCTTCATGCGGTGGAGCCACTGCAAGGGGGCGTAGTCCGAACAGAGGGTGAACTCTCGCCCCAGGAGGTAGTAGCGAAGGGTGAGGACAGCCCACCTGATGGCCAAACACTCCTTCTCTATGGTGCTGTACATCGTCTCTCTCTTAGAGAGCTTCCGACTGATGTACAGCACCGGCCGCTCCTCACCCTCCACCTCCTGGGACAGGACTGCGCCCAGCCCCCTGTCCGATGCGTCCGTCTGCAGGAGAAAAGGGAGAGAAAAGTTCGGAGCCTGTAAGGCGGGCCACCACACAGAGCAGCCTTTATCTGGGTGAAAGCCTGCTGGCACCGCTCCGTCCACTGAACTGTATCTGGTACTTCCTTTTTAGTTAGATCAGTCAGCGGGCTAGCAAGGTCCGAATAATTAGGCACAAACCTTCTGTAGTATCCTGCTAGCCCCAGGAACTGTCTAACCTCCTTTTTGGTCTTGGGTCTCGGGCAGGTCGCAACTGCAGCGGTCTTGTCAATTTGGGGGCACCTGCCCATGACCCAAGTGGAAGCCCAGATATCTTACTTCCACCCGCCCAATTGCACGCTTCTTCGGTTTGGCCGTGAGCCCCGCCCTTCGCAGCGACTTTAGGACAGCTCGCAAATGCTGCATATGACGCTGCCAGTCCGCACTATAGATGATGATATCATCCAGATAGGCAGCGGCATATGCAGCGTGCGGCCGGAGAATCCTGTCCATCAGTCGCTGGAAGGTTGCAGGGGCCCCGAACAAGCCGAACGGAAAGGTAACAAATTGGTGTAACCCAAACAGCGTGGTGAAAGCGTTTTTTTCTTTGGACATCGGAGTTAAGGGGATCTGCCAATAACCTTTTGTCAAGTCCAGTGTCGAATAAAATCGAGCGGTCCCTAGCCGATCAAGCAATTAAATCGACCCTTGGCATTGGATAAGCATCAAACTTCGACACCGAGTTGACTTTTCGATAATCCACACAGAAGCGTTCCAGGCCTTCCGGTTTGGGAACCAAAACTATCGGGCTCGCCCAGTCACTGTTGGACTCTTCTATCACTCCCATGTCTAGCATTGCCTCTAATTCTGTCTGAACTATTTTCTTTTTGTGTTCAGGCAAGCGGTACGGCCGGCTGCGAACCACCACCCCCGGCTCGGTCTCAACGTGGTGTTGAATAAGGTCTGTTCGACCCGGTAGGGGTGAGAAAACGTCAGCAAACTCAGTTTGTAAATGTTTCACGTCGGTGAGCTGCGAGGGCGAGAGGTGGTCACCCCCCGTGGCCAGAGCGATGGATTGAGGCTTTTGGACCGCCTCTGGCCCGAGATCCTCCTCCCCACTCACTACCGTCGCCAGCATCACCAACTCCGCCTCCGACCATTTTTTAAGGAGGTTGAGGTGGTAAATTTGACGAGCCCCGTCCCTATCTGAGCGAACAACCTCATAGTTAAGATCCCAGACTCGCCGTGTGACCACGAAGGGCCCTTGCCACTTTGCGAGTAATTTAGAGCTAGACGTGGGGAGTAATACAAGCACCTTATCTCCCGGTGAAAATTGTCGCAGCCGGCACCTCTGTTGTACAGCTGTCTCTGTCTGTCTTGAGCCTGTAACAAATTCTCCATGGATAGCCGCCCCAAAGTGTGGAGTTTTGTTCTCAGATCCAAGACATATTGAATTTCGTTCTTGCTTGCCGAAGGCCCGTCCATCCCAAGCCTCTCTAAGGACATCCAGCACCCCCCGTGGTTGGTGTCCATAGAGCAGCTCGAAGGGGGAACTCCCCGTGGAGGCTTGGGGGACCTCGCGGACAGCGAACAACAGCGGTTCCAGCCATTTATCCCAATTTTTGGCGTCCTCGTGAACAAACTTTTGAATCATGGCTTTCAAAGTGCGATTAAAGCGTTCGACCAGCCCGTCTGTTTGTGGGTGATAGACGCTGGTCCGAATCGCTTTAATGCCCAATAATTCGTAAAGTTCGCGGATTGTCCGTGACATAAACGGCGTGCCTTGATCGGTGAGAATCTCTTTGGGGATTCCCACCCGGGAGATTAACGAAAACAGCGCGCTCGCGACACTTTTCGCCGAGATCGTGCGGAGCGGGACTGCTTCGGGATATCGTGTTGCGTAGTCCACTAGTACCAACGCAAACCGATGCCCTCTTGCTGACCATTCTAATGGCCCGATGAGGTCCATACCAATTCTTTCGAAGGGGACCTGCATCAACAGAAGGGGGCACAATTGTGCTTTTGGGGTGGCGGCGGGTTCACCAGCTGACATTCACAAGGCGTACACCACCTGCGTACATTCTAGTGAATGCCCGGCCAAAAAGCCGGGCCATTAGTCGGTTTAGTGTAGCCGTTTGTCCTAAATTGCCCGGCCATTGGATTAGCGTGAGCCGCCTGGAAAAGCATTTCCCGACGGCTTTTGGGTACTAATAACTGCATTGTATCTTGTTTTGACTGGGCGTCTTGGGTCACCCGATACAAGCGATCTTTCATCACTGCAAAATACGGATAGGAAAGCAGTTGGTCAGGGTGTACGAGGTGGCCGTCGATGGAACGGACCTGCGGGAACGGGTTTTTGAGCGTCTCATCCTGGGACTGCTCCCGGGGAAAGTCTGAAAAGATGTGAGTTCTCATCGCGCTCTGTTCCCCCGGTGGTCCCTAATCCACCTCACCCGCCTGAGCCACCGTTACCTTCCTATTTAGTTTCTTTTCCCAAGAGGCATCCGCACACAAGCACCGTAATAATCTATTAAACGCGGGCCAATTTGTTCCCAGAATTAGCGGATGCCGGAGATGCGGGTTAACTGCCACCTCCACACTATGCTTTTGTCCCCTGAATTGAATATCCACGGGCACCAACGGATAGTTCACGACTTCCCCGTGCACACACCTCACCTTAACCATGCGGCTGTTATCCAATGCCTTAGGTGGAATCATGCTTTGATGTATTGAGGTCTGGTTACAACCTGAATCCACCAAAGCCTGATATGTACCCCCCTTGATACTCACAGGTATCTGGTACAGGACAGCTTGATCGAGGGCGGCTTGCGGCGCATCGGGGACCCTGACCAGTGTCCCCACCTCCATCACAGGACACCGGTCGATGAAATGCCCGGGGTCCCCGCAACGCCAACAAGCCGGCCCAGGCCTCCCCGCTGCCCTAGTGGCTGGAAGCGGGTCCGCGAGTTGGCGTGGAGAGAGTACCGGGGATGACGTGGACGGAAGGGGGTCCGGGTTCACTCCCCCTCGGACGGCCCCCCTGTCCTCCACCGTGGCGCTGTTCTGGGCTGCCCCGCTGCTCGTGCCCTGGGAAGAGGGACAGGCTTAGAAGGAGGGGGGAGAGGGGAAGGAGACGGAGAAGAGAGAAAGAGAGAGAGAGAGAGAGAGAGAGAGAAGCGTCTGGAAGGGGCTCGGCGACCCCGTGGCACGCCACCATTTGGTCCTCCGCCAGCTGGATGGCCTGGTCAGGCGACGTCGGGTGGTGGCACTGGACCCACTGCGCTGTCTTCCTCGGCAGCCTCGCGATGAACTGCTCCAGTACCACATGATCGATGACTTCCTCACGTCGCTTCCATCGGCCATCAGCCACTTGCGGCACGAGTCCCGGAGCTGGTGCGCGAAGAGGAAGGGCCGGCCGAACTCCTCCAGAGCCAGCGAGCGGAAGCGTTGACGATGTTGCTCGAGGGTCCGGCCGACCCGCTGCAGGATGGCGCGCTTGAGGTCGTCGTAGACCAGGAGGTTCTGGACTGGCAGCTGGTGTGCGGCTACCTGCGCTTCTCCTGACAACAGCGGCAGGAGCCGCATAGACCAGTCCTCCTTGGGCCGCCCCCGCGCCTCGGCGGACCTCTCGAAGAGGTCGATAAACGCCTCCGGGTCGTCCACCGGTCCCATCTTCGAGAGGGAGATGGTGGCGGCCGAGTCGCAGGTGGATTTGGGGGCGGCCCGAACCTCCTGGCCGATCAAGCTCCGGAACAGCTCGCGGTCTTCATGCTGGGCCTGGAGGAGCGCCTCAAACCTCATTTGTTGCTCCTCCCTGACGGCCCGCAGATCTTGTTGCGTTTCTTGGTGAAGACCGGCGAGCGATTGTACAATGTCCGCAAGTGGGGTGCGTGACGGAGGTTCCATGGCGGCGGCGAACTTCTTCCTTCCTGGGTTTCGGCACCAGTGTAGTTCGGTTCGGCATTGCTGTGTGTGTGGGGAAGGAAGAAGACGGGGTCGGCGTGACTGGGACTAGCGGACTCTTTATTTCTCATACACAATAGTAAACACAAAGGACGCTCGTGGGCGTATAACTTCACACTCATAAACTCTCAGAACAGTATCACTCGATTTCTACGCCCCCCCGCCACACCACGCCTCTCCCACGTTTCGCGACACTGAGCCTGGCCCCTCCTCTAACATTATCCTAATTGTTGATGACGCACTGGAGACACTGAGCCTGGCCCCTCCTCTAACACTATGATCGATTGCTCCCTGATCGATTGCTCCAGTCTACCTACTGCTGCTGCTGCATGCGTCAGTGTTTGTAGCTCTGTATAGCTGCGTTTGAATCTCTATTTGATATATTTTCTTTGTTATCTATACTGCTAAAAATAACTTACTCATCACCATATATTGTTTAATATAGCCTATCAAGTTAAATTTGACATCACTAGCTTTTAATCTAAATCACTACCACGTGTTAGCTTTTCGCTAGCCTGGTAGCTTTCCATCCCGGCACCCGGGTCTCCTGTTTTCTGAGTTCATTAGACAACTGTGGTGAGTTGGATTATTAAATAGACTCCATCAAACAAAGTAAGTGGAGTAAGTTGTGTGGTAAGTTTTGGATTCATCAACAAATACGGTAAGCCATGTCTTCTTCTCCTGTCATTGTCACTTGCACTGCATGCTACATGTTTAGCATATCTATCTCCGTTGGCGAACAGGGCTTCACATGTGTTAAATGTAAGGAATTAATCAGGCTGACGGAGAAGATTTCAGATTTAGAGACACGCATCCAGACTTTATGTGAGAGTAGTGAGAATGGTACAGCTTTTGGATGCGACTAGCTTAGTGAACACTCATTGTTTGGTTCCGGCTGAGCCCCCGCAGCAGGGCAATTGGGTGACTGTGAGACAGCATAGTCGCGGATCTAAAAACCACTCTGCCGTTCCGATTAGAACATCAAACAGGTTCTCCCCACTCAGTGATGCACCCACTGAGGATCCTGTTGAAAGTGCCCTAGTTATTGGCGATTCTATTACACGGAACGTAAAAATAGTGACACCAGCCACCATAGTCATATGTTTACCGGGAGCCAGAGCGCCTGACATCAAAGCAAATTTAAAAGTGCTGGCTAAAGCTAATCGTGAATTCTCTAAGATTATTATTCACGTCGGCACTAATGATGTTCGACTTCGTCAGTCGGAGATCACCAAAATTAACATTAAAGAGGTGTGTAAACTCGCAAGTACGATGTCACCGGCAGTCTGTTTATCTGGCCCCCTCCCTGTTAAAAGGAGTGATGAAATAGTTAGCAGATTATCATCACTCAATGGCTGGTTGTCTAAGTGGTGTCCGCAAAATAACATAGGGTTCATAGACAATTGGAAAAGTTTTTGGGGCATTCATCCTACCCGGGCTGGTGCTGCTCTTCTCTCTAGTAATTTGGCACATAATCTTAGAGCTAAACCTTGACTCACTGGGGCCCAGGTCAGGAAGCAGACAAACTGGCTAAACCAACCGTCTGCTAGCTGTCTCACGTCACCAGAGTCAGCTAAATCCCAGCACATAGAGACGCTTTCAACTAGATATTATCACATAGAGACTGTGTCTGTTCCCCGAATCAGTAAATACAAAAAACTATCAAAACCATTCAACAGTAAAAATTTAATTGATGTCCAACAAATAAACAACAGATATAATACGGATGAACAATTGATAAATCTCGGGTTGCTGAATATTCGATCCCTTTCGCCAAAAACGCTTATTGTTAATGATATGATTATAGATCATAACCTAGATGTGCTGTGTTTGACAGAAACCTGGCTAAAACCTGACGACTACATTACTTTAAATGAGTCCACTCCCCAAGATTATTGTTATAAACACGAGCAACGTCTGAAAGGAAAAGGGGGAGGTGTTGCTGTAATTTATAATGATAACTTCAGTATTACTCCGAAGTCTAGTTTCAAATATAATTACTTTGAAGTTTTGGTGCTTTATGTAACATTGTGTAGTGTAAATGATAAATCCCGTTTGACATTTGTGTTGGCTACTGTATACAGGCCACCAGGGCACAATACAGACTTTATCAAAGAATTTGCTGGTTTTCTATCAGAGGTAGTACTGGCTGCAGATAAAGTACTAATTGTTGGTGATTTTAATATCCATGTTGACAATGAAAAGACGCATTGGGATTGGCATTTAAAGACATTATAAACTCTATTGGAGTTAGACAACACGTATCTGGACCCACTCATCGCCTTAATCATACTTTAGATCTAATACTGTCACATGGACTAAATGTTGATACCATTAAAATTCTGCAGCAGAGCGATGACATCTCAGATCATTACCTAATATCATGTATACTTAATATAGCTAAGGCTGCAAAGCCATCCCTCTTCAAATATGGCAGGACTATAACCGCTGCGACTAAAGATTGCTTTATACATAATCTTCCTCATCAGTTCCATCTCCTCAGAATTACAGATAGCCAAGAGGAACTTGATGTTGCAACAGAAACTACTGACTCTCTTTACTAGCACTTTAGACATAGTTGCTCCTCGGCGCTTAAAGAAGATTAAAGCAAATAATCCAACGCATGGTACAACGAGCACACTCGGGCCCTTAAAACAGCAGCCAGAAAAATGGAGCGCAGCTGGAAGAAAACAAAACTGGAGGTTTTTCGCAATTTGTGGAAAGAGAGCATGATTGCATACAGAAAGGCCATAAAACTGCTAGATCTGCTTATTTCTCAACTCTTTTAGAAGAAAACAAACACAACCCTAGGTATTTATTCGATACAGTGGCTAAATTAACAAAGGATAAAGCTTCAACTTCTGACGTTTGTAAACAACACAGCAGTAATGACTTTATGAACTTCTTTACTAGTAAGATTGATAACATTAGGAATAAAATTATAACCATGCAGCCGTCTACTACAGTATCACTTCAGACAGAACATTGTAGTCTCACTGAGGAAAAATTACTCTCATTCACTTCTATAGGAGGAGAAGAATTGGCTAAACTTGTTAAATCATCAAAATCAACAACATGTATGCTTGACCCTATACCGACTAGGCTATTAAAAGAGATGCTTCCAGAGGTCATAGATCCTCTGCTTAATATTATTAATTCATCCTTGACATTAGGATATGTACCAAAAACTTTTAAGTTGGCTGTAATTAAACCACTTATTAAAAAACCGCAACTTGATCCTAAAGAATTAGTCAATTACAGACCAATCTCGAATCTACCGTTTCTATCAAAAATATTAGAAAAGGCTGTGTCTTCACAATTATGTTCCTTTTTAGAAAGAAATGGTATATGTGAGGATTTCCAGTCAGGATTTAGGCCGTATCATAGTACTGAGACTGCTCTAATTAGAGTTACAAATGATTTACTCTTATCATCTGATCGTGGTTGTATCTCTCTATTAGTGTTACTCGATCTTAGCGCTGCATTCGATACTATCGATCACAATATTCTTTTGAATAGACTCGAAAATTATGTTGGCATTAGTGGAACTGCATTGGCATGGTTTAAATCTTACTTATCTGACCATTATCAGTTTGTAGCAGTAAATGAAGAGATGTCACACCGATCACAAGTTCAGTATGGAGTACCGCAAGGCTCAGTGTTAGGACCTTTTCACCCTGTACATGCTACCACTGGGAGATATCATTAGGAAGCATGGCGTTAGTTTTCATTGTTATGCTGATGATACTCAGCTCTATATTTCTTCACACCCTGACGAAACTTACCAATTCACAAGATTAACGGAATGCATAGCTGATATTAAAAATTGGATGAATAGTAATTTCCTGTAACTTAATTCAGATAAAACTGAATTTTTAATTAGTGGACAGAAAAGCTCCACAAGTAGTGCCCTAGAATACTGTCTAACCCTCGATGACTGCTCTGTCAAGTCCTCGTCGTCAGTGAGGATCCTGGGTGTGCTCTTTGATACCAATCTCTCGTTTGAAAGCCATGTTTCTAGCATCTGTAAAACTGCATTCTACCATCTTAAAAATATATCTAAATTACATCACATGCTTTCAATGCAAAATGCTGAACAATTAGTACATGCATTCATGAGCTCAAGGCTAGACACGCTCTGTCAGTTTAAATCTAGACTAAAAACACATCTCTTTACTATGGCATACACATAGAACATTTTTAACTTTCTTTATTCAAATCAAATGACTGATTGTTAGGCTGCATTAACTAGGTCAGCCGGAACCGGGAACACTTCCCATAACACCTGATGTACTCGTTACATCATAAAAAGAGTGGCATCCACACTAATGTTAGTCTCTCTGTTTATCCCGAGGTTTACTGCAGTCGGCCGGATCCAGGCCGTGTCCGGATCGGATGGTGGACCTGCATCTGGACATGACCAGCTCATCCTGGAGTGTCTGCTGAGACCGTGTCCATTAGTGTCTCCTCTGAATTTGCCTCACCGCACGCGTCATCCCTCAATTAACCCGTCTCTGGCACAATAACTCCGATCTTTCAAGTATTCATATTCTTGTGTAATCGACGCGCCATCCTAAATGAGCCCGTCTCGTGCGTCATACCCAAAATTTCGAATATTCCTCTCTAATATGATTTATGACCTGCAAGGTTGCCAGAGTAATAATTATACACTGTTAATAATAGGCCAGAGGAGAACTGGCACCCCGACTGAGTCTGGTTTCTCCCAAGGTTTATTTTTCTCCATCATGCCCTGATGGAGTTTTGGTTCCTTGCCACTGTCGCCTTTGGCTTGGCTTGCTCAGTTGGGGACACTCAAATTATGATCCAAGTTACTCAACTAAATATACAAATAGAATTTATTAATTTGGTCATATATAATTCTATAAACTATCCAAATTAAACTACCCAAATCAAATTTTGTTGCAATGTTGTCCTGTTTAACACTGTGAAGCTGCTTTGAAACAATCGTCATTGTAAAAGCGCTATATAAATAAAGTTGATTGATTGATGGATTGACTATCATAAATGTTGATGATGCACTGGAGAGACTGAGCCTGGACCCTCCCCTAACACTATCATAATCCCATCTCTTGCGTGATACCCAAAATTTCGAATATTCCTCTCTAATATGATTTATGACCTGCAAGGTTGCCAGAGTAATAATTATACACTGTTAATAATAGGCCAGAGGAGAACTGGCACCCCGACTGAGTCTGGTTTCTCCCAAGGTTTATTTTTCTCCATCATGCCCTGATGGAGTTTTGGTTCCTTGCCACTGTCGCCTTTGGCTTGGCTTGCTCAGTTGGGGACACTCAAATTATGATCCAAGTTACTCAACTAAATATACAAATAGAATTTATTAATTTGGTCATATATAATTCTATAAACTATCCAAATTAAATTAGCCAAATCAAATTTTGTTGCAATGTTGTCCTGTTTAACACTGTGAAGCTGCTTTGAAACAATCGTCATTGTAAAAGCGCTATATAAATAAAGTTGATTGATTGATTGATTGATTGATTAATAACTGTTGATGATGCACTGGAGACAAATAATTACGAACAAGTCATTATTTGACAGTAGCGGAGGAACGCCACCGAATGTAACGAAGTAAAAGTACAGTTTTTACACAAGAAATGTACTCGAGTAAGAGTAAAAGTACCCAACTCTAAATATACTGTCACGGGGAGAGGAATCACTCGACAAGGCAGGCTTGGTGAAAAGGCCCAGGAGGGTGGATTTTATTTACAGTGCAAAGTGGTACAACACGTGAAGCCGGTGCGTGATGGCTGGTGCTCTAAGTGCTCTTCTGTGCTCAATCCAAAGGGAAAGTGGGTGTCCAAACGTGCTCCGGTGATGGGCTGTCGGTCACTCGCTGCTTTCTGGGGAGAACAAAGAAAGAGGTTAGTCCAGCGCTTCATTCGGCTCGAGACCAGAGTCTGTCTGTTTGTTCAGCCTCTGCCGCTTATGTGGCTGCGGGCTGATTGGGAGCAGCTGTGACCGACCAGCCGATGGTGAGGGTGTGCAGGTGGTTTGTGTTGGTTGCCAGGGCGACGCTGATTCCTCCTAGAACGCTCGTCACAATACTCAAAGTACAAGTTACTCAAAAAATATACTCAAGTAAATGTAACGAAGTAAATGTAATTCGTTACTACCCACCTCTGGTTATGGTGTATGAGTAGCTCAACAAACGCATACGAAGCCGCTGAATGCGTAGAGGGAGTTCATCTAATTTCTTTGAGCTAAGCAGAGGAACTAGAGGTTTATGATCAGTTTCGAAGTGGAAATCTTTCCCAATACTCCCCTAACACTATCATAACTGTCGATAACGCACTGGAGACACTGAGCCTGGCCCCTCCTCTAACACTCTCATAACTGTTGATGATGCACTGGAGACACTGAGCCTGGCCCCTCCCCTAACACTATCATAACTGTTGATGACGCACTGGAGACACTGAGCCTGGACCCTCCATATCATTATCATAACTTCTCTAGGATCTGTCATCCAGAAACATGGCTTTCCCTATCACTGCTATGCTGATGACACTCAACTCTACTTCTCATTTCAACCATCCCACAGTTGGGGTTCGGATCGCTGCCTGCCTGACAGACATTTCTGCCTGGATGAAGGAACAACACCTTCAACTCAATCTGGTAAAGACAGAACTGCTTGTGGTCTCAGCCAACCCAGCACTTCAACATACTCTCTCCATTCAACTCGGTTCATCAACCATAACTCCGTCCGGGACAGCCAGGAACCTTGGAGTTGTGATTGATGATCAGCTAAAATACACTGACCACATTACTGCAACAACCCGGTCCTGCAGATTTGCGCTATACAACATTAGGAAGATTAGACCCTTCCTATCAGAGCAGGCCACTCAACTCCTGGTCCAAGCTCTTGTACTCTCCAGACTGGACTACTGTAATTCTCTTCTAGCGGGCCTTCCAGCATCCACTGTTAAACCCTTGCAGCTGATTCAGAATGCAGCGGCGAGAGTGGTCTTCAACGAGCCGAAGAGAGCTCACGTCACGCCTCTCTTCATCAGTCTTCACTGGCTGCCGATAGCTGCGCGAATCAAATTCAAGGCTCTGGTGCTCGCCTACAAAGCAACCGCAGGCTCTGCACTAGTATACCTAAACTCGCTTGCTCAGACTTACACACCCTCCAGAAGCTTGCGTTCTGCAAGTGAACGACGCCTAGTGGTGCCATCTCAAAGAGGCATGAAATCCCTCACTAGGACCTTTTCCTGGACCGTTCCCACCTGGTGGAATGACCTGCCTGTCTCAATTCGAGCAGCCGAGTCTGTAGCCATTTTCAAAAAACATCTCAAGACACTTCTTTTCCAGCAGCACTTGACCAATAAAGAATAGCACTTATCACTCTATTGGATTCTGTTTGTTATTTAATAATAACAAATCAAAAAAACTGTCCTATATGTTTTGTGTTTCGTGAGACTAGTTACAGCGCTTGCATATTGTTGCCCTTGACTGGTCTTGGTTGCTTCTATTACTCTCATTTGTAAGTCGCTTTGGATAAAAGCGTCTGCTACATGACTAAATGTAATGTAAATGTAAATAACTGTTGATGACGCACTGGAGACACTGAGCCTGGACCCTCCCCTAACACTATAATAACTGTTGATGACGCACTGGAAACACTGAGCCTTGCCCCTCCTCTAACACTATAATAACTGTTGATGATGCACTGGAAACACTGAGCCTTGCCCCTCCTCTAACACTATAATAACTGTTGATGATGCACTGGAAACACTGAGCCTTGCCCCTCCTCTAACACTATAATAACTGTTGATGATGCACTGAGCCTGGACCCTCCCCTAACACTATCATAACTGTTGATGACGCACTGGAGACACTGAGCCTGGCCCCTCCCCTAACACTATCATATGTGCCAGTGATAAAATTGGTGTTATATGATCATATTTTCTTGACCTAGTAAGAACTAGCAGCTGCGTTTTGGACTAACTGTAGCTTGTTTATTGAGGATGCAGGACAACCAGCTAATAAAGCATTACAGTAATCTAGTCTCGAGGTCATGAATGCATGAACTAACTTTTCTGCATCAGAAATAGATAGCATGTTACGTAGCTTAGCAATGTTTCTAAGGTGAAAAAAAATTTGTTCTTGTAACTTATGAAATATGATTTTCGAAAGACAAGTTGCGGTCTAATATAACACCCAGGTCTTTTACTGTAGTGGATAAAGTGACAGGACGTCCTTCCAAGTTAAAGTTGTATTGTGAGAGGTTTTGTGGACAGTTTTTTGGACCAATAAGTAATACCTCTGTTTTATCTGAATTTAATAGCAGAAAATTACACGTCATCCAGTATTTAATATCTTCACGCTGTCAGTTTAGATAATTTAGCGTTTTCATCTGGTCGTGATGAAATATATAATTGAGTGTCATCAGCATAACAGTGGAAATTAATTCCATGTTTTCTTATAATATTACCAAGTGGCAGCATATATATTGAGAATAGCAGAGGGCCTAACACAGATCCTTGCGGCACCCCATAGTCTACTGACGTTATCTTTGATTTTTCCCCATTTAGACAGACAAAATGGTAGCGGTCTGACAAGTACGATCTAAACCAGTTTAATGCCTTTCCCTGAACACCAGTGTAATTTTGAAGTCGATCTAAGAGTATTTTATGATCTATAGTATCGAACGCAGCACTAAGATCGAGTAGAACTAGTATTGAGATACAGCCTTGGTCAGAAGCTAGAAGTAAATCATTTGTGATTTTAACGAGCGCAGTTTCTGTGCTATGATGCCTGAATCCGGATTGAAATTTTTCATAGATATCATTTTCTTGCAAGAACGAGCACAATTGAGCGGACACAACTTTTTCTAGTATTTTAGACATAAATGGAAGATTTGAAATGGGTCTGTAATTTGCTAGGTTATTATGATCTAATTGTGGCTTCTTAATGAGAGGTTTTATGACTGCCAACTTGAATATTCTTGGAACATGACCTAAAGATAAAGACGAGTTAATAATATTGAGAAGAGGCTCTTCCACTACAGGTAACAGCTCTTTCAGTAGTTTAGTTGGTATTGGATCTAATAAACATGTTGTTGGTTTAGATGCAATGATAAGTTTATTTAGCTCTTCCTGTCCTATAGTTGTAAAGCGGTGTAGTAGTTCTTGAGGGGCGATAATTGAGGTTGAATCATAAGACATCATTAAAGATTGTACATTTACAATTCTGTTTCTGATGCTTTCTATTTTCTCAGTGAAGAAATTCATAAAATCATTACTACTAAACTGTAACGGAATATTTTGCTCAGGCAATGCTTGTTTATTTGTTAATCTAGCCACGGTGTTAAATAAAAATCTTGGATTATTTTGGTTATTTTCTATTAGTTTGCGGAGATGCTCAGCCCTGGCTGCTTTTAGGGCCTTTTTATAACGTGACATACTATCTTTCCACGCGATTCTAAAGACCTCTAAATTAGTTTGTTTCCATTTACGCTCTAAGTTACGAGTTTAAAACAATTAGAAATATGATTTCCAAAAGACAAGTTGCTGTCTAATATAACACCCAAGTCTTTAACTGTAGAGGACGAAGAAATGGTACAGCCTTCTAAATGCAAATTATAATCTAAGAGATTCTGTGTACAGGTTTTTGGTCCAATAAGTAACACCTCTGTCTTTTCTGAATTTAATAGAAGAAAATTACAGCTCATCCAATATTTTATATCTTTAACACATTCTGACAGCTTGGATAATTGAGAGATTTCATCTGGTCGAGCTGAAATATTATCACCGGCAGTATCACCGGCATAACAGTGGAAACTAATTCCATGTTTTCTTATAATATTCCCAAGTGGCAGCATATATATTGAGAATAACAGAGGGCCTAACACAGATCCTTGTGGCACTCCATAATTTACCAATGTTATCAAAGATTTTTCCCCGTTTAAATAAACAAATTGGTAACGTTCTGTTAGATACGATTTAAACCACTTAAATGCCTGTCCCTGAATACCAGTGTGATGTTGTAGACGATCTAAGAGTATTTTATGATCTATGGTGTCGAATGCGGCACTAAGATCAAGTAAAACTAGTACTGAGATACAGCCTTGGTCAGCAGCTAAGAGCAAGTCATTTGTGATTTTAATGACAGCAGTTTCTGTGCTATGATGGGGTCTGAACCCAGACTGACATCAGTTCACCCGCTAGATTGCGAGTTACTGTCAGTACCGTTTGTTACTACAGCCTACAACTAACAAAGCCTACAAAACAAAAAAAAGACGATCTCAAGAAGAGGTGGATTAATGTTGTGAACAGCTACCTTGATGGAGTGCTGACGATCACCACCAACACCTGCCTCTGCAGTGTCTTTACATCGGATAGTTTTACAAACTTTCATCGGCAACAACTGGGATTCACTGATAATCCGCTGCAGAATGGGGCCGAACCGACTATCTCCCGCCCCGACCTTCATCCTCCCGTCCCGCTGACATCTGGTGCCGTCGTGACTTGTGAGCTGTACTTGAGTGTTGTTGTTGTCTTGTGTGTTTACGGCTGCTTTCCCGCAAGTGGGTGTGGTTTCGCGCCGATCAACGGACACGCCCCAGCGTTGAGCAGAGAATGCTGCTTATTTTTTCAAGATTTCGATAAGATATTTTATGTACTTAGCGGATTTTTTTATGGTTCAAATTTGGCTAGTTGGTTAATAACACATTTATCTGTGGTGTGAGAAACTCAGAACACATGTTTAATTTTGACTTTACAGGGACTTTAATAAGAGGTTTAATAACGGCCATCTTGAACGGTCTTGGGACATGACCTAGAGTTAGAGACGAGTTGCTACAGGTAACAGCTCTTTCAGTAGTTTAGTTGGTACTGGATCTTATAAATATGTTGTTGGTTTAGAAGCAGCGATAAGTTTATTTAGCTCTTCCTGTCCTATAGTTGTTTTAGCTCTTTCTTTTGATATATTGCATGCTCAGATATTCATAAAACAAAATATTCTATGGGCTATTACTTTTTCTGTGAAAATGGTCAAAAACCCTGGCGGTGGATGGCAACCTTTTCTTTTTTTCTTCTTTTTTTAAACGCTGGCGGGAAAGAGTTAAGGAACTCCTCCTAGAGATTTAATCAGATCAGCATCATATTTGGTCAGTCTAATCTTTTCCTGAAGCCACCGGGTGGCAGTGGCATGGGTGTGCGGGCCCTTTCATCGCTGCTTTCAGCTTTAATTGTTGATTGGTTTTATTGCTGTTTTTGTCATCTTCATTGTCTTTTCTCTTTACACTCGCATTCCTAACACTAGACTTTTACATGGTTGCAGGTGAAGTGTTTAAAGGAGTTAAATGAAAATGCCTTTATTTATAGCAGCCACAGGGAGCAACATTTCTGCTGTTTTCCTGTAGCACACCGAACTGAAAATGTCTTCTTCACAGCATTTGCTTGTGCAGGCCTGAGGTTAATGCACATATAAAAATAGATCAAGGTTGTATCTTAAGCTGTGATATTGATGGATTCCTCAGCACCCATCTGTCATGAGACTCCTGAGATGCATCTTTTGCTTTGTTTCTGGGGAACCGTGTTGTGTATTCCCGTCCAAGAGAAACTCTTTACATACTCTTCATTTTACACAGTTTATTAATAGAAGTACAGGCAGTTATTGCAGATATAAGAAGAAACATACTGCTCTGTAGAACAAGCTCTGAACTGAAAGAAGCCTAAACTTTGACAGGTTGGGAATTAGCTAGAATTAATCACCTGAACTGTCTTCTGATTGGTGCTTGTTTCTCGTTGAAATAAATGTGTTAAATACACCACTACTTAGGGACTCTCATTGACTAGTCGACCATCCTACCCAACAACAGACTCGTGTACGTAGTGTATAATAATAATAATAATAATATAATAATAAATAAGGACTGTGACTGTCTCTTTCAATTCAATTCAATTCATTTCAATTCAGCTTTATTGGCATGACTGTGGGATAGTACAATGTTGCCAAAACAATAAACATGTTACAAGTTATACAGATAGATAAAATAGAAAAAGAGTGAAAACATATATGGCTATAATGACTGCTCTGTCGATGACTGCTCTGTCGATGGCTGCTCTGTCAAGCCCTCGTCGTCAGTGAGGAACCTGGGTGTGCTCTTTGATACCAATCTTTTGTTTGTAAGCCACGTTTCTAGCATCTGTAAAACTGCATTCTACCATCTTAAAAATATATCTAAATTACGGCACATGCTCTCAATGCAAAATGCTGAACAATTAGTACATGCGTTCATGAGCTCAAGGCTAGATTATTGTAATGCTCTACTGGGTGGTTACCCTGCTCGCCTAATAAATAAACTCCAGCTGGTCCAAAACGCAGCAGCTCGAGTTCTTACTAGAACCAGGAAGTACGATCATATTAGTCCAGTTCTGTCAACACTGCACTGGCTCCGTATTAAACATCGCATACATTTTAAAATCTTGCTTATTACTTATAAAGCAATAAATGGTTTAGCTCCCCAGTACTTAAGCGAGCTCTTGACGCAATATACTCCATCACGTCAATTGCGGTCTCTAAACTCTGGCCAGTTGAAAATACCTAGAATATCTAAATCAACTGCAGGCGGTCGATCCTTTTCCTATTTAGCACCTAAACTCTGGAACAGTCTTCCTAGCATTGTTCGGGAAGCAGACACACTCTGTCAGTTTAAATCTAGACTAAAAACACATCTCTTTACTATGGCATACACATAGAACATTTTTAACTTTCTTTATTCAAATCAAATGACTGATTGTTAGGCTGCATTAACTAGGTCAGCCGGAACCGGGAACACTTCCCATAACACCTGATGTACTCGTTACATCATAAAAAGAGTGGCATCCACACTAATGTTAGTCTCTCTGTTTATCCCGAGGTTTACTGCAGTCGGCGGATCCAGGCCGTGTCCGGATCGGATGGTGGACCTGCATCTGGACATGACCAGCTCATCCTGGAGTGTCTGCTGAGACCGTGTCCATTAGTGTCTCCTCTGAATTCGCCTCACCGGCACGTCATCCTCAATTAACCCGTCTCCGGCGCAATAACTCCGATCTTTCAAGTATTCATATTCTTGTGTAATCGACGCGCCATCCTAAATGAACCCGTCTCGTGCGTCATACCCAACATTTCGAATATTCCTATCTAATATGATTTAAGACCTGCAAGGTTGCCTGAGTAATAATTATACACTGTTAATAATAGGCCAGAGGAGAACTGGCACCCCGACTGAGTCTGGTTTCTCCCAAGGTTTATTTTTCTCCATCATGCCCTGATGGAGTTTTGGTTCCTTGCCACTGTCGCCTTTGGCTTGGCTTGCTCAGTTGGGGACACTCAAATTATGATCCAAGTTACTCAACTAAATATACAAATAGAATTTATTAATTTGGTCATATATAATTCTATAAACTATCCAAATTAAACTAGCCAAATCAATTTTTGTTGCAATGTTGTCCTGTTTAACACTGTGAAGCTGCTTTGAAACAATCGTCATTGTAAAAGCGCTATATAAATAAAGTTGATTGATTGATTGATACAATGTACAGATATTATCATATCATTCGACAAGGGGTAATTACAGAGAGCAGTGGCGAGGGGGGGGGTTGTCAGCCTTTGTCCCTCATGATATGGCAGGAGGACACATACTGCGCTGCTATGTGGAAACATTTCTCTTTCTCTCCTAAGATATAGCAGAGTTTGTCGATGTGGCTTGCTTGCTGGAATTCAGGAAGCATTTGAGTTTCTCTGATGTTGTTATATTTGCTGCACTGTGTGAGGAAGTGCAGCTCGTCCTCTACGACTCTCTCTCTCTCACACACACACACACACGTTTGTTTTTGTGAAATGTGGGGACATTCCATAGGCGTAATGGTTTTTATACTGTACAAACCATATTTTCTATCCCCCTACACTGCCCCTAAACCTACCCATCACACACAGACACACTCACACACACACACACACACACACACACACACACACACACACACACGTTTGTTTTTGTGAAATGTGGGGACATTCCATAGGCGTAATGGTTTTTATACCGTACAAACCATATTTTCTATCCCCCTACACTGCCCCTACACTGCCCACACACACACACACACACACACACACACACACACACACACACACTCACACTCACACACACACACCACACACACACACACACACACACACACACACACACATACACACACACACACACACACACACACACACACACACTCACACTCACACACACACACTACCCATCACAGGAGACTGCACAGTTTACTTTCTGAGATAAAAACCTCATCCTGTGTGATTTATAAGCATTTTGAAAAGTGAGGACATGGGGAACGTCCTCATATTTCACCCTCTTTTTGTAATACCTGTGTCATACCCATGTCATTATACACATTTGTGTCCTGATATTTCACAAAAACATGCCCACACACACACACACAAACACACAAACACACACACACGACTCCATCAGGGCAGTGTGAGCACAGTCTGAGCTCTCGCCCGTCTCCACACCCAGACTGTGATCACTCACACACACACACACACACACACACACACACACACACACACACACACACACACACACACACACACACACACACGCAGACTGTGATCACTCAAACGATACTTCGTCAGGAGTTTTCTCTGATGGAAGTCTTTAATTTGGATCAAGTAAGGTGCCAATTGATAATCTTTCTTTACTTTACAGAAGTATTTTATTTTGTTCATTTGTGCTACTTTGATTTGCCAATCGTTGATGTATTCTTCTTGGGCTCTTTTTTGTATTTCTTTAAGTTTTGATAGTTTTGACTGAATTGTTGGATTGAGTTGGTGTGTTTCCACTTTCTCTAGGCTTCAGATGCTGGTGATTTGACAAGATCTGCTGAAACTGAAACCTGCATATCACCTCCCATGTGAGCTAGAGCTTTATATATATATATATATATATATATATATATATATATATATATATATATATATATATATATATATATATATATATATATATATATATATATATATATGTATATATATATGTGTGTGTGTGTGTGTGTGTGTGTGTGTGTGAGAGAGAGAGAGAGAGAGAGAGAGAGAGAGAGAGAGTGTGTGTGTGTGTGAGAGAGAGACTTTTTGACTTTTAAAACCCTTTTAATCAAACAACTAGTCTTAAAAAAGCAATCTTTTTACAGTTTGCAATAAAAAGAACACGAAAAAAAAAAATACCAGTTAAACCATAACTCTCCAAATTCATTTCTTACCACCAGAGCATTTTTCACACTCCACCTCACATCAAAGAAGTACATATTATTTGTTAGTTTACAGTATGCATGATCCACAGCAACTCTGTACTCCACCAAAGATTTAAACATTCCAATCAAATCAGTATTTTGTCCATCATTTTTACACTTGTGGGATTTTAAAATGGCCAACTTTGCCTGTCCCACTAGAAAATTACCAAGTGTACACTGTGCCTTCCATTCTTTTTTATACTTCACGCCCAAAATAAACATGTTTTTTGTAAACATCAAACCAAGCTTAGTAAATATTTTATCCAACAAATCAAACAGATGAAATAATCTAAAACAATCACTAAACAAATGAAAAACAGTGTCAAGACTATCACAAAAAGGACATGCAGATTGAACCATTCCATTGAATTTTGACACAAAACTATTTGTTGCCACCGCACAATGGAGTACCCTCCACTGGAGATCTCCAGACCTCTTCGGAATAGGTGGCTTATACAAACACCTCCATGATGGAGTTATTTCTGAAGGCACTGACAAATACGCTCTCCATTTGGTATCAATACGTTTTTTCAACTGATTGCAAAACAAAGATTCCACACACATACAATATAACATCTTTTTATCAGCATTGTGAAAAATGACCTCTTCAAACACTTTCAATGAAGTGTTATTTAGATCTTTATCCAAATCAGAACTTATGCTTACTCTAAGATCCGGAAATGACAAAAACATTTCCCCATTACCAATACAATTGTTTACACAAGTCAAAAACATTTGAGGAAAAGATTTTTTAAGATTCTCAATTAACTCTTCAACATATCTCTCTGATCTGAACCCTACTTTATCAGCTATTGATTTAGCCACATGCCATTGACCCTTTTTCAAATCAATAAGGTCTTTTACAGTAGCTATTCCTGTTTTTAAAAACTTATCAATCACTGAACTCGAAATTGGAGAACTGGCTTTAAAAAGAGGATTAAAGAATAATGGTTCTAAAACACCATAATGTTCATCATCCTTCCTAAACTTTTTCAACAGTTGCCAAGCTTTAAAAACAGATACGTAAAAATGAAAAAAAGGAACATTTGCTTTTAAAACAAAAGATTTCTCAATCAAGAAGAACTGCTTATTTAAACCAATTCCCCCAATATTTTGTAAAACAGACAACCTGAATGCGATCCAAGGTATTTTGTCTGAACAGTACAATAACTTTTGAAGTGTTTGAAGCCTCATTGTCTTAACCCTTGCTTCCAAGTTAATTAAACCTTGTCCTCCTTCTGTCACTGGAATATATAAAACTCCAGGAGGAAGCCAATGATAGCCATCCCCCAAAAAATTGACAAAGGCCTTTTGAATCACAATCAGCAGCTCTTCAGGAGGATCTAACACAGTAAATCTGTGCCACAACATTGAAGCTGCTAAATTATTAACAATTAAACATCTCCCTCTATAAGATAACTTTGGGAGGATCCATCTCCATTTCTGTAGTCTCCCCACAACTTTATCAACTAGGCCTTCCCAATTCTTTTTCATGTAAACATCAGTTCCAAAATATATTCCAAGAACTTTAAAACCATTTCTAATCCATTTACATTGTTCTGGAAGACAAGGAGGGTCCATGCTTCTCCACTCGCCTAGTAACAGGGATGTGCACTTCTCCCAGTTAATTTGAGCAGATGTGGCTCTTTGAAATGTTTTCAGACTAGAAGTCAAGGCATCCATATCCTCAGTGCTTCTAATAACTACAGTTACGTCATCAGCATAAGCTGTAAGTTTAACCGGTTGGATTTCTGAAGGACCAGGAACACCAACACCAGATAGACGTTTCCTTAAGTTACACAATAAGGGCTCAATAGAAATTGAAAATAAGAGTCCAGAAAGAGGGCATCCTTGCCGTATGCCTCTTGTTACTGCAAAAGGTCTGGTTAAACAACCATTAATCCTAAGCATACTAGATGTTTCACTGTACAGCAGTTTAATGCAAGAGACAAACTGTGGACCAAAGCCAAAAGGTTTCAGAGTCTTTAGTAAATATTCATGGTCCACTCTGTCAAAAGCTTTTTCTTGATCTAACGAAAAAAGTCCAATATCAATTTGATGTTTTTTGGCAACTTCAATAATGCCTCTTATCAAAAACAGGTTGTTAAAATCGTCCGTTTAGGAATGCAGTACGACTGATCCTGATGAATTATAGTTGCCATATATCTCTTCAACCTGTTGGTTATAGCTTTTGACAAGATTTTGAAATCAGTACACAGCAATGACACAGGACGCCAATTCTTTAAAAGTCCAATATCTCCTTTCTTGGGGATTAATGTCAGCACTGCTCTTCGGCAGCTTAGGGGTAAAATACCCTGTTTAAATAACTCTAGAAAAACATCATACAAATCATTTCCAAGCACATCCCAAAAGCTTTTTAAAAATCAGCAGAGAGACCATCCAGCCCAGGAGATTTTCCACTCAGTCCCTTCACAGCACTTGAAAACTCAGAGAAAGTCAAGAATCCTTCTCATCTTCTTTAGACAGTTGTGGAAGTTCGTGAAGAAACTCATCTACTGCTGTTTCATCACAGAGCTCTGAATGATAAAGTTCCTCATAAAGAGACAGAGCAGAAGATATAATTTCTCCTTGATTAGTTGTTTCTTTGCCATTAGAAAGTCTTAATTTGTGAAAAAATTCTGCTCTTTTGACTTCCTTTCCCGCCCCAAAAAAAGGCAGTTGGAGCATCCATTTCATTGCACTTTAAGTATCTCATTCTGACAAGAGTTTCTTTCTCCTGTTCCACCAATAAATCTTTCAAAAGACGTTTGTTCTCATTAATGATGTCAGCTGATGATAATCCACCTCCCTCTTTGTGGATGCTTTGCTGAAGGATTCCTTGTTCTATTATCTTCATCTTTGTTTTCAAGTTTTCAGTATTATTTGCTGTATATTGTTGACAAAAAGCCTTTATCTGAACTTTTCCCAAATCCAAAAGAACAGACATAGACATAGAAATATAATGATGATCTGACAGAGATGTAGGTGAGATGCAACTACCAAAAAATCTTCCCGTATTACATCCCTCAGTATAAAAATGGTCTAATCTTGCTGCAGATACATTGTTTGAATTGACTTTCAGCCAAGTAAACTGTCTAACCTGAGGATGAGTATCCCTCCACAAATCTGCCAAATTATGTCTGCAAATTAAGGATTTAAAAACATCTGCTGAACCAAAATGAGGTTCTTTATGATTCCTATCCAATGTATGGTCCACAGTACAATTAAAATCACCACCTATCACAACCATCCTATCTCCAGGACACTTCAACAGTTCTTCAGAAAGCCTTAGAAAAAAATCACTACGCTCACTTCCTATATTAGGAGCATAAACATTATAAAAAGAAAAATCATCATCATCTATTATTATATCTGCTCGCAGAAGCCGTCCTGGTATTATTTCTAAGAAAACAGCCGTATCTTTAACTCGCTTTGAGATCAAAAAAGCAACACCCGCACTGAGATTTGTGCCATGGCTAAGACTAATACTGCCCTCCCATTCGTTTATCCAGTCTGCTTGATTACAGGCATCAGTGTGAGTTTCCTGTAACAAAGTTACATCTGCTTTTTTAAGTTGCAAGTACTTGAATAACATGACTCTCTTTCGTACATCCCTGCATCAATTTATATTTAAAGATCCGATGTTTAAAGACACAATCAGGATGAATAGAGAGAGAAAAAATAAAATCCAATTTTGATGTAATTTCCAGTACATGGTAATTCCTTAAGATCTCACAAACTTCTTTAACCGATAACGCTTAGGCTGATCCAATTCCTCAATTGTTGCTTTCTTCATAGCAATCAGTGAGGATTCAATAAAAAGCCTTAAATCAGGAAAGAACAATTCAACCTTTGGTCTTTTCTGATTTTGGTAACACTTTATAATAACTACACGCTATGAAGCATTAGTTAAGCATTAGTAAATAGTCAATTCATCATTTATAAAGCATTAATAGACATTAGTAAGCGGTTTATAACTACAGTTGTAAATGCTTTGTTCTTGATTTATAAGCATATCGGACCCACTTTATATTAGGTGTCCTTAACTACTATATACTAACATTTTAATTAATCATTTGATACATTGCACTTATTGTGTACATACATGTTTTTACATTGTACTTACATTTAAAAAAATACCTGCATGTAATTACATCTGTAATTAATTTCTGTAGTTACATTTGTAAATACACAGTTGACACTTCCCTTACACCTAACCCTACCCTTAAACTTACCCATCCCACCACACCTGTCCCTAACCCTACCCTTAAACTGACCCATCCCACCACACCTGTCCCTAACCCTACCCTTAAACTTACCCATCCCACCACACCTGTCTCTAACCCTACCCTTAAACTTACCCATCCCACCACACCTGTCCCTAACCCTACCCGTATCCCACCTCAATATCAGCAAAGGTGTTTTGCTACACAATATGAACACAGTAAGTACATTGTACTTATTTTTTATGTAAGTACATAGTAGTTAAGGCCACCTAATATAAAGTGGGGCCAGCATATCTATAATGCGTTTAATAATTGTATTTTAATACTTTATTAATGATCAATTTATCATTTCTAAATTAAGTATTTGATTATTTACAAACCAGTTATTTAGGAGTTCATAAGATCATTTAGAAAGTGTAAGTAAATGATTAATAAACTATCTAAATGTACATTTGTACATCTTATTATTTAGACATATAGTAATAGTTACTCAGTGTGTTAATAAATGCTTTATTAACATGTATTCCTATTGTAGTTTATGATTAATTCAGGTAGTTATAAAACATTTAGTAGTTGTCAGTTAACTATTTCTGTGAGCTCATCTAAAGTGAGGACTATGTATGCCTTGTAAAGCATTTACAAAGGAGATTTAAAGGCTCAGTTCTCTTCTAAACAGAAGAAGGGAATGAACAATGCAGACGGTTAGAACATAGATATATTTATTTCAGGAGGTAAAAAAACTGCAACTGTACACTTGATATAAAATGAAAAAAAAAACATCTGCAGTATCAAAAATAAAATAACAATGAACTAAATAAGCAACAAGATTAACAAAAAATAACAAAATAAGCAATAAAGTAAATATAATTAATAAGCAATAATAATATATGTAAATAAAGTAAGCAGCAAAACAAAACAAAACAAAAAAGCAATAGAATGAATAAAATAAGCAATATTTTGGTGTGGTAAGGCTTTCTGGTTTCTGGTAGTGTCGCAAAATCCATTTCAAACTGAAGACTTACAATTATCTGAGATAGAAAAACAAATATACTCAACAGATTATCAAACAATTTATGAAATGTACCTTATATCAATTCTTGCCATCTCTCAACATTGGTTACAATATGACTATAAAAAGCATAGCTGATTACAGGATAAAACAAATAAATAAAATACAACAATTTTTCTCTGTAATATTCTTTGTTTTTTTTCTATCTCAGCTAATCCCAGACCCCAAACGTCCATCTGGCACATCACCCGACACTGGACATTCACGATCTCCATGACCACCTCCACCTACGGAAAGACTGTATCAATGTGTTTGCTAGACAAACAACTACACAAGACAGAGACACCTGGAAGAACCACTTCGAACAACTGTATAGCAAAATAAACATGAATATAGAACAAACACAGATATCTGAAAAATTAAACCATATAGAAAACATAATTGGCAAATACCAAAATCCGCTACATTACAGGCCCTGCCAACTAAAAAGGCAAGTGGACCGGACGGCATCCTAAATGAAATGCTTAAAAAAGTCCCAAATTCAGATTGGCCATAATGAAACTGTTCAACTTGGTTCTGAGTGTTGGTCATTTCCCTGACACCTGGAATAGAGGACTCATAACGCCCATATTCAAGAGTGGAGATAAATCAGACCCGCACAATTACAGAGGCATCTGTGTGAGCAGTAACCTTGGGAAGATCATCAACACACGACTCCTTCACTTCCTCACGGAGCACAATGTCCTCAGCAAAAGCCAGATTGGATTCTTACCAAATTATAGAACATCAGACCACATCTTCACCCTGCATACCCTGATAGACCAACACATTAACCAGAACAAAACCAACATTTTTGCTTGCTTTGTAGATTTCCGGAAGGCCTTCGATTCAATTTGGCATGAAGGTCTTCTGTCTAAACTTCTAGAATCAGGTATTGGGGGCAAAACTTACAACATAATTAAAACAATGTACTCAAACAATCAATGCTCAATTAAAATTGGCAATAAACAAACGGAGTCCTTCACTCAAGGGCGGGGTGTGAGACAGGGCTGCCCACTATCACCGACCCTCTTCAATATTTACATTAATTCAATTCAATTCAAATATATATTTGTATAGCGCTTTTCACAATACACATTGTTTCAAAGCAGCTTTACAGAAAGTGCATTTCATAAATGTACATTGAAAAATGTTAGAAAAAGTTAATCAATCATGTATTAATTTAGGCCATAACAAAGCTGGAATTAAGTCGTCTCTTCACAGGCGTTGAGTCGTCTCATCACAGGTGTTGGGGCATCTGAAGTCTCCATGAGAGGCTGGAAACAAACTGTAGCTGACAAACTATTTACCTCGGAACTAGTGTCCCGAGATAATAACAGAAAAGCAGATGGGAAATAATTAGCATAGCTGCTGTTCAGAATATTAATGCGTTTGATCCGATTTAACTGTAGTATAAAAGGTAATTATAATGTGAATGCTTGGCTAAAGAGATGCGTCTTTAATCTAGTTTTAAACTGGGACAGCGAGTCTGAACCTCGAACAATATCAGGAAGACTATTCCAGAGTTTAGGAGCTAAATGTGAAAATGCCCTCCCTCCTTTAGTGGACTTAGATATCCTAGGAACGATCAGAAGCCTCGAGTTTAGTGATCTTAGAGAGCGCGATGGATTGTAGGGCGATAGAAGATCCGTTAAATACACTGGAGCTAAACCATTTAGGGCTTTATAGGTCAGTAGCAATACTTTGTAATTGATACGGAACTTAATAGGTAACCAGTGTAGAGATGATAAAATTGGTGTTATATGATCATATTTTCTTGACCTAGTAAGAACTCTAGCAGCTGCGTTTTGGACTAACTGTAGCTTGTTTATTGAGGATGCAGGACAACCAGCTAATAAAGCATTACAGTAATCTAGTCTCGAGGTCATGAATGCATGAACTAACTTTTCTGCATCAGAAATAGATAGCATGTTACGTAGCTTAGCAATGTTTCTAAGGTGGAAAAATGCTGTTATTGTAACATGAAAAATGATTTTCGAAAGACAAGTTGCGGTCTAATATAACACCCAGGTCTTTTACTGTAGTGGATAAAGTGACAGGACATCCTTCCAAGTTAAAGTTGTATTGTGAGAGGTTTTGTGGGCCGTTTTTTGGACCAATAAGTAATACCTCTGTTTTATCTGAATTTAATAGCAGAAAATTACACCTCATCCAGTATTTAATATCTTCAACACACGCTGTCAGTTTAGATAATTTAGCGTTTTCATCTGGTCGTGATGAAATATATAATTGAGTGTCATCAGCATAACAGTGGAAATTAATTCCATGTTTTCTTATAATATTACCAAGTGGCAGCATATATATTGAGAATAGCAGAGGGCCTAATACAGATCCTTGCGGCACCCCATAGTCTACTGACGTTATCTTTGATTTTTCCCCATTTAGACAGACAAAATGGTAGCGGTCTGACAAGTACGATCTAAACCAGTTTAATGCCTTTCCCTGAACACCAGTGTAATTTTGAAGTCGATCTAAGAGTATTTTATGATCTATAGTATCGAACGCAGCACTAAGATCGAGTAGAACTAGTATTGAGATACAGCCTTGGTCAGAAGCTAGAAGTAAATCATTTGTGATTTTAACGAGCGCAGTTTCTGTGCTATGATGCGGCCTGAATCCTGATTTAAATTTTTCATAGATATCATTTTCTTGCAAGAAAGAGCACAATTGAGCAGACACAACTTTTTCTAGTATTTTAGACATAAATGGAAGATTTGAAATGGGTCTGTAATTTGCTAGGTTATTATGATCTAATTGTGGCTTCTTAATGAGAGGTTTTATGACTGCCAACTTGAATATTCTTGGAACATGACCTAAAGATAAAGACGAGTTAATAATATTGAGAAGAGGCTCTTCCACTACAGGTAACAGCTCTTTCAGTAGTTTAGTGTGTATTGGATCTAATAAACATGTTGTTGGTTTAGATGCAATGATAAGTTTATTTAGCTCTTCCTGTCCTATAGTTGTAAAGCGGTGTAGTAGTTCTTGAGGGCGATAATTGAGGTTGAATCATAAGACATCATTAAAGGTTGTACATTTACAATTCTGTTTCTGATGCTTTCTATTTCTCAGTGAAGAAATTCATAAAATCATTACTACTAAACTGTAACGGAATATTTTGCTCAGGCGATGCTTGTTTATTTGTTAATCTAGCCACGGTGTTAAATAAAAACCTTGGATTATTTTGGTTATTTTCTATTAGTTTGCGGAGATGCTCAGCCCTGGCTGCTTTTAGGGCCTTTTTATAACGTGACGTACTATCTTTCCACGCGATTCTAAAGACCTCTAAATTAGTTTGTTTCCATTTACGCTCTAAGTTACGAGTTTCTCTCTTGATAACGTGTAGCACTGTTGTACCATGGTGCTTTAGTTTTCTCTCTAACCTTTTTTAATCTAATTGGTGCAACATTTTCTAATGTACTAGAGAAAATGGTGCTCATACTGCTAGTCATTTCCTCTAGTTCATCTGTTTGTTTGGATTCACTGAGCAGCTGAGACAGATCAGGTAAGCTATTTGAGAATCTATCTATAGTGGTTGGAAGGATCGTTCTGCCTGGTCGATAACGTGGCGCAACATGACAGATTTCAGCAGTACGCTGTATGCAAGTTACCATGTAATGGTCAGTGACATCATCACTTTGCGGTATAATATCTATATCGGTTGGGTTGGTTCCATGTGATATAATTAAATCTAGTGTGTGATTAAGACGATGAGTCGGACCAGTGACGTTTTGCTTGACCCCAAAGGAGTTAATTAGATCTGTAAACGCAGCCCCTAACGCATCATTTGTGTTATCTACTGTCGTGGCAATAATTCAACTCAATCACTGAACAAGAGACAAATCTTTGAATATAATAAAGAATGATTTATTTCCTTGCAAGGAAAGAGTACACTGTCGCACAGCCACACATGACTGTATGAGAGCGGCCTAAAGACTAAACAATCATGTTCCCTTTTATACCATTTACAAGGTCAGAAACAAAGACAAGAGCTCCTGTAATCTTCCACTTCAGTTTTCACATAGTAATAACCCTTTCAGTTTGGTCATGGTCCCCTTTGTCAAGGATCAATACAGTTTTAGCCACTGACCTTAGGGGTCAGATCGATTCTTTTTAAACTGACCAGTTGTCCCTCTCAGTTCAATTCTAAGGACATGTAGCAACCTTCATGTTAAGCATACTAAATGAATGATTATATGTGTTAAAACAAATTCATACATATTGTTAAAATCACTCTCCTCAATGATTATATTTTTTTCTATTGATTAAATACATTTTTTCTATTACAAATTCTCCCTTTTTATCATTCATTGATAACTTCACAATCAAAAATGTATTCTTGTAAAAAGAAAATTCAAGTCTTTACATCACATTTATACTCTTCATCTCTGATTTTCATATCAACGATCACTCTCTTGAACTCTTGAAGGAAGATAGTTAAAATTGCTAAGGCTGTTTTTACGGGTATAGTCCCTTTTTCACTGCAAGCAAAACATATGGATAGATAGAACCTCTAAAGATTCTTTAAAGTAAGAAAATCATTTAACCTCTGTCACTCCCACAGATCGCATCATCATCGAAGTCATCTCTCGAAGTATCAAAATCATAGATAGATAGATTAACCATCTGATTTGACATACTGGTGTTCTGAAGAAAACACGGGATACACATTAATATTACAACTAAAATTCCCAAAATTGGTACCACGGTAAATCCCAACCAGTATCCCCATCCCTTCAGATTCCTTTACCACCCAAACCATGAATCATCTGCTTTCTCAGGTACTTTCACAGCCATTCTCATGTGAGTGATAATGCTGGTGATGTTATCACTGTAGTCTGGAATATGAAAACAACAAGACAGTCCTAACATCTTACAGACCCCTCCCTTTTCTGCTGTTAGTATGTCTAAGACTAATCTGTTTTGGATCACTGCATCTCTGATTTGCCTCATTTCCTCATTTACCATTGTAAACGCATTTGCTGTACTGTTAGCCATAGCTAGCACAGTCCATGCTGGCCAATTGATCTTGTTAATTGACACGGCTGTTCCCACCCCTAGTAGAACAGACCACCCCACATTCATCAGAGCTGGGTACCAACATCCTGACCAACCCCTCTCTGGCATATAATGATAAGCTCTGTCCCCACAAACCCACACTGCTGCGGGTGAAGTGTCGTTTGGTCTACTAAATGGACAGGTGAAGTTGGTCATCATGTTGCTTGGGCTGATAAGGCACCTGTTGTTTAAACATGTGACTCAGCTGCCTTCCTTCCTGCTCCGTCTCCTTCAATGGCCGTCGTGAACCCATGTCGCCCTTTCTCACAGCGGTGTGCAAGAAAGGTCCTGGCCCCTTTTCGCCTTCCAGCTCTGTAGGATCTGTAGTCCCGAATCACCACAAAATCACCTGGTTTGATGTCATGTAAAGGAGTCCCTTAACCTACACATTGACCTTAGACAACAGAGTAGACATTTCTTTGCAGTAATTCAACATGTCATGTTCACTGCTGTTGTTTAACCCCTTCCATTCCCATGAATGGTGATCCAAAATCAATTTCAAACGGCTCAGATTTGCTCTAGGCCTTTTCTAGTTCAATTAGTTTTCAATCATTAATTCTTTTCCCCCTTATGGCTGCAACTGCAGCCCATTATCATAATTTCTCTAAGAAATGTCTTGTTAAACAACAGCTCATCCATACCCCATTCATCATAACGGTTTAGCCATGTTACTCTGCTCCTATGGCAAAATCTGCTTCTCTGTAACAAAGACAAAACATTAGTGTTTGTTTCGGATAATAAAAGACATTCTGGTCCTTCGATGCGTCCATTGCCGCAACCTTGGCAGCCGCGTCGGCTCTGGAGTTTCCTGTAGAAACAAAGTCTTGTTTGTTAGTATGCGCTGCGCATTTACAGATAGCAACTTGCCTTGGCAAGGTTATGGCGTCTAGAAGTGCTGATACCAAAGAATCATTCAATATTGGGCGCCCATCGGACTTTAGAAATTTCCTGTGCTTCCATAAGGCCCCAAAATCATGCGCCACCCCGGACGCGTATCGCAAGTCTGTGTAAATCGTTACACTTTTCCCCTCCATCAGCTTGCATGCTTCAGTTAGAGCCACGAGTTCCGCCCCCTGCGCAGAATAATTTGCTGGCAATCTGCCAGAAGTCAAAACATCAAATTCTGTAGTTACAGCGTAACCAACCTTATTTAGGCCTGTTTGTGGGTCTCTTGTAGCAGAGCCATCCACAAACAGGACATTTTCGCAGTTTTCGAGTGGTGTGTCCAAAAGGTCCGGTCTCGGTGTACACACCTGTTCTAATGCAGTGACACAACAATGATGTTCCTCCCCATCCTCCTCTGTTGGGAGGAGAGTGGCAGGATTCAAGACCGTACAACGCTTAACAGTGACATTTGGCATATCAAGCAAAATCGTTTGATACGCAAAATCGTAGATAGGTCAGACGTTCTCTGCTCTTGCAGTATCATCGACACTGCATGTGGGACCATCAATGTTAAATCAGAATACCCCACATATTCCCTCGATGCGAGTACCCCAATTCTGCAGCTGCTACTGCTCTCAGACATCGCGGTAAGCCTGCTGCTACCGGATCAATTTGCTCGAAAAATACCCCACAGGTCGCAGTCTGTCCCCATGATGCTGCAAGAGAACAGAAGTCATAAATCCATTCTTTTCATCTCCCATTTGAACAAACGGTTTTACAGGTGTCGGTAACCCCAAAGTTGGGGACCCAATCAATTGTCTTTTCATGTTTTCAAAGGCCTTCTTAGCCTCTTCTGTCCAATCAAGTTTATCACATGACTTCAAACCCTTCCAGTTGTCAGGGCTACAAGCTCCAATCAGAGAGTTTCTCAAAACAAATGATAACGTGCTCTCCCTCAGGGAGAGGTACAGTATCACAGGTAATATTCATCTGGATTCTTTAGTGTTTCAGTGAATTAAAGACGAATCCATATTTAATATCTGGAAGTTAATATCTAAGTGATCAAAACCCTGTTTCTGCTCTCCCGACATGTTAGGTTTGTGATATCTCCCAAATCCAAACACACGACACCTCGTTGCTATCAAGCGTTTAGTGATTACACACACACACCCAGACCATCCGTCACCACTCAGAGACTAAACACACTTTAGAAAACATTCAGCTTTCATGTCCCCGGTTTCTCACTCTACATCATATTCTAATCAACCTTCCTCCAGTCTGTTGTTTCTTCAACATTTCATATTCTTTACCAAAATCACATCACTAATTTTCAGGTCATGTTATACGGTTTAAAGTACTCTTTAGGCGTAAGTTCTAAACAACCAAAACCTTAACCTCATGTGGCAGTGACACAAATCCTCACTATCCTTTCTTTGCTACTTACACTAAAATTGTCATAATTTTACCAAGAACTTACAAATTTCTTCCATATTACATCGTAGTTCAATATATTTTAACCTAATTTGACTTCAGGTGTTCATAAATCCTGTCAGAAATTTTATTTTTACAACATTAATATTTGTGGCTATTTCTCTGGTCACATTATTCCTCTATCAAGTTCCACTGTTTCCGTACTATTTATCTCTATCTCTCTACAGAAATCCAAAATATTATTGTCTTCATATCTCAATGCTAGTCACACAGAAAGCCTCACAGCCTCTTGTTTTTTTTTTTTCTCTTACATTAGTTGTAGTTCTCTATACAAATCAATGTCCTACCTCTATTTAATGGATTAAAACGCAAAATTTGAAAACATTTTCATTTGAAAGGTTATATTCCTTTGTTCACCCTCTGGTCTTTCATAAATTTGATTGATTCTCTGGATCATTTAAATAGTGACTTTAACCAATTTGTCACTTTGTCTCTCTATGCACGTTTACAATTTTAACTAATCCAGAGTCTAATTCACATCAGCATCTTAAATGACAAAAGTAGTCATAATTACCAGTAACGGACAGAGCTGGATACCAATCCACTTAAAGCTTGTCCCATGTTCTGGATCATCTTTTCACCAGATTCTCAGAATTATCAGTTTGTCGTTTGACTTTACCCGTCTGTAATGATAAAACACTCATTCCAGAGGTACACCCTACATTTAATCAGGACACATAAATATGAGCTGCTCATTCTCAAAATTTGCTTTTACATGGTCTCTTAACCAATTTCAGATCATGTCTGTTCAGTATTCATTTGTTTTTATAAAAGTCAGCTGACATTGCTTTGTTTTGTTTCAGCTTTAGCAGGATGATACAGAGTACAGTCCCTGCAGCCTCTCTCTCTCACTCTCTCCAAACAGCCTCCTAAGACTATAACTTATACAAATGTAATATTAAATTTATTAACCTTAATCCTTTACTTTCAAATTAGAACATCTCCAATAAGTTACACTATGAAATTGTTTCAAGTTATCTTTAGTTTAAATACCTTTGTCCTTCAGACCTTTGTTAAACTTCAAAAGCCGTCCTCCTCTTAAAGACTTCACCATGTTTCTGAATTAAGCCTGCTGAAGTAAACTCATAATAACATTAATTCTTTAGTTTACTGATACAAATTAATACATTTTGTTCTGGTCTCCACACAAGTTAAATGACAAGCACTGCATGGTCTCAGCCGGCTCTTGAATGCCTTACCATCATAACTCTTTCGCTCAGGGCCTTTCTTCCCTGGTACTCAATTTCTGCGGTTATTGGTGAGCGGCATAGAGGAGCATAATTAGGGCAGGCCCTGCTGTGTCCTGTCTGGACTCTCGGCCCCCACAAGCACAGCTTGTGTCCTGATATTTCACAAAAACAAGAAAAATAGGAGATAAGGATTGAAGGGCTGTTGTGGGAAATGTGTGTGTGAAATGCGAGTGTTGTGTGAAAGAAGCATAGCAGGGAAAGGAAAATGATGTCTGATCACACAGAAGCCGCAGCTGTTTAAAGATCGCTGGTGAGTATGAACTTTGATTAAGCTATGAATATACAATTTGTGATAACTAAATTATGGCAAATGATTTGAGTGACATGATCAGTCCGGATAAAGATATTGAGACGAAAGAGCAAACGCTGTAAGCAGCTCCGCTCTGAAGCCCGCAAGTTAAAGAAATTTGAAGAACTAATGAAGAAAATGGGCAGCATTGTTTTAATTATATTTAGAAAGTTAAACAGCAACTTAACTGGCTACAAATAAAGAGAGAATAGAGAAAAGGTTCAAATTGCTTGTGCTTATTCATGGATTAGTAACTGAGAGATTTTACAATTTGATAAACAAATGTGAGGGTTATGAAAAATAAGATGCAAACCATTTGAGGTTTTATTGGACCCTGAGCTCTCTTCTGAGACTGTCCGAGTGTTTTCCGCTTTAGGCACCGCCCAGAGACTGGGAACTAGACTGAGATTGGAGAACAGAGGTGTTGCTCCACCAGAGGACAGAGAGTGTTTTAATTGTGGTTGGAGGGGCCATTTTACATGAAACCGCCCACCCATAAGGTGTGGCAAATCAGGCCAACAGGCTAAATCCTGTAAATGAAACCCAGTAAAGAGAAAGAAACAGAGACAAGATTTACACTCTGTCTGAGAAAATAATTAGATAACAATAAGGAATTCCTTTTGAAGGAAAGATATGTAATATTTTAATACAGGCAGATGTACAAATTACAGAATGACAGAAAAACGTGAGTTGAGGATGTATATCTAAATAGTGACTTAGAGGGAGAAAAGAACAAGGAAAAAATAAAGTCTTTAGTGAAGTTTAGTTAATATGAGTTTAAAATTAAAGATAAAGATGATAAAACGTTGAAAAGACATATAAATCAGGTTGAGAGGGTTTTAAAATAAACAAAAAATGTCATAAATATGTTCTTGCTCTTCTCACTTTTGCAAAAATAACTATAGGTTGGAAACCCTATAAGCTGACATTTTGGTTTCAAAAGATAAGCTGGTGCTGAGCTGTAATAAAACTATTTGCTTATCTGAATCGGGCCCACCATGTGATTTCTGGTGCTGTGGCTAAAATTGGAAGTAACTCAGACTCAATTTGGATGTTGAAGTTTAAATTATGGTTATTTGAAAATGACATTTCTGGCAAAGGATAGAGTTAAAAGGATAATGTCTGATGTTTATTGAAAAACAAATGTAATCTCTAGCCAAGTCTTATGCTGTGCTAGAGAGAGAAGATAAAAGTTTATGAAAATGCAGTACCAGTCCTGAAGGCCTAGGAGTGTCTCTCTCTTTCAAACAAGCTCAAAGCTGATATCTGAGCCTGTGATAAGATATTAATAAGTAAAAGCACAGGGCATCACTTGAAAATAATAAGATATGTTTTAGTGGTTAAAGAGGTATACAATGATTTTACACACAGGCCTTAAATGAAAGATTTTGTTGATTAATGACCAGTAACTTCGGTGTCTGATCTTAGCCTCCACCATGTACAGAAAATGGCTTTGTTCATAGAGATAATCAAACTCTAAATTGAATGGACAGTTGTTATGGCTAAATTCACTGAGTGTAACCCACGCACTGATAGATTGCGTCTTTGAAGAGGTATGATGGATTTTAGTGATTAAGTTGTGTTATGATTAACCTGTCTCCATGTTCTACCTATAGTAAGCAGACTAATTGGCTCTGGTGACTCTTGAATGCACTTTCCCCAAGACTCCAGAAAACATAGATCCTGTTGAGGGTCAAAGATATCAAGCGATGACCAGTGGGCACGAGGTGGTTTCCCGAAGACCGGTAAGATTCTCTTTTGGCCAGCGGGGAACAACCTAAGCCAGAGAAATCACCGTAAAGTCACTTGGGACCCCACTTGGGGTTGTATGTGAGGTGTGTATGAGAGTGGAGCGATGTCTGTGAGGCCAGCAGCATCAGTGAAGGGGGGAAGCTGTGCTTGTGGGGGCCGAGAGTCCAGACAGGACACAGCAGGGCCTGCCCTAATTATACTCCTCTATACCGCTCACCCAAATACTGCATACATTCATTACCAGGGAAAACCCTGAGGAAAAGAGTTATGATGGTAGGGGGCATTCAAGAGCCGGCTGAGACCATGCAGTGATTGTCATTAATTTTGTGGAGGACAGAACAAAATGTATTAATTATATCATTAAAACTGTGTGATATTGAACTAATATGTCTCTATCATAGCATTAATCCTGCAGGTCATTAGATGTGGTATAGGAAAATGTAAAGATATGGTGATGGCTTTAAGATGAGGACAGCTGAAGTTTAAAGAGAAGGTATTTAAATTAAAGATAATTTAACATGTTTTCATAGCATAACTTATTTGAGATGATTGTAATAGTTCTAAGTTGAAATTTCTAAACTTTGTGAAGGATTAAGGTTAATGAATTTAATATTACATTTTTATAAGTTATAGTCTTAGGAGGCTGTTTGGAGAGAGTGAGAGAGAGAGGCTGCAGGGACTGTTCTCTGTTATCATCCTGCTAAAGCTGAAACAAAACAAAGCAATGTCAGCTGACTTTTATAAAAACAGATGAATAATGAACAGACATGATCTGAAATTGGTTAAGAGACCATGTAAAACCAAATTTTGAGAATGAGCAGTTCATATTTACGTGTCCTGATTGAATGTAGGGTGTATTTAACCTCTGGAATGAGTGTTTTATCATTACAGACGGGTAAATTCAAACGACAAACTGATAATTCTGAGAATCTGGTGAAGAGATGATCCAGAACATGGGACAAGCTTTAAGTGGATTGGTATCCAGCTCTGTTCGTTACTGGTAATTATGACTACTTTTGTCATTTAAGATGCTGATGTGAATTAGACTCTAGATTAGTTAAAATTGTAAACGTGCACAGAGAGAAAAAAGTAACATATTGGTTAAAGTCTCTGTTTAAATTATCGAGAGAATCCATCATGAAAGGCCAGAGGGTGAACAAAGGAATATAACCTTTCAAATGAAAAGTTTTATTTTGCGTTTTAATCCATTAAATGGAGGTAGGACATTGATTTATATAGAGAACTACAACTAAATGTAAGAAAGAAAAAACAAGAGGCTGTGAGGCTTTCTGTGTGACTGGCATTGAGATATGAAGACAATAATATTTTGGATTTCTGTAGAGCAGTAGAGATGAATAGTATGGATACTGGTACTTGGTACTTGATTGAGGAATAATGTGACCAGAGAAATAGCCACAAATATAAATGTTATAAAAATAAGATTTCTGACAGGATTTATGAACACCTGAAGAACTACGATGTAATATGGAAGAAATTTGTAAGCTCTTGGTAAAATTATGTTTTGTTGTTTTTTTTTTAAGAAGAAGAAACAACAGACTGGAGGAGGGTTGATTAGAATATGATGTACAGTGAGAAACTGGGGACATGAAAGCTGAATGTTTTCTAAAGTGTGTTTAGTCTCTGAGTGGTGACGGATGGTCTGGGTGTGTGTGTAATCACTAAACGCTTGATAGCAACGAGGTGTCGTGTGTTTGGATTTGGGAGATATCACAAACCTAACATGTCGGGAGAGCAGAAACAGGGTTTTGCTCACTTAGATATTAACTTCCAGATATTAAATATGGATTCGTATTTAATTCACTGAAACACTAAAGAATCCAGATGAATATTACCTGTGATACTGTACCTCTCCCTGAGGGAGAGCACGTTATCATTTGTTTTGAGAAACTCTCTGATTGGAGCTTGTAGCCCTGACAACTGGAAGGGTTTGAAGTCATGTGATAAACTTGATTGGACAGAAGAGGCTAAGAAGGCCTTTGAAAACATGAAAAGACAATTGATTGGGTCCCCAACTTTGGGTTTACCGACACCTGTAAAACCGTTTGTTCAAATGGGAGATAAAAAGAATGGATTTATGACTTCTGTTCTCTTGCAGCATCATGGGGACAGACTGCGACCTGTGGGGTATTTTTTGGGGGTACTCGCATCGAGGGAATATGTGGGGTATTCTGATTTAACATTGATGGTCCCACACGCAGTGTCGATGATACTGCAAGAGCAGAGAACATCTCACCTATCTACGGCCAGATGGCTGAGGTATCATACGATTTTGCTTGATATGCCAAATGTCACTGTTAAGCGTTGTACGGTCTTGAATCCTGCCACTCACCTCCCAACAGAGGAGGATGGGGAGGAACATCATTGTTGTGTCACTGCGTTAGAACAGGTGTGTACACGAGACCGGACCTTTGGACACACCAAAAACTGCGAAAATGTCCTGTTTGTGGATGGCTCTGCTACAAGAGACCCACAAACAGGCCTAAATAAGGTTGGTTACGCTGTAACTACAGAATTTGATGTTTTGACTTCTGGCAGATTGCCAGCAAATTATTCTGCGCAGGGGGCGGAACTCGTGGCTCTAGCTGAAGCATGCAAGCTGATGGAGGCGAAAAGTGTAACGATTTACACAGACTTGCGATACGCGTCCGGGGTGGCGCATGATTTTGGGGCCTTATGGAAGCACAGGAAATTTCTAAAGTCCGATGGGCGCCCAATATTAAATGCTTCTTTGGTATCGGCACTTCTAGACGCAATAACCTTGCCAAGGCAAGTTGCTATCTGTAAATGCGCAGCGCATACTAACAAACAAGACCTTGTTTCTACAGAAAACTCCAGAGCCGACGCGGCTGCCAAGGTTGCGGCAATGGACGCAATCGAAGGACCAGAATGTCTTTTATTATCCGAAACAAACACTAATGTTTTATCTTCCATACAGAGTAGGAGCAGAAAAGCAAAAATGGAGACAGTGCGGCTGTACTGTCAAGGATGATGTGTGGATGAGTTCAAATGGAAAGCCTTGTTTACCCCACCATTTCTTTATGCATTACGCTAAGCTAACACACGGCAAAGAAAAATGGTTCACGAAAGGGTTCACAGTGGTTGCGGAACATTTCTGTAAACAATGCGTCATTTGTAACACAATGTGGCAAGGGGGGTGAAAATGCCTTTAGCATCTCAACCACCATCATCTGGGCCGTTTGAGTAACTAATGATGGATTTTGTGGAGTTGAGCCCGTGCGGAGGGAAACGGTACTGTTTGGTGATGGTTGACATGTGGTCAAAATGGGTTGAGGCATTCCCAACATCAAAACAAGACGCGGCGGCAGTGGCAAAGGCCCTGCTGACTGAAATTGTTCCAAGATGGGGCATTCCACGGAAAATCAGTTCCGACAATGGAACACATTTTGTCAATGATGCGATAAAACAAGTGGGTAAATTTTTAGGCATCGAATTGAGGACGGATTGCAGCTACCATCCTGCTTCGGCAGGCGCGGTCGAACGATGTAACGGCATCATTAAGAACAAATTGCCGAAATGTTGTGAGGAAACTGGACTAACATGGGTCAAGGCCCTACAAATTGTACTGATGTACATGAGAACATGAAAAAGGACCAGAGTAAATCTAAGTCCGTTTGAAATTGATTTTGGATCACCATTCATGGGAATGGAAGGGGTTAAACAACAGCTGTGAACATGACATGTTGAATTACTGCAAAGAAATGTCTACTCTGTTGTCTAAGGTCAATGTGCAGGTTAAGGGACTCCTTTACATGACATCAAACCAGGTGATTTTGTGGTGATTCGGGACTACAGATCCTACAGAGCTGGAAGGCGAAAAGGTGGCTAGGACCTTTCTTGCACACCGATGTGAAAGAGGGCGACATGGGTTCACGACGGCCATTGAAGGAGACGGAGCAGGAAGGAAGGCAGCTGAGTCACATGTTTAAACAACAGGTGCCTTATCAGCCCAAGCAACATGATGACCAACTTCACCTGTCCATTTAGTAGACCAAACGACACTTCACCCGCAGCAGTGTGGGTTTGTGGGGACAGAGCTTATCATTATATGCCAGAGAGGGGTTGGTCAGGATGTTGTTAGCCAGCTCTGATGAATGTGGGAACTTCTGTGTATTTGCCAGCTAAAGATCAAACTAGACAGAAGAGAGGTTAAGAACTCTGAAGGGATGGGGATACTGGTTGGGATTTACCGTGGTACCAGTTTTGGGAATTGTAGTTGTAATATTAATGTGTATCCCGTGTTTTCTTCAGAACACCAGTATGTCAAATCAGATGGTTAATCTATCTATCTATGACTGTGATACTTCGAGAGATAAGTTCGATGATGATGCGATCTGTGGGAGTGACAGAGGTTAAATGATTTTCTTACTTTAAAGAATCTTTAGAGGTTCTATCTATCTGTATGTTTTGCTTGCAGTGAAAAAGGGACTATACCCGTAAAAACAGCCTTAGCAATTTCCTTCAAGAGTTCAAGAGAGTGATCATTTATATGAAAATCAGAGATGAAGAGTATAAATGTGATGTAAAGACATGAGTTTTCTTTTTACAAGGATACATTTTTGATTTTGAAGTTATCAATGAATGATAAAAAGGGAGAAATTGTAATGGAAAAAATGTATTTAATCAATAGAAGAAAATATAATCATAGAGGAGAGTGATTTTAACAATATGTATGAATTTGTTTTAACACATATAATCATTATTGTTATATACTTAACATGTAGTTTGCTACATGTCCTTAGAATTGAACTGAAAGGGTTATTTCTGTGTGAGTACTGAAGTTTTACCATGGGTGGAAATTTACAGGAGCACTTGTCTGTGTTTCTGACCTTGTAAATGGTATAAAAGGGAACCTGATTGTTTAGTCTTTAGGCCGCTCTCATCTTTAGGCCGCGACAGTGTACTCTTTCCTTGCAAGGAAAGAAATCATTCTTTATTATATTCAAAGATTTGTCTCTTGCTCAGTGATTGACTTGAATTATTGCCACGACAGTCGCGTTCTGTCTCGCGAAGAGGGGAGAAGCGGTTCCGAGTGGAGATCTCGAAGACTGGGAGGGGCGGAGAGGTCCTTGCTCTGGTCCTGGCTCGCGTCTTCCGCTGTGGAAACACCCAGGGTCCATGGTGCTGTGTCGGTGCCGGAGTGAACGAAACCAGGGATGATCGCGTCCTGGGTGCTTGGGTCCTGTGCAGAGAAACACACGGAGTAGACGAGGTCGGAGTCAAAAGGTCACTAACCACTGACTTTTGAGCATCGGCGCGTGATGTTTCAAGCACTGATCGTCGCTCTCTCAGCACGGCTTGTCTGTCTAGTAGGTCGCGAATCTGCTTGTCCAACGACTCCAACTCCAACTGCACCGAATGGAGCTCGAACGTGTCCTCACCTGCACTCAAAGGTAACATTAGACACACATCCGAGTTATTCGCCATTGTAGTAGATGTGCTACAATGGCGAATTGTAGGTTTCAGTGGTTACGGGTGTAAATAAGTTACCACGCGTGCAATGCTAGCGGTCTACGGCTAGTAGCGGAAGTTGGGATATAAGTAGCGATATCAAAGCAATCCGATTGTTTTTTATAGAGAATCGTATCTGTGATATGTTCACACGCTGTAAATAATAGAAAGTATTCGTTTGTAAGCGAGTGTTAAGAAGAAAATCAAGGATTATGAGTCAATTTGACGGAGCTAATCAAGGTCTTACTAGGCATACTAGAGACTTCCAGCAGGTGTTGAGGCAAGCTGGAGCTAAACTCTGCAGGACAGCAGCCCTCCAGGACCGAGTTTGGACAACCCTGATCTGTAATGTTTCTGCTTGTTTTACACTCTTTGACCTCCAGGTGGTATTGTGAGCAAATGAAGCTTCGAGAAATTAACCCTTTTGTGAACCACTTGGCTGCAAAGCTTCAATGCTTCATGAGGCTTCATTTCACCACCACTAATTAACTTCACTCATTCAATCCCACAATGCCCCGCAATAACGAGTGTACAACTGATGTACGCTCAACGGCTAGAGAATACCCATAATGAACTGAGAGAGTTGCGCACTGAATGAATTCCTGTGTCTCGCCAGAAGATGGCGCCCTCAGCTGAATCAATTATCCTTCCATTTTCCAAACCACGCTGATCCAGCACAATATCAGGCAGGTATAAATTCCTTTTTAATTGATTAATAAGTTGTTTAATCACAGTTATAATTCATACATGCTAGTTTCCATGGCAGAGTTCAAGATCAATATTATTCATTACTACTGGAGCTGCCAGTTTGCTATGTTTCAAATAATTATTGAACAGCAAGCAGACACTGAGTGCACAGGAAGGGCTGCCGCTTTTGCACAGTGTCTGAATTCACTCACTCAATATTAGTGGAGTAATGTAGGGAACATGGAATGAGGGTACAGGGGGCGATTTCAAACACAGCTCAAAACATTCTTCTTCTTCTACTTCTGTACCCAATGGCTGTTGACAAACCAGCTTTGGTGCATTTCCGCCATCTACTGGGGTGGAGTGTGTAGCATTGATGGAAAAGGAAAAATAATAAGCATTAAAAAAATTCTTAGACAATCTAATAAAGCAGTGGTCACTTCTGAATTATTTTTCAGCAAGTTAATTTATGATAGTTTTTTTTATTCCTACAGCCTTAGCCTCTTCCATTAGCTGAGATCTTTCTTCATTAAAACCAGCACATTTTAAAAGAAAATGTTCAACGGTTTCTGGAAATCCACATTTGCTGCACAATTCAGTGTTTACCAATTTTAAAAATTGATTGATTCAAAGGAACCCCAACAGCTTTTGGAATGAACTTTTATATCTTTGCAGTGGTGCATCATGGGAGGTGGGAGAAACCAAGTGTAGAAGATAAAGGGGAATGTTTAAAAAAAGAGATGAACAGGTTTTTAATAAGCAAATATGTATACATGGCTGTAAAATAATAATTTGTAAATTAGTGCACGTACAGAAAGCTTATTATATTGAGATTTGGGCTGTTTGTTGATTTTAATTCCTGGTTGTGTACATTCCTGTCAGTGGTTGAACCCATGAGTATAAATGGCCACAAACTGAACTTGCACATGGTTGTCTGTCTTTGCTTGAAAAGAGTCAGGAGTCTGCTGAGGTTTGGAATTAATGATAGTGGAAAATATGATAATCTTATTCGTTTTCTCTTGTTCTTGTTTATTATTGTAGAAATGTGCAGTACATTGTCTGGTTGTGTATTTGTATTTTCAGTGGAAGCATCATAGTGTTTGGCTGTAATGAGGAGTTCTTTTGTTAGCCTGGAGCAGAGAGTGTAAAGAGCCATCAAAAGATTGAAGGAAACTAAAGATGGAAACTGTTCAGTTTTGGAACTTTGTATATGTTTATTTCTGCACTTCTGCATTTCTTTAGTCTTCATTGCTGTATATTCTCCCCCTGTTACTGCCATGTTCTGAGTGAATTTGAGGTGTTTTTATTCTCCAGTGATCTGAGGATTAACAGAATTGCCTCTTCAGATGATTCATTGTCACTGGAAATCGGTAAGTAACACAAACTATATTCCACAAAAAGCTTGTGTTCATTCCATAGCTCTTCAGAGAGTTTAATTTAAACTGCATTTCTAATGAGACTAATCTGTGTACCAACAGGTTAACAGGCTTTCATTTTAAAAGTAAACATGGTGGTATTAGTAATTTGTGCATCAAACTCCCAATTAATCCATTTAACATTCAAACATTTAGGGAACTTTTGTTTTGAATATTCCTTTGAGTTTGCACAGGACTCGTTCACTGATGTAATGTAAGTTCTGATTAATGTAAACCGTATGTAGATGAAGTTCTGATGAGTTGATTGAGACCGACTGAACGCAGTGTTTGCAAGGCATTGCTGTGTGCGATTTTAAACTAAAGCCACTTTCCCCTGAATGTTCAGCATCCTACTCAATGCTTTCCTCCAAACTGTGCAACTTGAATTTGCGTATATATGAATACCCCTTGTGTATTGCTCTCATAAGATTCAATTGCTAATAGGTTATGCAGATTGAGATTTAATTGTAACAATGTTAAAGCAATCTGTGTTCATTAGGTGCAGCAACCACACTCCAGCTCCGCACCCCAACCGTATTCAAATATTGCATGCGTCACAATTAGCTGAAACGCTGTAGCGCTGAAGTGGGTAATGTTGGGATTTGTTTTTCTCATTTTGAATGTTCTCAGCCCTAGTATGATGTTTTATTGTGTATTTTAGCCTTTTTCAATTTGTGGTCTCTTTTGCAGTTTTCAATTTTTTTGGATGATGAATTGTATCATGCTCTTGTCTGTCTTCTCTATAAGGGTTAGGGTTAGTGGGGTCAGATGTGGTCTCTAGAAGTTCTGGTAAGAAACTGAGGTCTGATCATTCATATGATCCCTTCACATTGAAACTATCCATCCATTTACAATATATCATGTGTTTAAACACCTGCGTTCCATATATGCCCAATGTGTGTTATTTAAACTGATCATTTCGTTCCTGTGAGATCCTGACAACCTTGATTGTTAGCGTTACTCCATGTTTTATCTTTCTTATGGTGTTTGCAGGACTTATTTAGGATCTGAAACTCGCGTGCAGATATCAGATCGATGGGGTGTCCCAAACTTAGGGTGCGCACTTGTAAATGGATCTCTGTGTAATTTGGCCTGTCACTAAGCATCTTTAGGGATGATGCTCAGCATGTCAGTAACCGCTTGTTTATTGCAACCAGTACGAATTTATCCATTGTGGTTCGCTTTTTAAAGTACTTCCCTCACTTAAAAAAGTGCTTAGTTCTCAACCTTAGCCATAACCCCCTTCTAATGGTGTATTCTCATTTCTGTTGGTCACAAGTATTGCTTCAGACACCGGAGATGCAGTCATACCAATCTGAATGTGGGTGGTTGTCTTCATCTGGCCTGCAAAAGATAAGATCTTCCATTACCGTAATCTGAATTTCTCTGACAAAGTTTCTACTCTCCTGCCATCTGAAAATTTGTTTTTGAAAATGTCTTCAATCTGTTAAAGTTAGTGTCTGTATACTTTAAGTTGTTAAACTTTGCTTGTCTGCAGGTAACCCTTTAAATTAAACCAATGCCTTATGTTCCTCTTTGTATTTAATCTGTGCCCCTTATGCCCTTTTGTATATGTTGACATTCACCTATTTGTAGTTTAAGTTATACATTTTTATGAATTTGCCTTTTTTTGTTTAAATCTTCACTATTTCATGTGTTGCGTTTTCCTTTATTGTAAGTCTTAACTTCTCCAAGAAATCATTGTACCCTTAAAGCATTAGCACTAATGATGAAGCCCTCCTTGTTTTGAGCTGGAAGACCCTCAGGCTGGGGTCACTGATCAATGCTGCACAAGGCATTTCATTTATTTTACTTCAATTTTTGTCCTCTTTGTGGCCCCTCTCTTCCCTGCAACTCACACACCGCTTTCATTTTCTGTTTACAGCTATCGGGATATTCCAGAGTTTCAATACAGACTTTATTCCAGATGTTCCAGGAGTAGACACTCCTCTCTGAATGATGCCAGGATTTGACCAGAGGACACTTGGACAGGTTTCCTTCTTAAATAGTTGGCAATCTATTCTGCGTTCTCTTCGGTTTCCTCTTGTTAACCTCAACCTCATGTACCATGTCTTCCAGGTTAGTTGTGCAGCCGCCGGTTGTCCTGTACCTTGGTCTCGCTTCTCGCTAACAGATTCAGCACTCACTGAGGTAAGCCTCCATGATTCCACTCTTCTGTTCTCATTTGCACTTTAAACTCTGGAAATCCGGAGCCCTGTCTTTTGATAAACTGATTGAAAAGGGACACATTGAGTGCTTGAAATGCATTGATCTTGTTATTACAACTCGATTTCTGCACACTAATGAATTATTTTAATCATAACTAACACCGCAAACACAATGTAAATATGAGATTTGTTGATTTATACCTTGAGTTCTGGACTCGCCAAAAGTCTGTCTCAGATAAATGTGTGCGGTTTGATTGACAGTTCCAGTGATTTGTAAAGGGAGCATTTTATAATATATAATTTATAATATGAATCCCAGTTTAAATAATTTTAATACTACTAAGAGAATTTGAAGTTAATGTTTACTCACTGGTTCGATTTACTGACAAATGATTTTGCATGGCGCTTCTCAAAATAGTTTCAAAGTGGCTTAATTTCCCTTTGTAATGAAGCTTGTTTCTATACACTTATGTAACTTTTTTCAAGTTTAGTTGTGTTTGTGATCCTTTGCACCTTTTTGTATTTATGACCGTGTGCCCTTTTGTATTTAAGTTCTTTCTTTTTTTGACTGTTTATCACTATTGTATTCTGCACAATGTTCTAGTAGTGTTTTGTGCCCTTATGCTTTTGTACATTTAAGCTGTTTTTTTGCCTTATTGTAATGCGTTTCATTTAATGATTATCTGGGCTTTATGGTCCTTTCATTTGTCATTTTTTTTCTTTTAAACATTTTCTGCTCCTTTTTTAGCAAATAAGCTGGTTTTATTTATTTATTTTTATTCTTGTACCTCTGCCTTTTATACTCATTTAAAAGGGTTTTAAGACATTGCATTTGTACTTGTATACCATTTACTTATGCCCCTTTTTATATGTATCCCCCTTATTTGTTTTAAAGGGTCAGTTCACCCAAAAATGTAAATTCTCAAGACAGGAGACAGATGTGAAATTGTTTTGAGGTTGGTGTTCTTTCTGTGTAAACGTTTTTTTTTTTTTTGGTGCCATTTGTATTTTGCTTTAGTTATGCCCTTTTCGTTATTATCCTCTTCATGCACTCGTAGTCCCCTCTGCATTACATCTGTAACGTTTAAGTTTCCTAAAGGCTGGCATTCCAGCTAGTGCCATTAAAACACTGAAGATGATCCTTGAACATAGACGTGGCTGTTCTTCATTCTACCAAAGTCACACCTGATGTTTTACTGGCTTTATTAGCAGAATGAGTTAAGGCCATGACATGGGCGTTCAGAACTGCACCTCTACCTCAATACACCTGATCGACTGTAACTGGGAGCCTGTAATTATACAGCTTTAAAAGTAAAAAATATCAGTGACTGCATGAGAAGGAACATGGGATGTTTGTACATGTAATTTGTCTTAACACATCCCCATATATATAATATTGATATTATATTTATATAATTATATATATTTCCCCTCTGGTATTCATTTTAATCAATCAATCAATCAATCAATCAACTTTATTTATATAGCGCTTTTACAATGACGATTGTTTCAAAGCAGCTTCACAGTGTTAAACAGGACAACATTGCAACAAAATTTGATTTGGCTAGTTTAATTTGGATAGTTTATAGAATTATATATGACCAAATTAATAAATTCTATTTGTATATTTAGTTGAGTAACTTGGATCATAATTTGAGTGTCCCCAACTGAGCAAGCCAAGCCAAAGGCGACAGTGGCAAGGAACCAAATTTTAAGACTTGTCATTTGTAATTTTTCTTTGTATTTTGTGCACTTATTCTTGGTTCTTTTGCATTTTATAGCCCTTTTTGTATGCTAATATTTTATTTTTCCACAGTTTAAGATTTTTTTTTAACCTGATAATTGATGTCATGTCCTTTAATAATTATCCTTGCATTTATTAACAAGTGTTTTTTTTTATTTTATACATGTTCTGGTCTCCATTGACTTCAATGCCTTCCTATTTTTACTGTTAAACCTTGCTTTAAAGAAGTAGTCGGGCTTATGGCATTTGTGTATTTGTCCTTATGCTGTAGTGCCCTTTTTTGCAATTTCTCTCTGACTGCCTTTTTTAATGCTTTTATATTGGTGTGCTCCCCTTTTTAAAAAAAAATCTGTGCTTTTGTTTTCCTGTTTATGCTATTTGTATTTGTGCCTGATGTTTTACTTGGCTTGTTTGAATATCTTATTTCTGATTTTAAAATGGCCTGTCACATTAATTGGGTACTTGTTATTTATGCTGACCTTCTGGAAATGTGAGTAACTTTTTAATGGTCAACAGATTTAAATCATTTGTGTAAATTTCACTGGTTGAGCAATGTGCCTAACAACATTATGGTGGAGGGTTTGGCCATCCTTCAAATGCAGCCTCTGGTCAACCAGTGTCAGGTATTTGACTATAACCTGTTCTGCTGTCATAGTTCACCTGCAGGTGCATATTCAAAGCCACTTCAGCTCAAATATATAAGGGTGCCCTGCACTCAAGGAGAATTGGGGAGTAGAGATGTATTTAGCAATGGGTGTACTAAAACTTCAGGGATGCAGGTGCTTCTCAAAATGGTTTCAAAGTGGTTTAATTTTTTATGATGGAACTTTTTTTTTTTCTATACATTTATGCAAGAGTGTGATCCTTTGCACCTTTTTGTATTTATCCGTTGTGCCCTTGTATGCACTTTTTTTTTTTTTTTTTTTTTTTTTTAAAAGCTTGTCATGATTTTGACTTTTTCAACTATTTTTTTACTCTTGTGTTCTTTGTAAGCATATTGTATATTTTATAATTTATGCCTTTTTATATACTTTTGATTATTAATCACTTTGACATGATGGCTGTCTTTTTATGGTAATTTCTATTGGAGTGTTTTTTATTTTATTTACGCTTTTGTCTCTTTTATATTCTGTAACTTTAATAGCCCTTTTACACCGCAAGCCGTAAATTAACGAATATTATTAGAATCACTTTACCAGTAAATCAGCATTGAATTTCACGTAAGCAATGGTATTCTCACTATTTAGTAGAGACCATTTTACACATCAGGTAGAAAAATCCAGTACAGTCTGTGAATGTCATCACATTCCATGTTCGAGGAGCACCGCAAGTGGTAGGTAATGATACATCTTCCTAACAGATTGTGTGAACAGCTGAGACCTGATCTGTTACTGGTAATTTACCAGCAGGCTTTGTGTGAAGGGTTAGAGTTGGGCTAATGTTCTAGTTTCTGTTGTCCTAAGCTTTTGGGGTTTGTGATGGTTGAACATAGGTGCCTAACAAGTAGTTAAGTTTTCATCAAAGCTTTCAGGGTTTACTAATCTGTTTCAGTTGGTAGAGACTTTAGAGCTTCTGTTCTAGTTAGTGTCATAGGTGTTATAATACGAGTTAAACCTGTCAGCAAAAGTAATCTTGGGCCCCTTGCTGGTGTAGAGTTTGTTAGTTGATGCTGTTGATTTATGTACATGTAGAGTCTGTTTAACCATTATAAATTAAAATTATTAGTAGTAAAGGTAGAGTTTCATTTAGAGTTTCGGTAGAGTCTAGGTAGAGTCCCGAGGGTAGAGTCCCGAGGTAGAGTCCCGAGGTAGAGTCCCTAGGTAGAGTCTAGGGGTAGAGTCTCAGGGTAGAGTCCCGAGGGGTAGAGTCCGAGGGGTAGAGTCCCGAGGGTAGAGTCTAGGTAGAGTCCTGAGGGGTAGAGTCTCAGGTAGAGTCCCGAGGGGTAGAGTCCCTAGGGGTAGAGTCTCGAGGGGTAGAGTCCCGAGGGGTAGAGTCCCGAGGGGTAGAGTCCCGAGGGGTAGAGTCCCGAGGGGTAGAGTCCCGAGGGTAGAGTCCCAGGGGTAGAGTCCGAGGGGTAGAGTCCCGAGGGGTAGAGTCCCGAGGGGTAGAGTCTTAGGGTAGAGTCCCGAGGGGTAGAGTCCCGAGGGGTAGAGTCCGAGGTAGAGTCCCAGGGGTAGAGTCCCGAGGTAGAGTCCCGAGGGGTAGAGTCCCGAGGGGTAGAGTCCCAGGGTAGAGTCTCGAGGGGTAGAGTCCCAGGGGTAGAGTCCCGAGGGGTAGAGTCCTGAGGGGTAGAGTCTAGGGTAGAGTCTCAGGGTAGAGTCTCTAGGGGTAGAGTCCCGAGGGGTAGAGTCTAGGGGTAGAGTCTAGGGGTAGAGTCCAGGGGTAGAGTCTCAGGGTAGAGTCCCAGGGTAGAGTCTCAGGGGTAGAGTCCCGAGGGTAGAGTCTCAGGGGTAGAGTCCCGAGGTAGAGTCTAGGGGTAGAGTCTCAGGGGGTAGAGTCTGAGGGGTAGAGTCTCAGGGGTAGAGTCCCAGGGGTAGAGTCCTAGGGTAGAGTCCCAGGGGTAGAGTCTGAGGGGTAGAGTCTCAGGGGTAGAGTCCCGAGGTAGAGTCTCAGGGGTAGAGTCTCAGGGGTAGAGTCTCTAGGGGTAGAGTCTTAGGGGTAGAGTCTCAGGGTAGAGTCCCAGGGGTAGAGTCTAGGGGTAGAGTCTCGAGGGTAGAGTCTCAGGTAGAGTCTCAGGGTAGAGTCTCAGGGGTAGAGTCCCGAGGTAGAGTCTCGAGGGGTAGAGTCTCAGGGGTAGAGTCTCAGGGGTAGAGTCTAGGGTAGAGTCTCGAGGGGTAGAGTCTCAGGGGTAGAGTCTCAGGGGTAGAGTCCCGAGGGGTAGAGTCTCGAGGGGTAGAGTCCCTAGGTAGAGTCTCAGGGGTAGAGTCTCAGGGTAGAGTCCTAGGGGGTAGAGTCCCAGGGGTAGAGTCTCGAGGGTAGAGTCTCAGGGGTAGAGTCTCAGGGGTAGAGTCTAGGTAGAGTCTCAGGGTAGAGTCCCTAGGGGTAGAGTCCCGAGGGGTAGAGTCTCAGGGGTAGAGTCTCAGGGTAGAGTCCCGAGGGGTAGAGTCAGGGGTAGAGTCCCGAGGGGTAGAGTCCCGAGGGGTAGAGTCGAGGGGTAGAGTCCCGAGGGGTAGAGTCCCGAGGGGTAGAGTCCCGAGGGGTAGAGTCTCAGGGGTAGAGTCCCGAGGGTAGAGTCCCAGGGGTAGAGTCCCGAGGGGTAGAGTCTCGAGGGGTAGAGTCCCGAGGGGTAGAGTCCCGAGGGGTAGAGTCCCGAGGGGTAGAGTCCCGAGGGGTAGAGTCCCGAGGGGTAGAGTCCCCAGGGGTAGAGTCCCGAGGGGTAGAGTCCCAGGGGTAGAGTCTCGAGGGGTAGAGTCCCGAGGGGTAGAGTCTCAGGGGTAGAGTCTCGAGGGGTAGAGTCTAGGGGTAGAGTCTCGAGGGTAGAGTCTCGAGGGGTAGAGTCTTAGGGTAGAGTCGGGGTAGAGTCTTAGGGGTAGAGTCTAGGGGTAGAGTCTCGAGGGGTAGAGTCTCAGGGGTAGAGTCTCAGGGGTAGAGTCGGTAGAGTCTCAGGGGTAGAGTCTCGAGGGGTAGAGTCTCAGGTAGAGTCGAGGGGTAGAGTCCCAGGGTAGAGTCTCAGGGTAGAGTCTAGGTAGAGTCTCGAGGGTAGAGTCTCGAGGGGTAGAGTCTAGGGGTAGAGTCTCAGGGTAGAGTCTCAGGGGTAGAGTCCCAGGGGTAGAGTCCGAGGGGTAGAGTCTCAGGGGTAGAGTCTCAGGGGTAGAGTCCCGAGGGGTAGAGTCTCAGGGGTAGAGTCTCAGGGTAGAGTCTCAGGGGTAGAGTCTCGAGGGGTAGAGTCAGGTAGAGTCCCGAGGGGTAGAGTCCCGAGGGGTAGAGTCTCAGGGTAGAGTCTCAGGGGTAGAGTCCCGAGGTAGAGTCTCGAGGGTAGAGTCTCAGGGGTAGAGTCTCAGGGGTAGAGTCTCGAGGGGTAGAGTCCAGGGTAGAGTCCCAGGGGGTAGAGTCTCGAGGGGTAGAGTCTAGGGGTAGAGTCCCGAGGGGTAGAGTCTCAGGGAGAGTGAGGTAGAGTAGGGGTAGAGTCTCGAGGGGTAGAGTCTCAGGTAGAGTCAGAGTCTCAGGGGTAGAGTCTCAGGGGTAGAGTCTAGGGGTAGAGTCTCAGGGGTAGAGTCTCAGGGGTAGAGTCCCAGGGGTAGAGTCTCAGGGGTAGAGTCGAGGTAGAGTCCCGAGGGGTAGAGTCCCTAGGTAGAGTCTCGGGGTAGAGTCCGAGGGGTAGAGTCTCAGGGGTAGAGTCTAGGGAGTCTAGGGGTAGAGTCAGGGTAGAGTCCCAGGGGTAGAGTCTCAGGGGTAGAGTCTCGAGGGGTAGAGTCTTAGGGGTAGAGTCCCAGGGGTAGAGTCTCAGGGGTAGAGTCTCGAGGGGTAGAGTCTCTAGGGGTAGAGTCTCAGGGGTAGAGTCTCAGGGTAGAGTCTCAGGGGTAGAGTCCCGAGGGTAGAGTCCCGAGGGGTAGAGTCCCAGGTAGAGTCTCAGGGGTAGAGTCTAGGGGTAGAGTCTGAGGGGTAGAGTCTCGAGGGGTAGAGTCCCGAGGGTAGAGTCTCGAGGGGTAGAGTCCTCAGGGGTAGAGTCCCAGGGGTAGAGTCTGAGGGTAGAGTCTCAGGGTAGAGTCTCAGGGGTAGAGTCCCGAGGGGTAGAGTCCCGAGGGTAGAGTCTCGAGGGGTAGAGTCCCGAGGGGTAGAGTCCTAGGGTAGAGTCCCGAGGTAGAGTCCCGAGGGGTAGAGTCCCTAGGGGTAGAGTCCCGAGGGGTAGAGTCCCGAGGGGTAGAGTCCCGAGGGGTAGAGTCTCAGGGTAGAGTCCCGAGGGGTAGAGTCCCAGGGGTAGAGTCTCGAGGGGTAGAGTCTCGAGGGGTAGAGTCCCGAGGGGTAGAGTCCCGAGGTAGAGTCCCAGGGTAGAGTCTCGAGGGGTAGAGTCTCGAGGGGTAGAGTCCCAGGGGTAGAGTCCCGAGGGGTAGAGTCTCGAGGGGTAGAGTCTCAGGGGTAGAGTCTGAGGGTAGAGTCCCGAGGGGTAGAGTCCCGAGGTAGAGTCCCGAGGGGAGAGTCCCTGGGTAGAGTCTCAGGGGTAGAGTCCCAGGGGTAGAGTCTCGAGGGGTAGAGTCTCAGGGGTAGAGTCCCGAGGGGTAGAGTCTGAGGGGTAGAGTCTCGAGGGGTAGAGTCCCGAGGGGTAGAGTCCCGAGGGGTAGAGTCCCAGGGGTAGAGTCCCGAGGGTAGAGTCCCAGGGTAGAGTCCCGAGGGTAGAGTCCCGAGGGGTAGAGTCCGAGGGTAGAGTCTCGAGGGGTAGAGTCCCGAGGGGTAGAGTCCCGAGGGGTAGAGTCTAGGTAGAGTCTCAGGGGTAGAGTCTCAGGGGTAGAGTCCAGGGGTAGAGTCTCGAGGTAGAGTCCAGGGGTAGAGTCCAGGGGTAGAGTCTCGAGGGGTAGAGTCTCGGTAGAGTCTCGAGGGGTAGAGTCTAGGGGTAGAGTCTCAGGGGTAGAGTCTCAGGTAGAGTCTCAGGGTAGAGTCCCTAGGGGTAGAGTCGGGGTAGAGTCCCGAGGGTAGAGTCAGGGTAGAGTCTCTAGGGGTAGAGTCTCAGGGGTAGAGTCCCGAGGTAGAGTCTAGGGGTAGAGTCTCAGGGGTAGAGTCTCAGGGGTAGAGTCTCGAGGGTAGAGTCCCAGGTAGAGTCTAGGGGTAGAGTCTAGGGGTAGAGTCTCTAGGGTAGAGTCTCTAGGGGTAGAGTCCCGAGGGTAGAGTCCAGGGGTAGAGTCTCAGGGGTAGAGTCTCAGGGGTAGAGTCTCAGGGGTAGAGTCCCTAGGGGTAGAGTCTCGAGGGGTAGAGTCTCGAGGGGTAGAGTCCCGAGGTAGAGTCCCGAGGGGTAGAGTCCCGAGGGTAGAGTCTCGAGGGGTAGAGTCCAGGTAGAGTCTCAGGGGTAGAGTCTCGAGGGGTAGAGTCCAGGGTAGAGTCCCGAGGGGTAGAGTCCCGAGGGTAGAGTCTCAGGGGTAGAGTCCCAGGGTAGAGTCTCAGGGTAGAGTCCCGAGGGGTAGAGTCTCAGGGTAGAGTCCCGAGGGGTAGAGTCTCGAGGGGTAGAGTCTCAGGGGTAGAGTCCCGAGGGGTAGAGTCCCAGGTAGAGTCTCAGGGGTAGAGTCCTAGGGGTAGAGTCCCGAGGGGTAGAGTCCCAGGTAGAGTCTAGGGTAGAGTCCCGAGGGGTAGAGTCCGAGGGGTAGAGTCCCGAGGGGTAGAGTCTCGAGGGTAGAGTCTAGGTAGAGTCTCAGGTAGAGTCTCGAGGGGTAGAGTCTAGGGGTAGAGTCTCAGGGGTAGAGTCCCGAGGGGTAGAGTCCCGAGGTAGAGTCTCGAGGTAGAGTCTCGAGGGGTAGAGTCTAGGGTAGAGTCCCGAGGTAGAGTCCCGAGGGGTAGAGTCCCGAGGGTAGAGTCCCGAGGGGTAGAGTCCCGAGGGTAGAGTCTAGGGTAGAGTCCGAGGGGTAGAGTCCCGAGGTAGAGTCCCAGGGGTAGAGTCCCGAGGGTAGAGTCTCGAGGGGTAGAGTCTCAGGTAGAGTCCCGAGGGTAGAGTCTCGAGGGGTAGAGTCTCGAGGGGTAGAGTCCCGAGGGTAGAGTCCCGAGGGGTAGAGTCCCGAGGGTAGAGTCCGAGGGGTAGAGTCTCGAGGGGTAGAGTCCCGAGGGTAGAGTCCCGAGGGGTAGAGTCTCGAGGGGTAGAGTCCCTAGGGGTAGAGTCCCGAGGGTAGAGTCTCAGGGGTAGAGTCCCGAGGGGTAGAGTCCCGAGGGGTAGAGTCCCCAGGTAGAGTCTCAGGGGTAGAGTCCGAGGGGTAGAGTCCCGAGGGTAGAGTCTGAGGGGTAGAGTCCCGAGGGGTAGAGTCTCAGGGCAGAGTCCCAGGGTAGAGTCTCGAGGGGTAGAGTCTGAGGGGTAGAGTCTAGGTAGAGTCGAGGGGTAGAGTCCCAGGGGTAGAGTCTCGAGGGTAGAGTCTCGAGGGGTAGAGTCCCGAGGGTAGAGTCTCAGGGGTAGAGTCCCGAGGGGCAGAGTCCCGAGGGGTAGAGTCCTAGGGGTAGAGTCCCAGGTAGGGTAGAGTCCCAGGGGTAGAGTCCCCAGGGTAGAGTCGAGGGGTAGAGTCCCTAGGGGTAGAGTCTAGGGGGGTAGAGTCTAGGGTAGAGTCTAGGGGTAGAGTCCGAGGTAGAGTCGAGGGGTAGAGTCCCGAGGGGTAGAGTCCCGAGGGGTAGAGTCCCGAGGGTAGAGTCCCTAGGGAGTCGAGGGGTAGAGTCTCAGGGGTAGAGTCCCGAGGGGTAGAGTCTTAGGGGTAGAGTCCCAGGGGTAGAGTCCCGAGGGTAGAGTCCCGAGGGGTAGAGTCTCGAGGGGTAGAGTCCCAGGGGTAGAGTCTCGAGGTAGAGTCTCAGGGGTAGAGTCCGAGGGGTAGAGTCTCAGGGGTAGAGTCTCAGGGGTAGAGTCCCGAGGGTAGAGTCTCAGGGGTAGAGTCCAGGGGTAGAGTCCCGAGGGTAGAGTCTCAGGGGTAGAGTCCCGAGGGGTAGAGTCCCGAGGGGTAGAGTCCAGGGGTAGAGTCTCTAGGGGTAGAGTCTCGAGGGGTAGAGTCTCAGGGGTAGAGTCCCGAGAGTCCCAGGTAGAGTCCCGAGGTAGAGTCGAGGGGTAGAGTCTCAGGGGTAGAGTCCCGAGGGGTAGAGTCTCTAGGGTAGAGTCCCGAGGTAGAGTCCCGAGGGGTAGAGTCTCAGGGGTAGAGTCCGAGGGGTAGAGTCCCGAGGGTAGAGTCTCAGGGGTAGAGTCTCAGGGGTAGAGTCTCAGGGGTAGAGTCTCGAGGGGTAGAGTCTAGGGGTAGAGTCCCAGGGGTAGAGTCTCGAGGGGTAGAGTCTCGAGGGTAGAGTCCCAGGGGTAGAGTCCGAGGGGTAGAGTCTCGAGGGGTAGAGTCTCGAGGGGTAGAGTCCCGAGGTAGAGTCTCGAGGGGTAGAGTCCCGAGGGGTAGAGTCTCAGGGGTAGAGTCTCGAGGGGTAGAGTCCCAGGGGGTAGAGTCCCAGGGGTAGAGTCCCGAGAGAGTCTCAGGGGTAGAGTCTCGAGGGGTAGAGTCCCGAGGGGTAGAGTCTCAGGGTAGAGTCCTAGGGTAGAGTCTCGAGGTAGAGTCTCAGGGGTAGAGTCCCGAGGGGTAGAGTCTAGGGGTAGAGTCTCGAGGGTAGAGTCCCGAGGGGTAGAGTCTCGAGGGGTAGAGTCCAGGGGTAGAGTCTCGAGGGGTAGAGTCTCAGGGGTAGAGTCTAGGGGTAGAGTCCCGAGGGGAGTCCAGGTAGAGTCCTAGGTAGAGTCTCGAGGGGTAGAGTCCCGAGGTAGAGTCTCAGGGGTAGAGTCCTAGGGGTAGAGTCTGAGGGTAGAGTCTCAGGGGTAGAGTCCTTAGGGGTAGAGTCCCAGGGTAGAGTCTCGAGGGTAGAGTCCCAGGGGTAGAGTCTAGGTAGAGTCCCGAGGGGTAGAGTCCCGAGGGGTAGAGTCTAGGTAGAGTCCCGAGGGGTAGAGTCTCGAGGTAGAGTCCCTAGGGTAGAGTCTCGAGGGGTAGAGTCCCGAGGGGTAGAGTCGAGGTAGAGTCTCAGGGGTAGAGTCCCAGGGGTAGAGTCTCAGGTAGAGTCAGGTAGAGTCTCAGGTAGAGTCCCGAGGGGTAGAGTCTCGAGGGTAGAGTCCCGAGGGGTAGAGTCTCGAGGGGTAGAGTCTCAGGGGTAGAGTCGGGGTAGAGTCTCGAGGGTAGAGTCCCGAGGGTAGAGTCTCAGGGGTAGAGTCAGGGGTAGAGTCTCAGGGGTAGAGTCTCGAGGTAGAGTCTCAGGGGTAGAGTCTCAGGGGTAGAGTCTCGAGGGGTAGAGTCTAGGGTAGAGTCCCGAGGGGTAGAGTCCCAGGGGTAGAGTCTAGGGGTAGAGTCTCAGGGGTAGAGTCCCTAGGTAGAGTCTCGAGGGGTAGAGTCCCGAGGTAGAGTCTCGAGGGGTAGAGTCTCAGGGGTAGAGTCCCGAGGGGTAGAGTCTCGAGGGGTAGAGTCCCAGGGTAGAGTCCCAGGGGTAGAGTCTCGAGGGGTAGAGTCTCAGGTAGAGTCTCAGGGGTAGAGTCCCCAGGGGTAGAGTCTCGAGGTAGAGTCCCGAGGGTAGAGTCAGGGGTAGAGTCCCGAGGGGTAGAGTCTCAGGGGTAGAGTCCGAGGGTAGAGTCTCAGGGGTAGAGTCCGAGGTAGAGTCCCGAGGTAGAGTCCCGAGGGGTAGAGTCCCGAGGGTAGAGTCCCAGGGGTAGAGTCTCAGGTAGAGTCCCGAGGTAGAGTCCCGAGGGGTAGAGTCCCAGGGGTAGAGTCGGGGTAGAGTCCCGAGGGGTAGAGTCTCGAGGGGTAGAGTCCCGAGGTAGAGTCAGGGGTAGAGTCCCGAGGGGTAGAGTCTTAGGGTAGAGTCCCAGGGGTAGAGTCCCAGGGGTAGAGTCTCGAGGTAGAGTCCCGAGGGGTAGAGTCCCGAGGGGTAGAGTCCCGAGGGGTAGAGTCCCGAGGGGTAGAGTCCCGAGGGGTAGAGTCTCGAGGGGTAGAGTCTCGAGGGGTAGAGTCGAGGGGTAGAGTCCCGAGGGGTAGAGTCTCGAGGGGTAGAGTCCCGAGGGGTAGAGTCCCGAGGGGTAGAGTCTAGGTAGAGTCTCAGGGTAGAGTCCCGAGGGGTAGAGTCCCGAGGGTAGAGTCCCGAGGGGTAGAGTCCCGAGGGGTAGAGTCCCAGGGTAGAGTCCCTAGGGTAGAGTCTCAGGGGTAGAGTCTAGGGTAGAGTCCCGAGGGGTAGAGTCCCAGGGGTAGAGTCCCGAGGTAGAGTCCCGAGGGGTAGAGTCCCCAGGGGTAGAGTCTCGAGGGTAGAGTCTTAGGGGTAGAGTCCCGAGGGGTAGAGTCCCGAGGGGTAGAGTCCCAGGGTAGAGTCTCAGGGGTAGAGTCCGAGGGTAGAGTCCCGAGGGGTAGAGTCTCGAGGGGTAGAGTCCCGAGGGGTAGAGTCCCGAGGGGTAGAGTCCAGGTAGAGTCTGGGGTAGAGTCCGAGGGGTAGAGTCTCGAGGGGTAGAGTCTCAGGGGTAGAGTCTCAGGGGTAGAGTCTCAGGTAGAGTCTCGAGGGGTAGAGTCTCAGGGGTAGAGTCTCAGGGGTAGAGTCCGAGGGTAGAGTCCCGAGGGGTAGAGTCCCGAGGGGTAGAGTCTCAGGTAGAGTCTCAGGGGTAGAGTCCCGAGGGGTAGAGTCTCAGGGGTAGAGTCCCAGGGGTAGAGTCTCAGGGGTAGAGTCTCAGGGGTAGAGTCTCAGGGTAGAGTCTCGAGGGGTAGAGTCTCAGGGGTAGAGTCCCGAGGGGTAGAGTCCCGGGGTAGAGTCTAGGGTAGAGTCCCGAGGGGTAGAGTCTCGAGGGGTAGAGTCTCGAGGGGTAGAGTCGAGGGTAGAGTCCCGAGGGGTAGAGTCTCGAGGGGCAGAGTCCCAGGGGTAGAGTCTCGAGGGGTAGAGTCCCGAGGGGTAGAGTCCGAGGGGTAGAGTCTCAGGGGTAGAGTCTAGGGTAGAGTCCCGAGGGGTAGAGTCCCGAGGGTAGAGTCCCAGGTAGAGTCCCGAGGGTAGAGTCTCAGGGGTAGAGTCTCAGGGGTAGAGTCCCGAGGGGTAGAGTCTAGGGGTAGAGTCCCAGGGTAGAGTCCCGAGGTAGAGTCCCAGGGGTAGAGTCCCGAGGGGTAGAGTCTAGGTAGAGTCCCGAGGGGTAGAGTCTAGGGGTAGAGTCCCGAGGGGTAGAGTCCCGAGGGGTAGAGTCCCGAGGGGTAGAGTCCCGAGGGTAGAGTCCTTAGGTAGAGTCCCGAGGGGTAGAGTCTCGAGGGGTAGAGTCTCGAGGGGTAGAGTCCGAGGGGTAGAGTCTCGAGGGGTAGAGTCTCAGGGGTAGAGTCTGAGGTAGAGTCTCAGGGTAGAGTCTCGAGGGGTAGAGTCGAGGGGTAGAGTCTCAGGGGTAGAGTCCCAGGGTAGAGTCTCAGGGGTAGAGTCTCAGGTAGAGTCTCAGGGGTAGAGTCCCGAGGGGTAGAGTCGAGGGGTAGAGTCTCGAGGGGTAGAGTCCCTAGGGGTAGAGTCTCGAGGGGTAGAGTCTCGAGGGGTAGAGTCTCAGGGTAGAGTCTCAGGGGGTAGAGTCTCAGGGTAGAGTCCGAGGGTAGAGTCCCGAGGGTAGAGTCTCAGGGGTAGAGTCCCGAGGGTAGAGTCTAGGGGTAGAGTCCCGAGGGTAGAGTCTAGGGGTAGAGTCTAGGGGTAGAGAGTCCCGAGGTAGAGTCTCTAGGTAGAGTCCCAGGGGTAGAGTCTCGAGGGGTAGAGTCTCGAGGGTAGAGTCTCGAGGTAGAGTCTCAGGGGTAGAGTCTAGGGGTAGAGTCTCAGGGGTAGAGTCGAGGGTAGAGTCTCGAGGGGTAGAGTCTAGGGTAGAGTCCCTAGGGGTAGAGTCCAGGTAGAGTCCCGAGGGGTAGAGTCCCGAGGGGTAGAGTCTCAGGGGTAGAGTCCCAGGGTAGAGTCCAGGTAGAGTCTCAGGGGTAGAGTCGAGGGGTAGAGTCTCGAGGGGTAGAGTCTCAGGTAGAGTCTCGAGGGGTAGAGTCTCAGGGGTAGAGTCTTAGGGGTAGAGTCTCAGGGGTAGAGTCTCAGGGGTAGAGTCTCAGGTAGAGTCTCAGGGGTAGAGTCTCGAGGGGTAGAGTCTAGGTAGAGTCTCAGGGTAGAGTCCAGGGGTAGAGTCTCAGGGGTAGAGTCTCAGGTAGAGTCAGGTAGAGTCTCGAGGGGTAGAGTCTAGGTAGAGTCTAGGGTAGAGTCTAGGTAGAGTCTAGGGTAGAGTCTGAGGGGAGTCTAGGGGTAGAGTCTCAGGGGTAGAGTCTCAGGGGTAGAGTCCAGGTAGAGTCTCAGGGTAGAGTCTCAGGGGTAGAGTCCGAGGTAGAGTCCGAGGGGTAGAGTCCAGGTAGAGTCTCAGGGTAGAGTCCGAGGGTAGAGTCCCAGGTAGAGTCCAGGTAGAGTCCGAGGGGTAGAGTCCCGAGGGTAGAGTCCCGAGGTAGAGTCCCAGGTTAGGTTAGGTTAGGTTAGGTTAGGTTAGGTTAGGTTAGGTTAGGAAAACAACATCTCCCAAGCAGCACTGCCTGGAAAGGTTTGTAGAGAATGAGGAGAGCACGGGCCGACGCCTGTCAGACTATACTATGTGCCTGTGATTGGCTCCCAGGAGCAGTGCCTTTATGGCTTAGGGCCAGGTAGGTAACTTGTCATCTATTTAGATTTTTCAAATTATGAAATTTGTGGTTTTGATTATAACATGGGTGTGTTTTTGTTATAAGCTTGTTCGGGGTAGGAAGAAGTGTTCTTGTTTCACTATCTGGTTAGAAGGGTTTCGGTCTGAACTTGATCAGCGAATCGCCGGGATAATCCTGACCCAGCATCGCAACACCCCAAAGGTGAAGTATTTAGGCCTCGGTGGGGTCAAATCATGAGCCTGGTCCTGGTCTAAGGGTGTCGCTAGTGGGTGATATAGTGGTGGGATTCTGAGCATTTATCACTTAAAATTCAAGAGATCCTAGGATAATCAGAAAATGTGCGCCTGTCTGGGTCTCACATTTTCCAACAGGTCTGTGAGTCTCTGTCTGGACTCCAGGGGAGCCAAGAGAGACCGAGGTGAGGATCTATTAAATAAATTCTAGACTCTGGGTGGGGTTTAGTGTAGTCCGCTGTTCGTTGGTGGGGTCATGGTTAACTATTATTAGTTTCCTATTCTGGTTTTTAGAATTAGGTTTCGATCTGAAGCTCTGGAAGAACCGAGGGGTAATCCTGATCCAGCATGTTAGAGGTGAAGTATTTGTAGGTTAGGTAGGAGGTCTAGGGTGAGAGTGAGTAGTTAGGGTGCCATTTGGGTTAGGTTAGGGTTAGGGTTAGGTTAGGTTAGGTTAGGTTAGGTTAGGTTAGGTAATAGGGATATTTATGGTTGAGCCCCCTGAGTTGAGCCCTCGTAACTCCGCCCCTTAGGTCCTAGGGGCGGAGACTCTGCCCATATAACTGGGCCACGCCCAGTCGATTGGGCGTGGTCCCATGTCTCTAGCCCTCCTTTCGAGTTATGGGGAGCTCAACAGGGGCTCAACTCTATAGCTCCGCCCCGTGGGTCATAGATGGGTGGGGACTTCTGCCTCTATACTAATTGGGCCACGCCCAGTCGATTGAAGTGGTTTGGGACCTCTAGCGCCACCAGGCGCCGAGATATGGTATTGCACCTCCTATATATGACTTGGGTGGGTGGGTGGGGACTTGGGTGGGTGTGACTTGTGTTTGACTTGGGTGGACTTGGGTGGGTGGGACTTGTGTTTGACTTGGGTGGGTGTGACTTGTGTTTGAGTTGGGTGACTTGGGTGGGACTTGGGTGGGTGTGACTTGTGTTTGAGTTGGGTGACTTGGGTGGGACTTGGGTGGGTGGGACTTGTGTTTGACTTGGGTGGGTCTTAGGTGGTGGGACTAATGATTTGGGTGGGTGGGACTTATGATTTGGGTGGGTTGGACTTGAGTTTTGCAGGTTTTAGGTCTAGGGGGTATAGATTTTGTAGGCTGAGGGTAGGTAGCTTGAGTGTAGGTTTAGTCTAGGCTCGAGGTTAGGCTGAGGGTTAGGTTAGGTTAGGTTGAGGTTAAGAGGTTAGGCTAGGTTAGCTAGGCTAGGTTAGGTTAGGTTTAGGTTAGGTTAGGTTAGGTTAGGTTAGGGTTAGGTTAGGTTAGGTTAGGTTAGGTTAGGTTAGGTTAGGTTAGGTTAGGTTAGGTAACAGGGATATTTGCGGTTGAGCCCCCTGAGTTGAGCCCCTCTGCAACTCCGCCCCCAGGTCCTAGGGGGCGGAGACTTCGCCCATATACTAATTGGGCCACGCCCAGTCGATTGGGCGTGGTCCCATGTCTCTAGCCCCTCCCCTTTTCGAGTTAGGGGGGGAGGGCTCAACAGGGGGCTCAACTCTATAGCTCCGCCCCCGTGGGTCATAGATGGGTGGGGACTTCGCCTCTATACTAATTGGGCCACGCCCAGTCGATTGGAAGTGGTTTGGGACCTCTAGCGCCACCAGGCGCCGAGATATGGTATTGCACCTCCTATATATGACTTGGGTGGGTGGGTCGGTGGGTGGGACTTGGGTGGGTGTGACTTGTGTTTGACTTGGTGGACTTGGGTGGGTGGGACTTGTGTTTGACTTGGGTGGGTGTGACTTGTGTTTGAGTTGGGTGGGACTTGGGTGGGACTTGGGTGGGTGTGACTTGTGTTTGAGTTGGGTGGGACTTGGGTGGGACTTGGGTGGGTGGGACTTGTGTTTGACTTGGGTGGGTCTTAGGTGGGTGGGACTAATGATTTGGGTGGGTGGGACTTATGATTTGGGTGGGTTGGACTTGAGTTTTGCTGTTTTCAGGCTATTTCTAGGCTGAGTTTCGAGGTTTCGAGGGTTAGGTAGGTTGAGTTTGAGGTTAGGTTAGGTAGGAGTTTTGAGGTTCTGAGGTTAGGTAGGGTTGAGCTCGAGTTTCAGGCTGAGTTCCAGAGCCTGGGCCCAGAGGGGTCCAGGGTTTTGGCTGTTAGGCCGTTAGGGGAAGAGAGAAAGCGAAGAAGTGCTGTGCCCACTACAGGTCCGGGTTAGAAGAGACCATTAGAGGGAAGAGAGGTGTGGGTAGGTTGGGGGTTACATAGGGGTATACCATTTAAAGGTGTGGGGGTAATTTAAACAAAGAAGTAGGTTTTTAGGTTAGGAAGAAGAAGGTTGTGTTAGGTTAGGTTAGGCAGGTTAGGTAGGTTGAAGAGGGTTAGGTTAAAAGTTTTAGTTATTAGGGTTGGAGTTAGGGAGTAGGTTGTTAGAAGAAGAAGAAGTTAGGTTAGGTTAGGGGTTAGTTAGGTTAGGTTAGGTTAGGTTAGGGGTTAGGTTAGGTTAGGTTAGGGGTTAAAGAAGAAAGGTTGTGTTGTGGGAAAGAAGAAGAAAGTTGTGCTGTGGCTAGGTTGTGGTTGTGCTGTGCTAGGCTAGTTGTGAGGAGGTTGTGTTGTGCTAGGTTGTGTTGGTTGTGTTAGGGTTGAAAAAAGAAGAAGAAGGCTAGGTTGTGCTAGGTTGTGTTAGGAGTTGTGTTGTGTGTGTTAGTAGGAAAGAAGAAGTTAAGAAGAAGAAGAAGAAGAAGAAGCTAGGGGTTAGAAGAAGAAGAAGTTAAAGAAGAAGAAGAAGAAGAAGAAGAAGAAGTTGTGTTAGGTTAGGTTAGAGTTAAGAAGAAGAAGAAGTTAGGTTAGAGAAGTAGAGGTTGTGCTAGGCAGTTGTGAGGTTGAAGAAGAAGAAGAAGAAGAAGAAGTAGGTTAAGAAATAGTTGTGCAAGTTGTGTTAGGCTAGGTTAGGTTAGGTTAAGGTTAGGTTGTGTTGTGCTAGGTTAAGTTGTGTTAGGTTAGGTTGTGTTAGGTTAGGTTAGGAAAGAAGAAGTTAGGTTAAAGAAGAAGAAGAAGAAGAAGAAGAAGAAGAAGTAGGTTAGGTTAGGTTAAGAAGAAGAAGAAGAAGTTAGGTTAGTTAGGTTAGGTTAAGAAGAAGAAGAAGAAAGTTGTGCTAGGCCAGGTTAAAGAAGAAGAAGTTGTGCTGTGCTAGGCAGGTTGTGCTAGGCTATAGGTTGTGCTGTGCTAAGAGGTGTGTTAGGTTGAAGAAGAAGAAGAAGAGAGTTAGGTTGAGGAAGTAGGAGGTTAGGTAGGTTGTTAGGTTAAAGAAGAAGAAGAAGAAGAAGAAGTTAAGAAGAAGTTAGGCTAGGTTAAAGAAGAAGTTAAGAAGAAGAAGAAGAAGAAGTTAGGTTGTGTTAAGAAGAAGAAGAAGAAGTAGGCTAGGCCAGTTAGGCCAGGTTAGGTTAGGTTGAAGCAGTTGTGTTGTGTTAGGTTAGGTTGTGCTGTAAGAAGAAGAAGAAGAAGTTAGGGGTTAGGTTAGAAAGAAGAAGAAGAAGAAAGAAGAAGAAGAAGAAGAAGTTAAAGAAGTTAGGCTAGTTAAGAAGAAGAAGAGGTTAGAAGAAAGAAGAAGAAGAAGAAGAAGTTAGGTTGTGCTAGGTTGAAGTAGTTAGAAGAAGAAGAAAAGAAGAAGAAGAAGAAGAAGTTAAAGGCTAGGCCAGGTTAGGTTAGGTTAAAGAAGAAGAAGAAGCAGTTGTGTTGTGCTGTGCTAGGTGTTAAGAAGAAGAAGTTGTGTTAAGAAGAAGTTAGGTTAGAAAGAAGAAGTTGTGCTAGTTGTGGTTGTGTTAGGCTAGGTTAAGAAGAAGAAGTTAGGCAGTTAAAGAAGAAGAAGTTAAAAGGTTAAGAAGAAGAAAAGAAGTTAAGAAGTTAGGCTAAAGAAGAAGAAGAAGAAGAAGAAGAAGAAGAAGAAGAAGTAGGTTAGAAGAAGAAGAAGAAGAAGAAGAAGAAGGTTGTGCTGTGTTGTGTGTGCTAAGAAGAAAGAAGGTTAAAGAAGAAGAAGTTAGGTTGTGCTAGGCCAGTTAAGAAGAAGAAGAAGAAGTTGTGTTTGTGCTAGGCTAGAAGAGGTTGTGTTAGTTGTGCTAGGTTAGGTTAAAGAAGAAGAAGAGTTAAGTTAGAAGAAGAAGAAGTTAGGTTAGGTTAGGTTAGGCTAGGTTAGGTTAAGTTAGGTTAGGTTAGTTAGGTTAAAGAAGAAGAAGAAGAAGAAGAAGTTAGGTTAAAGAAGAAGAAGAAGAAGAAGAAAGGTAGAAGAAGAAGAAGAAGAAGAAGCTAGGTTGTTAGGCGAAGAAGAAGAAGAAGGCTGTGTTAAAGAAGAAGCAGTTAAAGAAGAAGAAGAAGAAGAAGAAGAAGTTGTGCTGTGTTAGCTAAAGAAGTGTTAAAGAAGTTGAAGAAGAAGAAGAAGAAGCTAGGTTGTGTTAGGTTAGGTTAAAGAAGTTAGGTTAGGTTAGGTTGTGTTGTGGGGTTAGGTTAGGTTGAAGAAGAAGAAGAAGAAGAAGAAGTAGGCTAGAGTTGTGTTAAAGAAGTTAGGCTAGGTTGTGAGTTAGGTTAAGAAGAAGAAGAAGAAGTTGTGCTAGGTTGTGGTTAGGCCAGAAAGAAGAGAGAGGCTGTGGTTGTGCTAGGCTAGGCTAGGTTGTGAGTTGTGCTGTGTTGTGCTAGAAGAAGAAGAAGTTGTAGGTTGAAGAAGAAGAAAGAAGAAGAAGAAGAAGAAGAAGTTAAGAAGAAGAAGAAGAAGAAGAAGTTAAGAAGAAAGAAGAAGAAGAAGGCAAAGAAGAAGAAGAAGAAGTTAGAAGAAGAAGAAGAAGAAGAAGAAGAAGAAGAAGAAGAAGAAGAAGAGTTGTGCTGGTTAGGTTAGGAAGAGTTGTGTTAGGTTAAGAAGAAGAAGAAGAAGAAGCAGTTGTGCTAAGAAGAAGAAGAAGAGTTAAAGAGGCAGTTAAAGAAGAAGAAGAGAAGTTGTGTGCTGTGTTGTGCTAGGCCAGGTTGTGCTAGGCTAGTTGTGTTAGGCTAGAAAGAAGAAGAAGAAGGTGCTAGTTAAGAAGAAGAAGAAGAAGAAGAAGAAGAAGAAGAAGAAGAAGTTAAAGAAGAAGAAGAAGAAGAAGAAGAAGAAGAAGAAGAAGAAGAAGAAGAAGAAGAAGAAAGAAGAAGAAGTTAGGCTAGGTTAGTTAAGTTAGGTTAGGGTTGTGCTGTGCTAGTTAGGTTAGTAGTTAAAGAAGAAGAAGAAGAAGAAGTTAAGAGTTAGGCTAGGTTAAAGAAGTTGTGCTAGGCTAGGTTGAAGAAGAAGAAGAAGAAGAAAGAAGAAGAAGAAAAGAAGAAGAAGAAGAAGAAGAAGTTGTGCTAAGAAGAGGGTTGTGCTAGGAAAGGTTAGGAGGTTGAAGAAGAAGAAAGAAGAAGAAGAAGAAGAAGAAGGTTAGGTTAGGTTGTGGTTGTGCTAGTTGTGCTGTGCTAGGCCAGGTTGTGTTGTGTTGTGCTAGGTTAGGTTAGTTGTGGTTAGAAGAAGAAAGAAGAAGAGGTTGTAGGTTAAAGAAGAAGTTGTGTTAAGAAGAAGAAGAAGAAGAAGAAAAGAAGAAGAAGAAGAAGTAAAGAAGAAGAAGTTAGGTGGTTGTGCTAGTTAGGCTAGGTTAGAAGAAGAAAGAAAGAAGAAGTTAGTTAGAAGAAGAAGAAGAAGAAGAAGAAGAAGAAGAAGTTAGGTTGTGCTAGTGTGTAGGTTGTGCTGTGCTGTGCTGTGCTAGGCTGTGCTGTGCTGTGCTGAAGAGGCTAGCTAGTTGAAGAAGGTTGTGCTGTAGGCCAGTTGTGTTAGTGAAGAAGAAGAAGAGAAGAAGAAGTTAGGTTAAGAAGAAGTTAGTGTTAGGTTAGGTTAGAAGAGAAGAAGAAGAAGAAGAAGAAGAAGAGTTGTGTTAGGTTGTGCTAGGCTAGGTTAGAAGAAGAAGAAGCAGTTAAGTAGAAGAAGAAGAAGAAGTTAGGCTAGGTTAAGAAGAAGAAGTTGTGCTAGGTTAGGTTAAGCTAGGTTAAGAAGAAGAAGAAGAATAAAGAAGAAGAGTTAGGTTGGTTGTTGTTAAAGAAGTGTGAAGTTAGGCAGAGGTTAGCAGTTGAAGTGCTAGAAGAAGAAGTTAGGTTGTGTTGAAGAAGAAGAAGAAGAAAGAAGTAGTTGTGTTGTAGGTTGAAGAAGTTAGGTTAGGTTAAAGAAGAAGAAGAAGAAGTTAGAAGAAGAAGAAGAAGAAGAAGAAGAAGAAGAAGCTAGAAGAAGAAGAAGTAGGTTAGGCTAGGTTGTGCTAGGTTGTGTTAGGTTGAAGAAGAAGTTGTGTTAGGTTGTGCTAGGTTGTGTTGTGCTAGGTTAGTTAGGTTAAAGAAGTTGTGCTAGAAGAAGTTAGAAGAAGCTAAGAAGAAGAAGAAAGGTTAGGTTAGGTTAGGTTGTGCTAGGTTAGGTGAAGAAGTTAGGTTAGGTTAAAGAAGAAGAAGAAGAAGAAGAAGGTTAGTTAGGTAAGAAGAAGAAGAAGAAGAAGAAGAAGTTAGGCTGTGCTAGGTTGAAGTAGTTAAAGAAGTTAGGTT